>JAXQQM020066761.1:0-67778 GCA_034641835.2 Pinus albicaulis
TTGGGTTAATGTTGGATTGTATCTTTTGAATAAGAAGAGACTATTAAAGATTGTTGTGTCTCATTGGAAGGTTAACTTCACGGAGGAGGAAGCTCTGTAGGTATAAGGTCTTGGTATATCTCATTTTGAGTTACTAAAGGAAGAGTTCTAGACTGGGTTTTCCCCTACATATGGGTTTTAGCCTTGGATGAGTGCCTATATCTGGTGTCCTTGATCTTCATGTTTTGGTTTTGATAATTTATTGATGAACTAAAATAAAATAAGTACATAATAAATACAATAACAACTCAAAGATATCACAAGTAATCATCAACATAAGAAAATATTTCTGCCTTTCTGATTTTCTAACATGGTTTCAGAGCTAAGGTGAAGAAGAAAAGAAAAGGCCAGGTTGAAGATATATTGAAGAAAAGGAGATCAAGAAAATGGGATCATATAAAAGAGATAAGTCTACTATCTATAGGAACTATGTCAAACTCAATGAATTGAGAAAATAAAATAGAAGGTGCCTCCAACTACAGGGCCTACAAAAAGAGGATAGATCTCATCCTTGAAAAGAACAAAGTTTTGAATATTGTTCAAGGAAAAATAAAGAAATCTGTAGATTATTTGAGTGAAGCAGAGAAATAAGAGTTCATAGAAACAAAAATATTGGCTATGAACCTAATAATGGATGGAGTTAAGGACAACCTAATTCCATATATATACAACCTATATTCCGCTCAAGAAATGTATGAGGCTCTCTCCCAATTATTCACCATCAAGAACATTGGTTAAGTAGCAAGCATCAAGAATTAATTAAGGATTATTAATATGATTGTTACCACTCAAAACAGCAACAGACCTAAGAGGGACTCCTAAGAGGGAAACTGATAGATTAAGGGCAACAATGGAGACTCAGCTCACTGTCACCACATCTAAAATCCATACTATTTATGGATTTTCATCGATGGGAGGAGACTTGGTATTAGGAATTCACTTATAACGGGTGGATCAAAAAATGGATATGAAGTGACCTTAAAGACCCATTTTCCCTAGAATATGATTAAGAATGGAGCTTTCTTGCTCTTTAAGCAAAGTACAATACTTTCTAGGAAAGGATGTGAGGACTTGAGGGTTAGGGTGAAGGAATATGACTTCATAAGGAGTTTCCCAATCCCTAAAATCCTTATATAACTTGGATTCCTGAGTTGTCCTTGATGAATTGTCTTTGATAAGAAATGGGACCACATGGAGCTAGGTGGACCTAGCCCAATTTAAGGGGAGGGAGTTTGGAAACTGATGGTAATATTAACCTAAACAAGGTAGGGGAAAGGATAAATACAAGAATTTTCACTTAAAGGAGTCAGTTTGATCATGTGAGGTTCTAGCCTTGGGAACACCAGCGAAATTTTTTTATCTCAGACCTAGGTCTTGGGATATCTCGCCATCCCACCATTAGAATTTATTAAAATTTGGAGGAGACCTTGAGGATACACCAACGTAATAGGGGCTAAGATATCGAACTTTTTCTAGGGTTACTTTTTCGGGAAATTTATGCCCTAGGTGGCCCAATGTGGATATACCTTGGAGAAAGAGAGGAATAAAATAGGTTTAAAGTGACCACCTTTTGATGAATCAGTGCCTAATTCCCATTGGGGATATGGATTCAAGAAGAACTATGAAGATGGATTTTTTTTCTTATTCAAGGAGTCTCTCAAAGTCAACTTCATCCAATGTTAAGGGAAAGAGAAGAAAAGTAATCTTAAAATCGTTTATACTTCATTGCAAATGGAGAAGGCTTGTCAGGTAACTTCTACCTCTAAGAAAATTTGTTCATCAAACATGGCCCATAAATAGAGATAAGAGATATAAAAACATAATTCCACATTGATGTTGTAAATGCATGCATCAAATAGCCCTTAAATAGTGAAAATCCCACGATAAATGTGTGCAACAAAGTAAAAGAAAATAGCATCAAAATTCATCCATGATCCAAAAATATCCTCCAAGAAAAAATGTGAAGTTATCAAGAGAGAGAATGATCCAATTCAAGTGAGCATACAAAATGAATTCACCTAACTCATATTTATACACTCATTATAAGTTTGAAGTGCCTTTTTGTGCCTAAATTAGCCCCTAAAATAAAATAATGTGCAAATTAACTAACTTTTAGTGACAAGCCCACAAAACTAGCTGACAAATAAAATAATAAGCCTTTCAAGAGGTCAATTGATAATCTATGCATGTCATACGACCCTCCAAGATGCCTGATGAGGTCCATAGGTGACATAATGATGAATGGGACCTTAAAAATTGATGGAAAAAGGGTGGCCCCTTGTTCTCCAAACAATAAACATGTGGTGCTCCTTGTGGGCATGGGGGCACACTAAAAACCTCATAGGTCTCCAAGTGAGTCAAAGATGCCTTTAGACCATGTGTAAGGGATCAAATGATGGAATAAATTATTCCATGTCAACTTACAAGTCCTAGGATACTTGCCAAGTGTGTGGTGCACCTGTGGGGCCAGCTAGGCATAGTGTACGAGATTCATCTTCCCCATCCAACAGGTGGATCTCGAGAAATATTTGAACATATCTATGGTTCCATGGAGTGTTGTATATTATTGTGGATGCCCATGGCTCTCTACACACATCCTACATGTGCCAGTGTATCCCTCTAGAGGGTTATGACCCCATATAGGGAGACCAAACCAAGAATGGACACCATCTACAATCTTGCATAAAATCCAATGAGTCCCCTAGCCCTCCAACACAACAATTAATTAAATTAATCAGGTAAAAGAGATTTAAAACCATGGAAAACAAGTGGACACTTCATAACGGCATGCCCATCCATAGTGGGCTTTGGCATGTGCTAATGTATCCTATCTCCAATTGGGGTTAACCAAGTACCTTATTAGGTGGTTTCTACCTTTAGAGAGGGAAAATATGCCTAAGGTACATCCTTCAAATGGTGGTAGCATGTGATAATGAGGTGAATGGAATAGGGAATGAAAGGAGCAATCCTAGGCCAAATATCGAGGTACAAGGGTAGCTAGAAGAAAGGAATCCCACACCTGGGTATATAATGTATAGGAGGGAGAAATCATGGTACATGAGGTTCCTCGACCTTGATTTTTCCACCTTTATTTATATTCCTTTTTCCTTTTATGATTTTTCTTTGATTAGCTGCTCGGGGCTCAAATGATAAGAGAATGATGTGTAATATATAGTAGTGAAAACCCCCTTTTTTGTAGGGCAGTTAATTTCCCTCTAGGGTTTGGGACAATCATGGGTTCCTGAATGGTAAAAGAGACTCATCTAGGGCCTATGGGACCAAGGTGATGGCCATGGGTATGGGGTAGAGTTCATGCATTGGATTTTCCCACATGATAAATATTTTTGTCGTGACCATATTTTGCATCTTGTGGTACATTTTCTGTTAAATGTGGCCATTTATGCTTTTACTTTTTCCTTTTAGCTGCTTCAAACTCTAGGGCATCATTCAAAGCCTGACCCAAGGTGGGGCCAAGGGAAAGGGGATGCTAACCCTATGTGGATCCAGTGAGGAAATGTGAACCGAGGTGGGAGATATAATGAATGGGGCTATAGTGAATGGAATGGGAGTGATATTATATGTGGATAAGGGAGCGATTCCACACAACCAAAGTCGGGTTTTCCCAAGTAGTACCACCCTAAAACCAAATGGTCTCTAAAGGAGATCCCACAGGACTAAAATACAAGGTTAACATATAAAATAGGTCAAGGGGACAGAAGCAAAACTAAACCCACTCTTTCCACTGAATCCCGACATTAATCCATGCCCATAAGTGTCCATGATAAGTAAACTCAATACTCAATTACCAAATGAAAAAGCATACCTTTAGGTTTGGGAGGCCCACCTTCAAACATATGATCATGACAGATGGGTGAGGGACCACATGGCTGGCTTAGGTGGCGGAGAAATGACACAACGAGCTAGTTGGTGGCTGCAAGGTTTTTATAGCTATCGGCTAAGGACCATCATGGAGAAAACAATTCTCCTAGGGATATCACCCACAAATTCTGGTTTGTGACTTGGATGTGATCTCTCGAAAAATTGGGAAAAGCTACACGAACGGGAGGTCACGAGAAGTCCAACAATCTCTTGGTAACCACAGACCTGATACCTACACATATCAATGAATAAACCCATGGGACAATATGTTTTTCACAGTGTATTATGAACACCAATGGTTAATGTCAGACCATAAAATTAGAAAGTAATAAAAATATACAAATTTAATCTAAATGCAGATAATATACCATGGGAAACATCATATGAGATTAATTCTAATGTGGAAAATCAACATGCAATGCATCCTACTCTAACATGCAAATAGTAAAATGTCAAGTATCAAGGAAATGACTATTACAACTTAACTTAACCGGCTAAGGCCATAGTTCGTCATTGAGTTTAGGAATGTAATAATAGTCATCCTCAAATTTCTCATGAATCTTGAAGGGCATCAAGTATTTTTACACTAAGACCAAGTCCCCTACTTTATATTATTTTTTAGGTTTCCTTTTTTCTTGGCTTGTGATTTGGCCCTTTTAGTATATCGACCTCTTCTGAAGGGAGAATGGGAGAATGCTTCTCAATGTCATGTGCTTCATAATATGGTCCAGGCTTAATCACATGAGAGAGGTAGGTGGGTTCCCTATAAAGGATAATATGGGTCCCATTGGGTTGTGGGATGGTAGAATATGATAGATTCATTTTAGCATGACCTCCCAGGATAGCCCCCCATTTCTTAGATAATAACATCCCCCATACATCACTAATGTCAATGAAAACAACATCCATGAGAAGGGATATGTCGGGGTTCCTAGCCAAAGAAACCTTAAGGTCCTTTATGAAGCCTTTTACCTCCAAATGCTTGGAGTTAAATACACATACCTTCTTATATGGTTGATTAATGTTAATACCCAATTGCTTCATAACCTTTAATGGCATGATATTTGTGTAAGTCCCTGATTAAAGCATGCAATTATAGAGATAAAGGTCATTGAAAACTAAAGTGAGCATAAAAGGTTCATGTCCAGGGTTAAGATCGGGAGTATGATTTTTTTTCAAGTCCTCAAGTAATTCTTCCTCTTCAAAACCCAGGGACTTATTAATTTATTTATTTTTGTATAGGATGTTTTGAATCTCTTTTAGAGGAACAAATATGATTATCTTCCCAATAGCATCATCCATGTCAATGTTGAGCCCTTCCTGATTGCCATTTTATTTCTTCTTGATATTTCCTCCCTTTTGGGAACCATTTTTACTTTAGTTTGGGAATCCTTTTTAGGAGGATCCTTAGAAAGAGCTTTCTCTTTAGGAGGATCTTTAGAATGGGAATTCTTAAGAGAGTCCTGCTCGAGAAGAGAATCATATTTTTTAGGTTCCTTAGAGGTTGCAAGGTCCTTACTATTATCTCTTCGTGAATATTGCATGCCTTTGAATCTTCCATTACTTTCATCAACATTAAGAATAGGTTCCTCTTTCTCATCTTTGGATTTTACCTCACTAACGGGAGGATCACTATATGAACCCCCAAGAAAAATGTTGAATACATCAGATTCTACAAGATTAGTTTCGTTATCATCACTCTCGTCACTCTCACTTTGCTCATCTTTGGGGGATGTGTCTTTCTCCACTACATTGGTTGTGTAGAAATATCTAAATAGATTCAATTGATTTTGTAATGTACTAAAAAAAAATACTGAATCAATTGTGAAAACCAAATATGATCGCATAATCACATAAACAAGTAAGAGAAATAATTTCAATCACACAACAAAAATATGTATATGGGGAAAGAAACTACTCAAAACCCTGCTATTTGTATATTTCATAAAGTCAATATCATGAAACAATACAGTGTTGTTTCCCTTCCTGATAAACCTTTGCACTTTGTTGACTATCTCACTCTGACCCTGATCTGATTTGGCACTGATCTAAGCAAGTTTGGTCCAATATTTAACCACTTTCTTTCCTATGCCTTACCAAAATTTATCACGCATTACTAGGCTAATTAAGCCCCTATTAATTAGGAAATTCTAAATTAATGATTGCACAATACATCCGAGGCTTCCTGATGACCTCATGCATGATGTGTACAAATTGATATTTATCTTCCCTTTAACTCCAATCTCAACAAAGCCTTCCTTAGAACTGACATGAAACAACTATTTATAGTGAATTATCATTTAACTGATTGATCACTGCATGTGAATTAAATCATATTTAATTCACTAGGCATCTCACTAATTCCTCCATCAGTCACAACTAGTTAAACTAATTTTAACTCA
The DNA here is from genome assembly GCA_034641835.2 of Pinus albicaulis. Lineage (NCBI taxonomy): Eukaryota > Viridiplantae > Streptophyta > Pinopsida > Pinales > Pinaceae > Pinus > Pinus albicaulis. The sequence goes on from JAXQQM020066761.1 coordinate 6,321, forward strand.
AATACTTGAGTTAACTAATTATAACTCACAAATAACTCAACCAAGGCTCCTAAAAAGTGGGAGACACTCTACATGCCTCTAGTTTGACCTCCAAATCAAATTGACTAAGCTAACTAATTCTTCCTTACTCAGTTAACACTTACAAGTTTTCATGTGACGTGAAATTACAATTTCATTCTAATTTAATTAAGACAAAATTAAATTAGAAGCCTCATGGGTGCCATTTTCAACACTCCCTCTCAACAAGAAAGGAATTCAATCAACACTTCTCTAGTGTTGTTTTCTTCTACAACTTCTAATATATATATATATATATATATATATATATATATATATATATATATATATATATATATATATCCAAAATGAATCAGTATGATGCATCTGTCATTAGAGTCTCTTATTGCTACTGGTTACTGAATTGTAAATTTCAAACTTTACGTTGTTGCTGATGTTAGAAAATTATATATTATGGAGCAATGCAACACATAAAATATGCAGAAAATACAAGCACACAAAACACATAAAACCAGAGAGACACAGATATACGTAGTTCACCCAGTTTGGGCTACGTCCACCCCGAACAGCCAGTCCTTCCTTTCTATTATCCAGCAAAAATGAAGAGACAAAACCTACAACAGATCCGCTGTAATATCCTCTTTTCTCTCTCACAGTCTCCCTCTCTGTTTCTCGCTCCGATAATACACACATAATGCACAGCCGCAATACAATGCCCTCATATATACAAGGGGGTTGCCTTCTAGGGCAAAAAACCCTAATCTAAACATAACTTCTACCGTTAGATCATTTGCCTAATGAACGGCCCAGATTGACTAGAAATTACTATACTTTTACAAGGCAAATTTACATCTGTTTTTAGCTTCGGGGGCGCTGCCCCCGAACCCCCGCCAGGGGGGGGCTCCGAAAAGCGCTGCCGCCCCCCCTGGACCCCCCACGGCAACGATTAATTTTGGGCGGCGTTGCTGCCCCTTTTTAAGGTACAGGGGTCCAATGCTATGATACAAAGTAAACAAGATAATCAGGCTCCACACCCAACAGCTGACTCTGCATCTGTGACATCTTCCCTACTTCCAACTCTGATCTATGCTCCATTATCTGACATCTGTCACTTTGACATTTGATTGCATCAATCACCACTGATCCATCCCGTTAATGTGTACTGTGGGCCACCTGTAGCCAAGTACTGATCCATGAGACAAGAAATATCAATGGAACCTTCCCAAATTTCTTCTCTTGGGATTATGTCTTCACATCTCCCCTCCTCTCATGTGGAGGTATGGCTGCATGTGCTCCCTATTCCCACATGGATCTAAATTTCCCCCTATTGGAGGTCTCTTCTTGAGTGGACGCCTCCACTCAGTCTCATCTCTACGTATCTAATTGTGGTTGCTCCACAACCTTTTGAGACTGCTTCTGAGGCTACATGTTGAGAGGTAATTCATTCTCCCTCTCAACCACCAAGTCTCTAACCTTCACTTTACTCCTCAAAGCTTTGCATGCATCTTCAACCTCAAGAGAATATAGGTTCTTGACTCACAAAATGATCTGTTTCACCCATCCTATGGCTATGTGTCTAAGGAAAACCTTTCCTTGTCTAAATATCACATCACAACCATGGTCTTCCAATATAGCTATAGAAACAATATTATTTTTTATTCTTGGAACAAACAAAAATTTTTTGATTTTGAGAGGGGATTCAGCCTCCCACTGAAAGGTAACTTTACCTATGTTGGTCGCGTTATACCTATTGTCATCTCCAAACTCTATTTTTTGCTGGAGGTCATTCTCCTCCAAGTCACTGAAAAGATATCTATTCCCTGTCATATGGAATGAGGCACCGTTGTCGAGATACCACATGCATCCCATTATAGTGTTGGCCATGCATTCAATGAGAGTAAAATCTAGCTCGAACTGTGTAGTTATAGCTTCACCTGTTGCTGCAACTACATGCTCCTTCTTTCTTTCCTTCTATGGAAATTTTGTGGCATAGTGCATGTACTCGTGAAAGTGAAAATAATTGAGCTTGGAAAAGTCTCTCTTTCCCTATTTGCCTTGGGAATTATTTCCCTTGGTTTTCTTTCCTTTTCTAACTAATGAAAAATATTATTATTTGTCTTTGGAAGAGGTTTTGTCTCTGGTGCTTTGCCTTTTCTCTTCTTGTACCAAGTCGGACCATAATCACTCCCACTCTGGTAACTTCTCCCTCCCATTTACTGAATCCTGGTAGTTGCACCAGCTCTTGGGAAGGCCTAGAAGTGCTAGGATCACGAAATAATCCTCGGTAATTTTCACACCAACACTTCCAAGCTCATCTTGACATTGAGTGAACTTCACCAATTATTTTGGTATTGTCTTGCCCTGCTCCAACTTTATTTTTCTGAGCTTGTCTTTCAACGTCGCCTTCATATGGTCACTTCTATTATGAAATATATCTATTAAGGATTTCCATATAGCATATGGAATTTCCTTTCCATGGAGGTTTGAGACAATATGATCTTGAACTCCTTCTAACATAATCCTTCTCGCCTTTTCTACTCTCTTCTTCCATGCATCAAGATTTTGGGCATCTACTGCTATGGGCTTGGGAATATCATTGTCTATGAATTCCTTTAGTCTGTTGTCCTCCAAAACTACCTCCATCCTGTCTTTCCATGATATGTAATTCGAACTACCCTCAACGACATATTCGAGTCTCAATCCACAAAAAGGCATATTGATCTATTATTGGTCCTGAAGAAAAAATATGTAAATTTGTTTCAGCTATTCAAAACAAGCTCGAATTATTCTCTTCTATTTTGATTCCAACTTTGATACCATGTAGAAATATGTAAATAGATTCAATTGATCTTGTAATGTACTAAAACAAAATACTGCGTCAATTATACCAATTTGTAGAAACCAAATACGATCGTAGGATCACATAAACAAGTAAGAGAAATAATTTCAACCGCACAACAAAAAGATGAATATGGGGAAATAAACTGCTCAAACCTCGCTATCTATATATTGCATAAAATTGAGATCATGAAACAATATAATGTTATTTCCATTCTTGAGAAACCTCTGCACTCTATTGACTCTCTCACTCTGATCCTGCTCTGATATGGTATTGATCTAAGAAAGTTTGGTCCAATATTTAACCACTTTCTTGCCTCTGCCTGATCAGCCTTTCTCATGCATTCCTGGGCTAATTGAGACCCTATTAATTAGGAAATTACCAATTAATTATTGCACAATAAATCCAAGGGTTCCTGATGACCTCATCCATGACCTGTACAATTTCCTAATTATACAACTGATAGTTATCTTCCTTTTAACCCCAATCTCAACCGATCCTTCCTTAGAACTTCCATGCAACAACTATTTATAGCAAATTATCAATTAAAATATTGATCACTGCATGTGAATTAAATTTTATTTAATTTACTAAACCTCTAACTAGTTTGTCCATCAGTTAGAACTTATTAAACTGATTTTAACCCAAATACTTGAGTTAACTAATTACAACTCACAAATAACTCAACCAGGGATCCAAAAACGTAGGAGACACTCTACATGCCTCTAGTTTTACCTAAAAATCGAATTGATTGAGCTAACTAAGTCTTCCATACTCAGTTAACACTTACAAGTTGTCATGTGACGTGGAATTATAATTTCCTTATAATTTGATTAAGGGAAAATTAAATTAGAAGCCTCAAGGGTGCCATTTTCAACAGGTTGGAGCCAAAGTGTTTGGGACTTGAGAAGAACTTGGATTATCTTCTTCACTTTTATTTCTATGAAAAGGTTTCCCCTTCAGAATGTAACTTGAATTTTGGGCCTTCTCCAATGCGGTGATTTTGTTCATAACAATCTTATCCCGTGAATGGAACTCTTCACTAAGATTTTCCATATTTTTAGGATAGCCAGAAGGGTTTCTTCATGTTGATCCTGTTAGTGTCAGTATGTGCATCCTGCCATCAGTGATCAAAATCCTCTTTTAATATCATTTTAGTAGTCCCACTCAGAAATTTTTTATCATTCCACTAGGTCATGCAAAACATTAGTCACTGATCATAGCCCCAAGTCAAAAAATCATCACTCTTCCAAAAATTTGATTACTTGATGGCATATCTTCATACCTTGATGACTATACATCATCCATAAAATTAACATCATTCATGTCATCTTGAAATTTAGTCCTTCAAGATCTCAGTATATCTTTTAGGGTTTTTCAAGGTTTCATTAGGTCACTAGGGTTTCCAAGGTTCAGTAAAACTCCATTCCATTGCATAAGACCAAAAAGTAAAGGGTGATCCAAATAAAATTCTCTTCACTATGTGAAGATGATTTGTGAAGAAAATATCTCATTTCAGCATGTAATTTTAAGTTCAAATGTATTTTTTTTTATTTTTCATTATGTAATTTTATGTCTTTCAAATGTAATAATTTCATCATCCCAACTGCTAACTCAATTTTCCAAACATTCCAAAGAACCAAAAATGTAAATTCAAAGAGTTACTTGTCCATCAAAATGATCAATTTCCAAAGGAAATAATTCAAATTGAAAGGAAAAGTTTCAAAGGGTTAAACTGAAAACAAGAGGGAAAAGCGAGTCCCAAAGCTCAAAGCATCCAATTAATCTAGTATAAATTCCATTCAAAGATCAAAACATATTCATTTTCTCTCCATGTTATCAAGCCATCACTCACATAGCTCAGAAAATTATATTTGAAGGGTGTAAGGTCGAAAAACTTGGAGGCGTTGTGCAAAGAGCCTGGGCACTACGCATAGAGCCTGGGTGTTGTGCATAGAGCCAGGGCACTACACATAGAGCCAGAGGCGTTGTGCATCTGGAAAAATTCATCTACAACCTCCAAAAGTTTGTGTCAACACTCCAAACCTTCAACAAAGGTTGCCACTCCTTAGCAAGTAAGTAAGTCACCATTACACCCTCCTACTCCTCAAGTGCAAATTTCATAGTATTAAAGTTTTTATGAAAAAATTGGAGAGTTAAAGGCTAAAAACCCTAGTTTTACTTCATAATCCTAATTTTATACTTGAAGACCCCTTATAACCTTCCTACATCACAATATCCTATCCCTACCCCTATATCATCAAATCCCTATCCCAAACCCCTTTATCCTATAAACCCTAAGACCTAGGTATCTCAAATTCCTTGGCTCCCAAATCCCCATACCTGTAATAAAATTCCTATTCCTAAATCCCACAATATTTCCACTCCCTATGACCTCCCTCAACTCAAAAATTCATTCCCCCATCTCCCTAATTTTTTCCATCACATTCCCCACTCCCTAAACCTATATTTCACTTCTAATTCATCTCCCTAGGGTTTCTATCCAAGACACTATGGAAGAGGAAAATAGTGAATTCAGTGAGGAAGAAGAAAGGGAAGAGAGGAGGCTGCACAAAGGAGGGAACATCATCAAAATTGAACCTACAAACACTAGAGAACTCATGGCCTCTCCCATGAATTAAGGTGACATGTTTCAATCATGTAGGATGCTTTGAATTTTGTGAGAAAATACAAAAGGTCCAACATCACCATGTTTTGAGCAGGCTTTTCATATCTAATCTTCATGATAACCAGGTAACCCTTACTGGTGTCACTTTCATAATATCTACATCCATCGTAGCAGATTACATTGAAATTCCAAACGTTGGTGAAAAGTGGTACAAGAAAATAAATTGGAGAATCATTACTTTGAACCATATATCAAGCCAAGCTACAAGAATGAAAGAAAAAGGTTATTTCCTTTCTCTTACCTCCTAAATAGGTATGTCCCCATGATGAAAATCATCATGAGATACTTTTCTTGTTAAGGAATGTTTTCTAGACTCTACACCTATCATATCATGTTATTAATGCACTTCACAAGGGTCAAGATGCTCAACATACCTTATTTTCTCTTCGGGGACATTGAAAAAATGGCATACATTGTTCAAAAGAGAGATTATGATCACCAAATGAAAAGTGTTTTTCACCACTCTCTCATCAATATCGTTGTCCTCCATCACCTTGATAAATTGAATATCTCATGGGACACTTTCATAGCTAATGAAATCTTTATGTTACAGGTCAAAAAACCTCCTCATCAGCTCAGAGGAGAAGATAAATATGGAAGGAATACAAAGACCTAAACTAAACCTACTTCTACCAAGGTAACGCACCCCTCTAACAGCACAAGAGTGTCATAATGCACCTGATCAATGAATAGGCCATGTTAGTGGCTAGGGAAACGCTCTGTTTACACTAGAAGGCAGTGTTACTGGTGTTTTGAGTTTGAAATAGGAAAAAACCGCAGAGAATGATTTGAATTCCTAGTGTTTTCTCATAAGAGAGTCAGTATAAAAAGGAAACTGCAAAGCACTAGTCTCTTATTGGGCCTTGCCAAAAACAACTTAACTCTCAACGAAGGAAAAAGCATGGGAAGTTGAGGAAAAACCTTGGTTTTTTCTATTTAGAACTGGTGGAAGGAGAAAGGCAATGATTTCTCTCTCCATCTCCTATAAAATCGAGCTCAAGGCTCTTGGTTCAAGGTCAAAGGATTGTCAAATAATTGTGAAGTAGAGCATTATTGTTGTAGTGTGAAGGTCAAAAGTCAAAGAGGTTCATTGAGAACGTGTTGATCAAGACACCACCACATTGAGAGATAGAGATATTGGAAGGCTGAGGAGGGCTTGGTACAACCGACAGTTGTAATCCTCCTTTTTACAAATTAATAGAACTGTATCTGTTCTTTCCATTCTATGCGTTGATATTTTCATTGTTCTTCGATTACTTATATAGCATGAGATTAATGGATTAGATGTGCATTGTTTAAATGTTTATCATATATTAACTTAATTGATAGGAAATGTATGTTGTGGTAGAGATTACACGGGTGCTTTGATTGATTACAGGGTCGAGATTTGGAGCTGGTAAAGAAGGATCCATGCTTCGCTGCTTAGCGCTCTCCAAAAGACTTCAAGATCATTAAAGAGGTAATCTTCCATCTTATTCCATCAAGTTGTTTAAGGTGATATGAACATGTATATGCCTTATTTTTGAACTATACAGCTAATCTTACTATCTGCCTCGGGCACCGGAAAGCCCTGAGAGGGATATTACAAAACCAACAACCCAAGCATTTTACCCTATAGCAGAATTGGCGACTCCGCTGGGGAATTCCCCATAGTTTCCGGACTATCTCTTTCCCCCTTTCTTCTTTCCTCTGTTCACAGACCCTTCTAACCAGTATGTATGCCCAGTAGACATTTCAAAAGCTCACAGAGTTCAATCCTATTTCTATTTGACCATCTAAAGGACTTTACCCTGGATAACGCTACCTTTGTTGGTGTTCCAGTGCGTTATAATGCGGGCTCTGCTTAAATACAGTGTGTTAGTCTTTGGATTAATGCTGTCTTTACTCAGAGACAGTGTGTTACTCAGCCAAAAAATTTTGTTCACCCCTTTGATTGTGTTTTTGGTTGCAGATTTTTTGGCCATCAGTATCCCTCCTTGACTGAATCCCTGTGCTTGTTTACTAAGCTGGAATTTCTGTTTATTTTCTCTTGTTTGAAAATTTAGTGTCAAAAACATTTACTTTTTAGAGAGGAAATTTTTTTTTTTAGTTTTTCTACATCTAGCTGAATTAATTCTGAAAATTTCAGTTAAATGTTAAGATGAGGTAAATAGATGTCTGAATATTTAAGGTTGAACTTTTCTATTTGAATGTTAGTGCATGGATGTTGAAAAGAAACCTCTCCTTGTAGAAATACCCTTCATCGAATTGAATATTTAGAGCATATTTTTGCATGGTTTCTTGAATCAGAGTCTCATTACATTTCATACGTCCACTCCCCCTCTGCAAGACTAATAATCAAGTACACTAAGAATCAAGCGATAATAAAATCAATCACATTAATTTTTTTGAGCTCACACCAATAGTAGTTTAGGATAGGATCTTAGGTTAGGAAAAGTGAGAAAATCACCCAAGATCTCAAAACTTGAGACTAGAGTCATTAACGAGCAAAATCCTACTGCACTCATATTATCGGGACCATTCCTTTACCGGAGCTTAGCGCGAGACAACACTTGGGTGCACAAGAAGGTAGCCCACCTTCAACTGCATCCAGTGGGCATGCTATATATTGGGGTTCCCTTCGGGGATGTCAAAACTAGATCGGGGATCTAGGTGTTCTACCCATATAGCATGTTGTCCTAGATCGTGGACCCCCCTGATGATGTCTGTGATTTGATGTATCTTTAGTGGCCATACTTTTTAGGGACTTACACAAGGTGACTGGGATGGGTTGTCCTGGTACCTGAAACAGATGGACCCACTCTGTCTTCGGTCTTTAGGAGGGTACTCGTCTTCACGAGAGTGCTTACACCTATCATCTGAGGTTCGGGCGAAGCTCTAGAGTGACTGTAACTATACTTTCGACCAACCCTCTCTGTATACTATTGTGATACTGGATTTCATGACTAGCAAACGGTAGTACTCAGACAGGGCACCCTACTCTGGCTGCTTGCTGATTGAATTTAGAGAGTCCTTTTTTCTTTTTTCTTTTTTAGGTGTGTGGTTACTATCACTCAGACTTTACAATACATCACAATTTATTAAAATTTATTAAAAATAAACAGGTCACCGTGGCATCATCCGACCCACGCCTTCTGTCTCGACGACAGCAAGGTCTACCTTCTCTAACTCGTGAGGAAGAACTGAACCTTGGTGAACCTGTGCCTTCTGCAGAAGAGCAGTCTCCATTGACAAACCCTGATTTTCACATAGCTTCATATCATACCGAATTTTCGGATGACCCTTTCACGGAAGGTGTCGTACCGCATTACAATCCTCCACTCACTGATCCGTTAGGGCCTGTGATAATTCAGATTCCACCACGCCAAGACATGTCTTCGGCCGCACAAACATCCATTTCATAACCGACATCCACAAGGTCGATACCAATGGCAACCATCCCAGGTTTGCCACCATCCTCCCCGCCAGTTGTCAGTTCTATGCCATCACTTGGTAACCCCAGTAGTCAACTTATACCTAATCCCAACCCTACGGTCATCACAACTGTAAGTAACTCGTCAAGTCCTTTGAGATATACTCCTACCGTGACCACGTTGGGACCTACGGTTGTTCCTCCCCCGAGTGGGACTACTTCGGTTCCTTTTAACAACCCTTTCGATTGGAACCCTTTGCTAAGTTCAAACCCCTTGGCCTCCATACCAGGGGGTAGTGTCACCAGCACTCAAACAACAGGGAACATTTCACTACCCCTGCAATCATTAAGACAAACCGGACAACCTATTGTTAACACTATTCCCTTAAGTGGTTTAAATATCGATGTAGGGTCTATGCCGTTGCCGAACTATGAAAGTAGTAGCATGCCTCCGGGAAGCTCTATTGCATCCATATGGACTAACCCACCCCAACCTCCATCTGGAATGGGAGGGCACTTTTACACTGGGGGAAACCAACCGTTCGCCCTGCAATACAATATGCCCCATGGACAGCAACCATATATCCCTACCCCTCCACCGATAGGAAATTTTTATCAAAGTCCTACTTATCCTACTGGTAACACATTGATGGGTAGACCCTATGGTCCACATAGTCAACTAATACTTCCTTGGTTAGATTCAGGGGAAAACTCGCAATTGCCATTTTTGGCAGCTCTAGACATTCCCGACATCTATAAACTGACTAATGATCCCCATTAATCACAACCTACTCTGGCCTCCAGTACCACACAAGATTCCTTCTGACATCCCAAAGTTTGATGGGAAACAAGGGGAAGACCCAGCCGCACACATCACCACCTTTCATTTATGATCTATATCTAATTCCATGGTGGATGATAGTGTCCGGCTTTGACTGTTTCCCTGCACCCTTACAGGCAATGCCGCCAAGTGGTATATTGAATTGCCACGTGCCTCCATAAACACTTTTGGCGCTTTAGCGACGGAGTTTCTAAAGAACTTCCAATTACCAATCATATTTGAAACCGAAACAGAACTGTTAACCTCGTTGCGCCAAGACATTGCCACCCACATCTCCGATCACATTCATGAATGGAGACGTAGGAGGAGGCTAGTCAAAGCACCAATCTCGGATCATTTCCTATCTAATTGGTTTTGTAAGTCTCTCTTACCCCACATATCTAAAGACATTGGCCTATCTGGTGCGGTCACAGAAGATCAATGCATTTGTCGTGCCCAACATTTGGATTTAATCTATTCACAATCTGGCACGCTATATGATTTGCTCCCCAATGCCCCTGGTAACCCGAATCCTCCCACTACTCAGAAAACCAGAGCCCACGCCGACAGTCTCGTTGGCACAATCTCTGGCTTAGCCACAAAACAGTCTCGGGGGCTAACCTCCCAGCCATCCTCAGCTGCCCACGCCCCTAACCAAACGACTACTCTTCCTACCGCTAAGGTAAATTCTATGCAAACTTCACAAAAACCTAGTGGTAAGAATAAGAAGAACAAGAAAAAGACATCTTCTTCGGAGGAGCAGTCGGACAATCAGAATAACCCTAATCAGAAAAAAGCTGCCAAAAATGACAAAGGGAAGGATAAACCCATGAAATTTCGTTGCAAGATCTGTGCGGAGGACCACTTGACATACAAATGTCCTTGGCTGCAGGAATGCACCGATTTTATCGCAAACAAGGATTCTGGGCGAACACCTGCCATTCTTCATAATCCTTTCCCTAATCAACAGCAGCAACACATGGTTGACAACCTTCCACAACCCCAGCAATGGAGCAATGGTGGTTCACATCCTTCTGGTGAAGGATCATCCGCCATTTATGGCATTGAAAGTGTTGAACTTCAAACGCGAGTCAAGCTTTATGGAAATCCTACCATAGATGCTCAAGAACCTGGTACTAGTTCAACTCCACCACCACCTAACGATATGCATATCAAACGGCCTACTGCTGACCTCGTGATTCGTCCCCCCAAAGGGACACTTCGATGCATGACTCATAACACCTCTGCACGTGCAGCCCAAAACTACAACATTGTATAAGATTTGGCGCAAGCACCATCAGCTATGTCTGCTCTCGAAGTATTGCAAACTTGCCCAGCACAAAGGAAAGCCTTGCTTTCGGCCATTGGTGGAATAGGCCCCCAGGATTCCATGCTAGCTATCTTTGATATGGAAAAATCTCAAACTCGCCTCTCACACCAACTCGCATTCCAGGTGCAGGTTGTGTCGAAAGGGAGACCAATCCATCGCACTGTTATAGACGAAGGTGCTTCGACCTGTGTTATGTCACAAGCTTGTTGGATCGCTTTAGGTTCTCTTACCTTGTCACCGTCATCGAATTCCCTCAAAGCTTTCGATGGCCACACATTCCTCCCAAAAGGTTACCTTGCTATCTTTCCCATCACTCTGAGTGGGAAACGATAACCGTGGATGTTGAAGTCGTAGATCGCCATCTCGACTATAATCTATTGCTCGGGCGCAGTTGGTCTTATGCCATGACTGCCATTGTTTCTTCGATCTTCCGACTTGTCCTATTTCCATTGGATGGGAAAATAGTCACAGTGGATCATTTATCCTTCTGCACCCCTGATTATTCCACGTTACCAAGTAGCATGTACCCCTAATAGGAGGCTTTCATGACTCTTAGGTCAGTCTTGGTACCTGTCTTCTGAAGGCCTCTTCCCTACTGGGTTTTTTTCCTCTCCCGCCGCTAGAGATCCCAAATATAGTTGCAATGATATCCACCACTTTGGATGTCTCTATTGACCCATGGATCCTCTCGGCACCTTCAAACATTGATTCCTACAAAGATCAGATGTCGCTCTCACCAGCCGAGTTGGCCTACCAAGCCATCCAAATTACATATGAACCCTCCACTGCTATGGGTTTGACCAAAGGTACAAACCTCCCGCCCATCACAGTTCTCTCTAAGGATCTCCTCAATGAAGTCTTGCCTACAGACGAAGCTATTCGAGAGATCATGTCTCTAGAAGAACGACCTTGGGGAGATTTTCACCGTCGCACTTCGATGATCGATTCGGACATGATAAATACTGAAATCCCATCCTTTGACCCACCTAAGATGGTTCCCTCTTCTTACACAACTTTTCAAACTATCGATTCAGAAGGGAACACGGGTAATCTTTATCTCATCGATATCTCGGTCAAAATGAGTATCGTGGAAAATATTCAGATTGGAGCAGATTGCAATACTGAGGAAATTGCGCGCTTCACATCCCTTTTCAAGGAATTATGCGATGTGTTTGCTTGGTCTTATGACGAAATGCCCGGCATAGATCCATCTATAGTTGAGCACGAAATCAAAATTTATGACAATGCCAAACCAATTCGATAGTGAATCAGGCCTGTCCACCCGCACAAAGTAGCCGCCATCAAAACTGAGGTAGAAAAACTTTTAAATGCTAGTTTCATCTATCCCGTTCCTTTGACGGAATGGGTTTCCAATCCGGTTCTCGTAGATAAAAAAAAAGGCACCATCCGATTTTGTGTTGATTATCATAATCTGAACGCTGCTTGTCCCAAAGACAATTATCCTATGCCGTTCATAGGTCAGATTCTCGACGATTGTGCTAGATGCAAATTTTTTTCCTTCATGGATGGATTCACGGGCTATAACCAGATTGCGATCAAAAAATAAGACCAGCATAAAACTGCCTTCATCTATCCTTGGGGCACATTTGCGTACCGTAAACTCCCATTCGGTCTGAAGAATGCTGGAGCAGCCTTTCAGCGGGCTATGGACCATGCTTTCCATGACATTCGACATATTTTACAGGCTTACTTGGATGACCTTCTGGCCCATTCCAAGAAACGACCTGATCACCTTGCTCATCTGAAAGAAATTTTTGCTAGGTGTAGATTCTACAATATACGTATGAATCGTCATAAGTGTGTATTCATGGTCAAGTCCAGACGTCTGTTAGGTTTCATTGTCTCCAAGCATGGGATTAGGGTTGATTCTGATAAGGTTAGAGCAATTGTTGAATTTCCGGCACCACAATCCATCCTCCAACTCCAACGTTTGCAAGGGAAGGCAAAATTTTTATGTCGATTCATTGTTAACTATGCCGAGATGACAAGAGGATTTATGAGATTATTGAAGAAAGGAACACTATACGTGTGGGATTACCAAGCTCAACGGTCATTTGAGGCTTTAAAACGTGCACTTGTTTCAACCCCACTTCTTAGTGCCCCCGACTACTCATGCAACTTTCTCCTCTACCTGACAGCCTCACCATCCTTACTTGGAATGGTTATGGTTCAAGTTCACAGTGACAACAGTGAACATGTGATATACTACTTGTAAAAAGGTTTGATCAGACCCGTACTACGTTATTCACATGTGGAGAAACTATCTCTGGCACTAGTCTTTGTCGTCACCCGACTCTGACACTATATATCGCTGCAACAGACTATTGTTATTACTTTGGATAACCCCATGCGACACATCTTGTCTCGACAAATTATTGGAGTAAAATATTCCAAATGGATCATAATCCTCCAACAATTTTATTTGGTCTTCACAGCTACCAAAGCAAAGAAAACTCTAGTCTTCGCTGAATTGCTATCGGACCTTCTCAGAATCGACCCAGGAGAAGTAGCTCATGATCCATTTCCTGATGAATTTCTTCGGACCCATATTATGGAGACATTCTGGTCTACCTACAAACCCAACGCTTCCACCCAACTCTCACGTCTGACGACCGTCATCGTATTCGCCACCATGCAAAGCACTACCTCGTGTTGAATGATACGCTATATTTCCGTGGTGTCGACACTATTCTCTGGCGTTGTCTCACTTTCGATGAAGCAGAACACGTTTTGAATAACTGCCACGTAGGGGTGTGCAGCAGTCATCTTTCAGGCATAGCTACTGCCAAAAAAATCCTACGCACTAGTTATTATTGGCCCACTTTGTTTAAAGACTGCATTGCAGCGGTCCAAAAGTGCCATCCATGCAAAATTTTCACGAAGAAAATGCGTGCTCATCCTGCCCCCCTTCATCCGATTATCTCCATTGGTCCTTTCACTAAAGGGGGAATTGACTTCGTCACCTGCAATCTCACTTCGGAAAATTGACACAAATACATCGTGGTTGCAGTCGACTATTTTAAGAAATGGGCGGAATCCATTCCCACTTTTAAGGCCGATGGCGAAACCGCCGCTCTCTTCCTGTTCAATCAAGTAATCTGTCGGTTTGGCATACCCCTATCTATTTTCACAGATCATGGATCTCACTTTCAGAATCATATGATGACCGAATTAACATCCATGCTAGGTTTTCATCAAGATCAATCTTCGTCTTATTCTCCTCAAGCTAATGGTCAAGTCGAAGCCATAAATGGCGTCCTCAAAACCATGATTCGTCGATTGGTCAGAAACCATAAAACCACATGGCATCGGAATTTGTATTCTGCGTTATGGGCATACCGAACGTCAGTCAAAACTACCACAGGCTTCACGCCATTTCAAGTTGCATTTGGCCTGGAGGCAGTACTTCCAATCAAGTGTGAAATTCCATCACTCAAACTCGCTGTGGAACTCTTGCCTTGCACCACCGCCACAGAAGAGCACTTGCTCTCACTCAATGATTTGGACAAAACTCATCGAGATGCTACACTAGCACTCGAAGCTCACTAGTGCCGAGTCAAAGCTCAATACGACAATTCTGTCAAGCCTCGTTCTTTCCAAGAAGGTGATCTTGTTCTACTCTATGATCAAAAACATGACCTCTTGGGGGCAGGAAAACTCCAACCATTATGGCTTGGTCCTTACATCATCACTAAAGTCCTCTCAAAAGGGACTTACGAACTTCAGGACGGTAATGGAATTTCTCTCACGGAGCCCCGCAATGGGCTCTATCTAAAGAATTATTTTGCCTAGTTTCGCACTAGGCGTATGATTTGTAATTTTATGTATATAAGTTTTGCCTATTGTTTTGATGTCTCTGGATATTTTTTGGTTTTTAAGGTGTTTTCTCATCTACAATATTTTTCCTTCACACAGATGTCATCATCCTCCTTATCATACGTCGGATACATGGACGGTGCTAGTCGTCACACTAGACACATTGCTTCAGCTGCTTGGGTTCTCTACACTCTTGAGACAAAAATTCTTGGTTCTAGGGGAATTTTCCTAGGTAGCGCCACCAATAACGTTGCTGAGTACATGTCAGTGATCCAACTCCTCATGGAGGTGGTGTCTCGTGACATCTCCAATTTAGTGGTCAAGTTAGATTCCCAACTCGTCATTATGTAGTTAAACAATCATTACCAGTTCTATCATCCAGTCTTGTTACGTTATTTTTTAAGGGTGCGACTTTTAGAACGTCAATTTCAAACAATCACATTTGAGCACGTTCCTAGAGAATTTAATGCATTAGCCGATTCTTTGGAAAACTATGTGTTAGATTGGCATTTGTCACATTTGTTATAAAAGATTTACACATGAGTATATATATTTTTTATCCCATTGAAAATACATAAAAAATTAAAAAACACAAAATCACCAATAAGTATGTATATATATATGTCGTGTCCAGTACAATAGTTACATAAAAAAATCTTCCAAAACTTGGGTGTTTTACAAAAAATTTGGCTATACTAAGCCACGCTCTGACACTTATACATCCACTCTGCCAGCTAGGCTTGATGCTCGAAATAACATACAACTGCCCTGGTTATCCTCCTCAAAGGCACCAGGTATCTCTCCGGCACACCTATAGTATGCCGCTATAGATGAACTGGGACCTCCCGCATAGGAAGAGGTGGTATACCCATACTCAAACCCTCCAAGTTCCTAGAGAGTTCATGTAGGATTTGGGCATCATCATCTCCGGCGGCTTCTGCATCCTCAGCTGGTGCGCCAGCCCCCGGGTAGCTACAGTCCTCGCCGTGCATAACGAGGGGCCCCAACTGGGTAGACAGGTGCTACATCTATGTCAAGAAAACAAGCTTCATGTCAAAACATAATTTTCACCCTATTTCAACCAAAAAAAAAAAATTACATAAACATTCAAAAGACAAAAAAAAAATTACTTCCTAGAGTACACTGATCATTTCTTTCTTACCATCGAGTCCCCGCTGGGTGCCATGGTGCAACACTAAATCTGGATTTACTGTGAAGTTCATCCCTGCATAGGGATAATCCTCAATCATAATAATCTGGGAGTTCAGCCAATCAAAAAACCCATCATCAAAACAGTGATGGACAGGACCCTCTCCAGTCCGCAGAAGCAAAGCTACCCATCGAGCCTGTCTCGGCTCGTGTGGGCCCAAGGGCGCTGTAATGATCCTGGGTCTCATCAATGGTACCCACTCCAGTAGGAAAGAAATGATCAATGTGTTGTACCCAAACTCTCTCTCGGTACGGGTCTTGCATGTTGTGAGCTCTGCTCGGACCTGACGGACAACTCCATCACACCAGTCAAAAACCTGAGGCTGCATACAATCCAAGGCTAGTAGCATCTGGGCCTTGGTGGCCACATGCTAACTCTTGGCACCTGCCAAGCAAACAATCATCCATAGTATAGACCTCAGTGGTCTCAAAGCCACCCATGCAATAGGCACCCGGTTGCTCACTGCCTCTGTGTTGTGTATGCAATGAGTCAAAATAAGATCAACAGTGGAACGCGGATCCGCTCTGGACCCCATCAAGTTGGGCCTTGGGCCACGACATGATAAGCCGGTCAAAAATTAAACATCGTCCTTCTCAATTGAGAGCTCATTTCCCCCAATCCGAAAGACATGGTGACGCTCGTCCCATTGCTGAATCAACCACCTCAGGAGGTCCTCTTGACCCCTCATCAATTCTAAACGTGCATATTTTATCAAACCGCATCTGCGAAGAGTTATTAAGCTTGCGGCATCAGTAATCATATCTCTCTCTTCCCGTTCATGTTCTCTCTCTCACTAGATACTCATGGTTAACAGCTGAATACCTACAAATACAACATTTTCAACTAATTAGAAATTGTCTGGAACACTTCAAAATGCTTTTAAACGAGTTCTTAAAATATGCTCTATGCCTAATGTGGGCCATAGAGTAAATCAGTGCATGCTAATGCGCCCTTCCTTCACGGGAAGTGCGCTTAACGTGGGTCCAGCACTGCTAGCCCGCTTTAGACGCTAAGATTTTTTAGGGCCTACCAAATTTCCCATTTTGGACCAGAAAAACTTCACAAAAACACAACAAAAGGATAGTAGGAGGTTCCATCTCTTACCTGGATCTCACGGGAAGAAGAACCGTTGCACGGATTGACCGCAATCATCAGCTGAATTTTTCACCCTTTTTCACCCCAGAGCTCCTTCACAGCATTCAAAACAGTGAAAATGAAAGTCTTTTGACCTTCTTATAGCCATTTTTGGGGCATGACTCTCTTAGCTAGTCGGAAAAAAGTCGTGAATTCTTGCTGCATATGTGTCGCAAATATTGAGATTAGTTACTAATGTTCTGATGAGTGATCAAGATCTATATGCAAACATAACCATGTTTTGACCCTCATTTTGAGCATTCTTTTTACGGTATTTTTCTTGCTCGTTAATCCGAAAAACCTAGAGTTCTCTTCTTCAGACTCATTAAAATTATACGAAGTCGATTTTGAGCATTCTTTTTATGGTCATTTTCTTGCTCGTTAATCCAAAAAACCTGGAGTTCTCTTCTTCAGACTCGTTAAAACTGATATGAAGAAGCACTGAGCTTTCTTTTTATGGACCTTTTTCTAGCTCATAAAACTGAAAAAACCCCGAGTTGCCTTTGTTGGGCTCGCTAAACTACCACGACAAAGAGTAAGGAGCCATTCTTTTCCTCTTTTTCAAAGCTCTTTAAACAGAAAAAGTGACTGAGTTTTCTCTGCGTGACTCGTTAAAATTTCACGGAGAGCACCGAGTTTTTCTTTGTTGGACTCGTTAAAATTTCACAAAGAGTACTGAGTTTACTTCGTCTCCTCGTACTCACAACATAATGAGGTAGACATCCGTCGAACATAGATTTCTCACTTTTCCAGCTTCGATGGACTAACTCACGGAAAATGAACCGTTTCAGGCTTACTATTCTCCCCTTTTCGTGCCCGGTTATCAAGACATGACAAAGGTACCCCAATGGAGTTGTCTTTTACGACATTTTTCAGACTCTCTAAACATGAAAAATTCACCGAGTTTACTCGTCTGGACTTGTTAAACCTAATAAGATGGGGAACGGAGTTGTCTTTTACGACATTTTTCACTCTCTAAATATGAAAAATTCACCGAGTTTACTCGTCTGGGCTCGTTAAACCTAATCATACGGGGAAAAATTTGGACAAAATGGATACTACCTCTATTGCATTTCAGAAAGGTCGATTTGGTAGCAAAAATATTGAACATGGCACTTCCCAAAAAACTCTTTCATAGTTAGTCGAACCCTACCACCTATGAGTATTAGCCTTCATCTCCCAGTGTTCCTACATTGGTAAAATCCTAACAAACTCTTTGGTGTTCATTAATCCTCAGCTGCCTAGTACCCTGTTACAGTGCCTTCTATTTTTCAAGCAGATCTCACTATCTACTACTCCTCTTATCAACCAAACCACTCATTATGCCAGAAATTATTTGTCATCGGACATCCCCATTTGCTCTTCATTATCTCCATAAAAAAAAAAAATCGTTTGGTTTTCGTTTCGTGTTGAATGATGTAGGACGCCTCAGTGCCTACCTTTCAACAAATCTCTTCCTATCAACTTCAACATCTTATCTATGAAGTTAATCCAGAAACCCATCAGTACCCGGATACTTGTAGACATCAGTGACAGGTAGTCTTGTGTTTGATTAGGAGTCTTCATCATTGGCTCCTGATCAAATGATTCTACGAGCATTCGACTTCAACTCTTTTTATTCACACTCGCTAGATTGTACTGTGCATATTAGGGACCATCATCATTATCGATGGCCACCTTCGCGTCTGTTAACAGTTTTAATTATCGACTGGTAATTAGATGATTTCTCACATGTTCGATGACGGCTCCTTCATTCACATGTAGAGAAATATGCAGTTTAAGTGAAGCGGTGGTCAAGACCTTGGGGCAAAGGTTACATAATTAAAGCTATGTTCCCTTCCCCAAGTTTTGATATTGTTTATGGAGACAGCTTCTTCAGCCTGATCCTGCTATGACAAACATTTCCACATTATGCTTATCGATGGACAGATTCTTCATATCTCTGTTCTAGAGAAATCATGTTGATTAAGCTACTGAGCATGGGAAATGCCCGACTCAAGGCAGATACTATATTTTATGACATATGTTGTTGTTTCAGGTTTTCCTCAGTCTTTCAATCTCTTTATCTCTACTACACACATTATAAATTATTTTGGCCCTCGTCTTCATCTCTGACCTCACACTTTAGGGGGCATCTGTTACAGGTCAAAAAACCTCCTCATCAGCTTATAGGAGAAGATAAATATGGAAGGAATACAAAGACCTAAACTAAACCTACTTCTTCCAAGGTAACGCACCCCTATAACAGCACATGAGCGTTATATTCCACCTGATCAATGAATAGGCTGCGTTAGTGGCTAGGTCAACGCTCTATTTACACTAGAGGGCAGCATTACCCATGTTTTCAGTTTGAAATAGGAAAAACCCATGGATAATGATTTGAATTCCCAGCTTTTTCTCATAAGAGAGTCAGTGTAAAAAGGAAACTGCAAAGCACTAGTCTCTTATTGGGCCTTGCCAAAAACAATTGAACTCTCAACGAAGGCAAAAGCATGGGAAGTTGAGGAAAAATCTTGGTTTTTTTTATTTAGAACTAGTGGAAGGAGAAAGGAAATGATTGCTCTCTCCATCTCCTATAAAATGGAGCTGAAGGCTCTTGGTTCAAGGTCGAAGGATTGTCAAAGTTTTGAATACTTGTGAAGTAGAGCATTATTTTTGTAGTGTGAAGGTCAAAAGTCAAAGAGGTTCATTGAGAACTTGTTGATCAAGACATCATCACATTGAGAGATAGAGATATTGGAAGGCTGAGGAGGGCTTGGTACAACCGACAGTTTTAATCCTCCTTTTTACAAATTAATAGAACTATATCTGTTTTGTCCATTCTATGCGTTGATATTGTCATTGTTCTTTGATTACTTATATAGCATGAGATGAATGGTCTAGATGTGAATTGTTTAAATGTTTATCATATATATACTTAATTGATAGGAAATGTATGTTGTGGTAGAGATTACACGGGTGCTTTGATTGATTACAGGGTCGAGATTTTGAGCTAGTGAAGAAGGATCCCTGCTTCACTCCTTAGCGCTCTCCAAAAGACTTCAAGATCATTAAAGAGGTAATCTTCCATATTATTCCATCAAGTTGTTTAAGTTGATATGAACATGTATATGCCTTCTTTGTGAACTATACAGCTAATCTTACTATCTGCCTCGGGCACCTGAAAGCCCTGAGAGGGATATTAGAAAACCAAAAACCCAAGCATTTTACCCTATAGCACTAGGTAGCGCCAAGTCATTCTAGAGTGCCAGGGTGGCATGAAACCAAGATGTGTCAGTTGCTGGGGTGTGTCAGGGAACACAAGGGAGCACTAGGTAAAAGTAAAGCATGGAAATGAACAAATAATAGTTTGTGACTTAAAGTGTCAGTGAGTTCAAGGTGTGCTAAGGAGGGAGTGACAAGGTATGCTAGAGGTCAGGGAAACATGCCAATATGTGCCAAGTTCTAAGGTGTACCAATGCATGTCAGGGAGTGTTATGGAGTGCCAAGGAAATTCAAGGGAGCACTAGTTTCAAATGCATGGAAATGAATAAGAGTGTGCTACAGGGAGTTTCAGTGAGTTCTAGATGTGCTAAGGCGGGAGTGACAAGGTATGCTAGGTCGTTCCAAGGAATGCTGGAGTGTTAGGGTGACGTTCCAAGATGTGTCAGGTGTCAAGGTGTGCCATTGTGTGCCCAGGAGTGTTAGGGAGTTCCACATAAACACAAGGGAGAACTAGTTCAAAATGCATGTTCCAAGTCTTTTAAGGAGGGAGTGACTAGGTTATATGTTAGGAAGTGCCAAGGCATGCTAGAGTGTTAGGGAATGTCAGGGAGTGATAGGGTGTGTTAGGGAGTGAAAAACATGCCAATAAATGTAGGGTATGCTAACGCATGCCACATAGTGCTAAGGGAGTGTTAAACGTGCTAGTTTTTATGGCATGTCAAGATGCAAACACATGCCACATAGTGATAAGGGAGTGTTAAACATGCTAGATTTTATGGCATGTCAAGATGTAAACTATGTTGCTTAGTTGTTTTATGGACACGGTTGGATGTGAGCCTTGACTTGGTAACTTGTTAAGCGAGATGAGTTGAGATTGGAAATGAGTAGCCTGAGATGAGTTATAGGAATTTCTTAGGTGAACAAGGCATAATATAGTTGGGGTAATTTTAACTTCGTGAAGGAGGGACTTGGTTGGGTTCCCAAGTCTAAAAAAAGGTGAGGGTAGTTGTGAGGTCATGATAGCTAAGGAGTGCCAAGGCATGCCAAGGAACGAAAAGGTGTGATAACACATGGAAAACAATGTCAGTGCATGTTGAGGAGTGTTAGGGAGTTACAGGGGAACACAATGGAGAATTAGTTCAAAATGATTGGTAATTAATGAATAAGAGTGTGTGCCAAGGAGTGTCAATGAATTCCAGGTGTCCCAACAATGAAGTAGTTTAGGAGAAGTTCAGAATAATACTTGCAAGAGGGAAGCCTATGGTTGTGATAAGGTGTGGAAAAAGTAATTTTAGAGAAAGGGAGACTTTGGGTTGGGCACAACATTGTTTTGATAATGACTTGGTTGGGTTCCCAAGTTGCAAAACAATTAAGGCTATCTATGGGGGTATGACAACTAGGGAGTGCCAAGGTGTTCCAGGGAATATAAGGATCCCAAGTAAGGCTAGTTGTGAGGGCATGAGTGCCAAGGCATGCTTGGGAATGCTGATATGTGAGTGCCATGGTGTGCCAATGTGTGCCAGGGAGTGTTAGGGAGTGCCACGGAAACATAATGGATAACTAGTTCAAAATGCATGGAAATGAACAAATATAGAGTGTGTGATAGGGAGTGTAAATGAGTTCCAATTGTGTTAAGGAAGGAATGAAAAGGCTATATGCTAGGAAATTCCAAGGCATGACAGAGTTCCAGGGAATGTCAGAGAATGGTATGGTGTGTTAGGGAGATCCAAATCATGTGAAGGAATGCAAGGGATGCTAACACGTGCCACATAGTGCCAAGGGATTGTTAGACGTTCCAAATGTTATGGCATGTCAAGATGTAAACTATGTTGCTCAGTTGTTTTATGGCCACGATTGGACGTGAGCCTTGACTTGGTAACTTGTTAAGTGGGATGAATTAATATTGGCCATGAGTAGCCTAAAATTAATTATAATCCATTCTTAGGTGAACAAGGCATATTCTAGTTGTAGTAAATGAAACTTGGTTGGGTTCCCAAGTCTAAAAAAAAATAAGGGTAGTTATGAGGACATGACAGTTAAGGAGTGCCATTGTTTCCCAATGAATTAAAAGGTGCGCTAATACATGCCAATTAGTGTTAATGCATGAAAAGGAGTGTTTGGGAGTGTTAGGGCATCAAAAGGGAGAACTAGTTCAAAGTCCATGGAAACAAATGAATAAGAGTGTTTGTAAGGGAGTGTCAGTGAATTCCAGGTGTCCCATGGACGAAGTGTGTTAGGAGAATTTCATAATAGGACTTTCAAGAGGAAATACTATGATTGTGATAAGGGGATGGATGAAGCAATCTCAGACAAAGGGAGACTTTGTGTTAGACACAACACTATTTTTTCAATGACTTGGTTGGGTTCCCAAGTCACAAAAAAATTAAGGTTATCTAATATGAGGGCATGAAAACTAGGGAGTGCCAAGGTGTGCAAGGAATCCCAGGAGGTGCTAACACATGCTATAAAGTTCCAAGACATGTTAGGCATTCCAGTATGTGCTAGGTACTAGGGTTTGTTGCCAATGCATGCTAGGGAGTGCTAGGGAAACATAATGGGGGACTAGTTTCAATTGCATGGAAATGAATGAATGAGACTGTGTGATAGGGAGTGTTAGCAAGTTCTAGGTGTGCTAAGGCGGGAGTGACAAGGTATGCTAGGAAATTCCAAGGCATGATAGAGTTCTAGGAAAGCATGCCAAGATGTGCCAAGTTCTAGGGTGTGCCAATGTGTGCAAAGGAGTGTTAGGGAATGCTAGAGAAACACAAAAGAGCACTATATCATAATGCATGGAAATGAATGAATAAGAGTGTGTTACAAGGAGTTTCAATGAGTTCCAAGTGTGCTAAGGAGGATTTACAATTCATGCTTGGCAGTGCTAAGGAACGCTAGATTGTTAGGGAGTCATGCGGCCAAGATGTGCCAATGCGTGCAAGTAAGTGTTAACTAGGATTGCTAGGGAAACATAAGGGAGAACTATGTAAAATTTCATGGAAATGAAAAAATAAGAGTTTGTGATTGGAAGTGTCAATGAGTTTCAGGTGTGCTAAGGAGGGAGTGACAAGGTATGCTAGGCAGTGTTAAGGCATACTAGAGGCTAGGGCGACATGCCAAGATGTCCTAGGTGCTAGGGTGTACCAATACATGCCAAGGAGTGTTAAAGAATGTTATGGAAACACAATGGAGCACTAGATAAAAATGCATGGAAATGAATTAATAAGAGTTTGTGACTGGGAGTTTCAATGAGCTCTAGGTGTGCTAAGGAGAGAATGACAAGGTATGCTAGGTAGTGCCAAGGAATGCTAGAGTGCTAGGGCGGAATGCCAAGATGTTCCAGCTGTTAGGGTGTGCCAATGCATGGTAGGGAGTGTTAGGGAGTGTCAGGTAAACACAAGGAAGAACTAAATGAAAATGCATGGAAATGAATGAATGAGAGTGTGTGATAGGGAGTGTCAATGTGTTATAGGTCTATTAAGGAGGGAGTGACAAGGTTATATACTAGGCAATGCCAATGTATGTTAAACTACCAAGGCATGTCAAGAAGTGTTAGGGTGTGTTAGGGAGTGTAAAATCATGTCAAGGAATGTAGGGGATGCTAAGACATGCCACATAATGCTAAGGAATTTAAGACATGTCAGGTGTTATGGCATGTCAAGATGTAAAATTTGTTTCTTAGTTGTTTTACAACCACAGTTGAATGTGATGAGCCTTGTATTGGTAATGTTATCACCCTAGTATTTCTTAGGTCGTGGGATTTTGGTATATAGTTAAATAAAACTAGGGGTAACCAAGAACCTCTTTTGAAATCTACGATCTAGCCTTCCTAAATTCCGAAGAGGGGTCTCTCCTCAAGATTTAGCTTGATTTTTGTTATAAGATTTTAGGCTAGGTATGATTGGACAATTGGGTTGTTTTGAAATTTTGGTGGGAATAAAAGGTAATTCAAGGTAAACCATAGAGGGATCTACCAGACAATTGGGCTATGGATTCAACTTCTTAGCAAGCAGAGCTAGGAAATAAGGTCAAAAGGGAAAATGTACTAAGGGCAGGGTAGATGACCTTCAAAGGGTTTTGAATAGGTTTTTTGATGAAATGACAAGATCAGAACAAAAGGGCAAATAAGAATCCTTAAGTTACAGAAATGAGCATGAAAGAAAGGGGTCAAACAGGGACTAAGATCATTTAAGAATTCTTAAGTCTGGTTATCAACATAAAACATATCAATGAATAACTAGTAAAAAGCAGGGAGCTTTTGACACTAATCATGTATAAATCCTCCTAGTTAATCATTCAAGAGAGAAAACATGTAAATGTATGTATGGAACTTAGAAAGATAAACAGTGAAAACAGGAAAATACTTGACTTATCTGATCAACAAAAGAATCCTGAGTTATGATGTATGTTTGCTCTTTTTTCATGTCCCTTGGAAGTAATCAATGTATTTCTATTTGATGTTTCAAGAGTTTGAATGGTTCTTTTCACGTTGCTTATCTCTTTATTCTTTAGGGGCATGTCTTCCATAGCCTTGACTATGTCAGTTGTTTCACCTGTTTGATTTACTTGTGATGTAGATGATGAAGTGGCAGAAATATCTTTAGATGTAATTGACACTACAGTTGCCAATACTCCTTTTGGTGCTAAATTAAATGCCAATGTAGAAGGAACAACAGTACTGATAGTTGGAATGACTGTGGGAATTGAGACTTCATGTGATTTTTTCAATTTTTCATTTTCCTTCATTAGAATTGCTGTCTAATTCTCCATTTCTTTGATCTGAGTTGTTATCTTTAAAACTAGCTGCATTAATTCATCTTTCTCTGTTTTCTTCTGAAGAATTTCTTTAGCCTGTGGGTGCTCACTTTGTGGAAGTTTAAGTTGTTTTCTCAAGGCATCAATATCTTGATTCTTTTGCCTTATGAGAGTTTTAGCAACTTCAATATTGGAGGGATCCACTCCAATTTATATCACCAAGTCTTCTAAGGACTTGATCCTCAAATCCTTAGCATGTAGAGATGCTTTATCTAATTTCATTTGAGTTTGTAAATTAGATACTGTCTTTTGAAGCATGGTAGCATTCATGGTTTTGTTAACTACCTTTGAATACAACATTTCTGAAGCACTTCTATGAAACTCTATCTGGACAACTTTGTGTATGGTATCTGCATTTACTTCAAACTCTATTTTCCTGTAATCTGTAGCTAACTTTGGGTCTATAACCATTGGCTGGAGAAAAGACATAATCATTTTATTTGTTGCATAATCAAAAGCTGTCACAAGTCTGTCTTTATCTCCTGGTTTTTCTTTAAGGAGTTTAGAATATACCTCATTCTTTTCTCTAATCTGCTTGAAATTTTTCTGGATGTCAGAATCAGTTTCTTTTGCTGCTCTAGAAGAGGAGGGAGCTTCTGTATTTATCTGTGTTTCAACCATTTCGTTTCCTTTTCCTTGTGATATTACCTGCTCATTCTGAATTTCTTTAAGTGTTTCATTGACAATTATTATGGCCTCATCATTTTTTTGTTGATCATTGCTGTTTGCTTGATCTTCATTGTCATCTATCTCTATGGCCTTTTCTTCTACTTCAGTAATCATTCTGGCCTTCTTGCTGCAAATTGTCTTAAATTTATTTTCTATAATGGTTTCTGCTAAATAGCCTTCTTCTTTTCTCGGTCTTTTATTACACATTTCTGCTTGTTGGCCAACTGTAATCATCTGTGTGTTGTCCATATGTTTTTCTTGTAGGTTATCTATTTGCATCTCCTGAATATCATCAATTAATGTGTTTGCAACCCATTCAATCTGATTCGCATATTTTTCAATTTTGGCTTTGAATCATGGAGGAATGGAGTTAACTTACACTTGACCCTGAGGTTACTTATAACACCTTGAGGGTCATAATTCCAGTAAAAGCTTTTTTGGAATTTAAATTTTGATAATTTGATGATTATGTCTCTCAAAGCATCTCTTCTATTGACTATGAAGGGGCCGATTTGAATTTTCAGCTTGAACTGTGCTTTCTTTTTTGTTCACTACATCTGCATTCAATATCTGTCTTAATTACTTCAAAGAAAAAATCCTGGTAGTTATAAACTTGTGTAATTTGTAAGGAGCCAGGAGTGCACCATACACTCTGATTTCTGTGTGATTTTCATACAAATACCAGTCTCCTACCTTACAGTTTTCAGATAACTATAAAATTATTTTGATTTCTTCATTAATTCTTGGTGGCTCAGCTTTGTTCAACAAACTCATGGTAGGTTTAATAAATAAATAATTGAAATCCTTGTAGCTGTATTCACTGTTGTTTTTCCTAAGTAGAGAAGTCCAGAATATCACTGAAAGAGGTTTACCTTCCACATCCATCTTTTGTAATGCAATTGGGAAATTGTCTGCCTGAAAAAATAGGAAGAGATGTAACAGATATGATGAATATCTGAATACTCCTTCATCAGGTAATTTAATCAACTAATAATGCATATTATTAGCAATGAATTTGGCAAAGTCGAAGACTATTTTTGGATGTTGTCCTGGAGACAAGGTAGAGAGGAAACCTAGAATGGAGGCATCTGTAAACTCATCATTAGCATAACCTAGTATGAATGAAAGCATTGAAATGATTTGTCTTGAGCCCTCAGGGAAATCAAAAGTATCATAAGGTGGATTTACCTTAGGAAGGTTAACATGATTAGGCATGAAGTTTTGGAGGATCATAAACTTCATAGGGAAATCCAAGTCTAAATACATCTGAGTCAAATCTTCAATGGACAATGATACTGCTCGTGGATCATGGCTTAGTTGGAGCATATCATCGATGGCTTCAGCAATTATGTAAAACATGACCTCATTATCTTTGTTCACCATGCATCTCTGATCGGGGATATAGTGTAACTGACACAACCTAATGAAATCTTGAGCTGGATCTGTGATGGGAATCACGTATTTAGGCAACTTGGAGTCCCATATAGGTATATCATTTTCCACTTTCTTCTCAAATTTCTCATGACACCAGCTATGTACTTCAAGTAGATCGAACTCTAAGGTAGCATCAGCAATTCTATAGTCTAAATCAATCAAGAGTCTGTTCTCTTCAGAGGAGACAGGTGGCTACAAAGGTCTGACTACTTCAGTGGAATCTCCAGTTAGGGCAGGAATAGATTTATCGATTTTTGAAGGTTTAGGGTTTGGAAGCTTGCTGGAGGTAGGCTTATGAGGTTTGGGACCTCCAGTCCTAGGAGTGACCTGCTTTTTTGTCATTCTGAATAAAACTGAGCAAGATTAGACTGTTTTCTTAGTTTCTTTTGGAAAATAGAAGGCTAATTGAGTTGCTTTGAGAAGAATTTAGAATCTGGGCGAGGATTTTAGGAGGAAAATGCAGACTTACAATGTGCAGAAGACTGGAAAGGGATTTTAATGGTTTTTTCAGTAATTCAAATGGATTTTAACCATAGAAATAGCTTTTGGATGGTAAAAAACTCTTCAAGCGGAAGTGGAAAATTTTGATAGGGTTTCCCCTATTTCTTCAGGGTTTGAATACTTTAAAATGGTTTATATTTTCAAAGTGTTTTAATTTTTTTCTTTGACATTAAGATTTTGCAGGTCGGATTACTGAAAAATACCTTGAAGAGGTAGGGTTGCGGTCGAAGAGGGTTTCCAAGATTATACTAGTCTTCAAACTGGTCACATTTTCTTGGTAGAAGGTGCTGAGAGTATTTTGCGGTGAATTTCAGAGGGGAAATGGTTTTAGAACGACAAACTGGTTCGAAAACAGCTCTGCAATGGTGTCTGTGAATGATTTCTCAGAGGGAAAAGGCACAAAGGTATGCAAAACAATGAAAAACTAAGGTTAAAACCTTAGGTTTTATCGATATGTGAAGTATTAATTACAATTCAAGTTGAAATGGCGGGATTGGTTTTCGCATTGAAGGCGAAACCATTAATGGTTATCACATTGCTCCTGGGCGGTAAATGGTTTTCACTTTTGGAATTCGATCCAATAGAAATGAGACACGTAGCAGGTGGTGGTTTCACGAAACAACTTTTATCGCATTATTTTTTACACACTCTGCCCGATCACTTTTGTTATGTGATATTGAATATGCATCGTCGGATTTGATTGAGCAATGCGAACGGTCGAGATCTTTCGGAAAGTTGTGGGGAAATAGTAAGGTGGGGTCGGGCTTTTACGGTGCGTTGTTGATCTTGAAAGTTTAAGATCTACAGTGTGAGACAAATGCAATATCGGGGAGAGGTAGGGCATGAAGAAATGGAAAGTGGGACCCGGGTTCATTATCATCCGTTGATTTTGATAGGGATGGTCAGACGGTTGAGGTTGAACCCGACGCTGCGAAAATGGAATGGATAATGGGTTTTAAATATATAAAATGAGTTTATATATAGAATGAGGCGAGTTAAATAAAGGTTTAACCAAGGTTCATAATTTATATGAAATATGAGGTTTCCCATATTATGAAGGGGAAAAGGCTTAAGGCAAAAATAAGATTAGGATTTTTAACCTTGGTTTAAGGGTAATCGGGGAAGGGTACACTGATGTAAGTATTTTTTGTGCATTATTTTAAATACAAAAAATGTAAATAAAATGCGCCTTTTTGTATTATTTAACTTTATTATATGGTTTTAGACTGTGGAGGGGTCTAAAAACCATAGGGGAAAGGGGTATATTTTTATAGGTAGTTTTATGTCAAAGGGGTAATTTCGGGATGTTATTTCAACATGTGATTAATATCTTTGACACAAAAACATATAATAAGGGGGTTTTTTGGATATTAAATAAAAAGAAGTTATATTAATAGGACTAGGATATTTGATAGGGAGTTAATAAAATAGGTTAAGTGTTAATATGAAAAGGGACAATGAATACTCAAAATTTCATAAATAAAACTAAGGAAAGTGAAAATTAGAGTAAAGCTTCATTTTCATAATTCATTCACTTTTACTTAGTATATCATGTTTTTTGAGGGTTTTATGCTTTGTAAAATGGGGGAAGTTAATTAAATGAGCCTTTATGTAACGTTTAAGCAAGAAAAGAGTTCTTACTTATGAAGAAAAATGGTGATAAGTGCATGGAGGGGTAAATGATAAAAATTTCTGGGATTAATATAGAAACTTAACATTTTCAACTAGTCAGTCATTGAGCCTTGGATCCGGTCCCAACAG
Source organism: Pinus albicaulis (assembly GCA_034641835.2). Taxonomy (NCBI): domain Eukaryota; kingdom Viridiplantae; phylum Streptophyta; class Pinopsida; order Pinales; family Pinaceae; genus Pinus; species Pinus albicaulis. The sequence goes on from JAXQQM020066761.1 coordinate 35,988, forward strand.
AAGTCAAGGAAATGCCTTGAGCCTCGTTGACTGATAGTTTAGAATATCAAATTGCTATGGGAAGCGGAAATTAGTTATTTATAGCCTGGTGAAATATATTTACAATGATGTTTCCCACCTTCTTCTACCTACCCAGTCATTATCTTCTAACATTTTTTCTTCTATTTTGATCAGGTGCATTTGAACTAGCAACCTTACAACCTTTTATTTTTTTTGAAAGCAGTAAACTATCTAATTCTACACTTATTGCATCCAAGAATCCAGATTAAACTGTTGGATTCTTTTATTCTCTACCTAACTACTGAATTGTCATGATTAGACTGTATGACAATTGTTTATTCTCTATCTACAACATTTGAAATTGAAAGATGAAAATTCAAGATTAAATTGTTCAACTCATCACAGATTATGGAATTTATTGACACTCTGCCATAATCAACTGCAAAAAGTAAAAGTAGTGGCACTTAGACTTGCACACTTTCATGTTTTATTCATCTTTTTTCTTTTGGGGTATATTATTTTTTCTAAGTCCTTTGATCTTTCTTTGAGGAATTTTTACCCTCTTTTTTTTTTTCTACAAAATATGGGAAAACAACTTGCAGAAAGAAAATTTTGTACATATTTACAAGACTACCATCAGTCAAGTCAAAATTATGAATCCTATATTTATAGGTTACTAACATCGGCTTCACTTGGGGATGGCATTTACTGGTGGAATGTCAAGAACTCTGATATCAGTAGCCTTCAACTTTAACCTTGTTGATCCTGTAATTGTCTTCTGATTTCTGAAAAAAATCATACTTATGATATTTTATATTGAAACTATTAGGGCCTTCTCTTAAGGCTTCAACTTTGTAGATAAAATCTCCAATCCAATCTACACACTTGCAATGAATATTTACAATGATAAAAGTCAATCAATCTAACTGTTGAGTGACTTTGAAGAATAGTAGTGTTTCAGCATCCTACCATTCACTGGTCCTTCTTGAAGTTTAGTTCCATCCAAATTCTTGATGAAAAAAGAATTCTTACCTCTGTAACCATATATCACATAAGGTCCTTGCCATAGAAATTCAAACTTTCCATGTTTGCCTTTATCTTATCTCCGTGAATCCCATCTCAAAACTTGATCTCCAATGAAACAATTCTCTTCTTTAACCCTTTTGTCAAAAATATTTTTGATTTTATCATGTAAAACTTGTGATTTTTCATAAACTTCTTCCCTCGTTTGTTGAAGATATATGGTTTCATTAATTCTTCGTTGAATATCATTTGTTTCCACCTGTGATTCCTGGATAATCTTCATGACTGGAACACCCAAGGAAGAGGGGAAAACTGCATCCATTCCATAGAAAATCTGATAAGGCGAAGTTCCAATAGACTTCTTTGTGGTAAGTCTATCAGCCCATAGGGCATAGAAAAGCTTTTTGTTCCAGGTCTTTTTTTTTTCTTGAAGTAATTTTTTCATGATATTAATTAAGCTTTTGTTTGGTGATTCGGCTAAACCATTACCTTGGGGATAATATGTAGTGGAATGACCTAAGGTAATATGGTATTTATGACAGAAAGAAATAATTCTCTTGGATTTGAATGCAGTTGCATTGTTAGTAATAATTTTATGTGGGCATCCAAATCTTGATAAAATATTACTTTCTATAAATGAGATTATAACTTAATCAGTGGCTTGCCTAGTAGAAATGGCTTCTATCCACTTGGTAAAATAATCTGTAGCAATTAAAATCCATTTATGTTGGTTTGAGGATGAAGGGTGGATTTCACCAATGAAGTCTAACCCCCATTGTTGAAATGGATTTTCAGTAGATATAGGCTTAAGAGGTAAGGGCAATAGTTTCTTTTTCTCTTCAAAAATTTGGCATTTATGACAGGAGATAACAAATTTTTTGACATCAAAAAATAAAGTTGGCCAGTAGAAACCAGCTCTCAGTATTTTGTCTGTTGTACTCTTCCAGTATAGGTGGCCTCCACAGTCACCTGCATGAAATTCCTCAAGAATTTTGTCGGCCTCTGATTTTAATAAACAATTCAATAAAATCCCACTACTTTCTTTCCAATAAAGTGCATTGTTTGGTATACAGAACATCATTGATTTTTGTTTGATGAATCTTGCTTTGGGTTTATTTAACTCAGGAGGAGCTTGTAAATTTGTGAGTACAAAGATAATATCAGAGTACCATGGTGAGTCTAGATAGGCCTCACTAATCAATGGAGTTGCCATCTCCTCCTGGTCATCTATTTGTGCAATGAAATTTATATCTAAAGCATTACAATTGGATTCAGCCATCAATCTGGCTAAACCCTGTCCTTTAATGAGCTTTGGTGGTGTGATTTCTAGATCATACTCAAGGATAGTGGCAATCCACTTTCCTCTCCTACTATCAGGTCCATCTTGTGTCAGAATATCTTTGATTACAGCATTGGGAACGTATGCAATGATGTGGGAATGGAGTATGTAAACTCCGAAGTCCTTTATGGCTTTAACCAGGGCTAAAGCCCGCTTTTCCATTATATTCTATTTCAGAGGTGCATCTCTAAGGGCTTTACTAAAAAATGCAATTGGCTGTTCAAAACCTTGATTGTTTTTCTGCAGAAGAACTATAGCTATGGTATGTTCAGATGCAAAGGAAAAGATTATGAAATCCATTGTATAATCTAGGCTGATGAGGACTGGTGCTTTTGTCAAGGCCTGTTTTATGGATTCGGAAGATTGTTTGGCTTTTACAGTCCACTTTATTGCAGAGTCCTTTTTAAGCATATTGTTGAGTTCTTTTATGATTTCAGCCAGATTAGAGATAAATCTTCTTAAAAAATTGATTTTACCTAAGAACTCTTGAAGTTCTTTTATGTTTCTTGGTGGTTGAATGTTAAAAATAGCTTAAATTCTTCCAGGTTCTATTCTAATGCCTTCCTTGGAGATTATGTGACCTAACAATTTTCCTTCTTCTAGTTCGAAAAGAGTCTTTTTAGGATTTAAGGATATACCATATTTTCTACACTTGATAAAGACTTGTCTCAGGTGATCCAAGTGTTCATTATTTTTGAAAAGATAGTAATATCATCAAGATAGATAACTAAAAATTCATGGATCTTAGCAAAGGCAATATCCATGGCCCTCTGAAAAGTAACTCCTACATTTTTCAATCCAAAAGGCATTTTCACATACATGAAAGTGCCCCAAGGAGTGGTAAATGAAGTTTTAGTTTGATCATCTTTATGAACTAGAATTTGATTATAACCAGAGAAACCATCTAGTAAAGAAATTCTTGAAGAACCTACCATCCTCTGCAAAAATATGATCCACTTTAGGCAAGGGGTAATTGTATTTCAAGGAAGCTTTATTGAGATTTCTAAAGTCTATACACAGTTGAATTTCTCTTGTTTTCTTTCTGGTTGGCACTAAATTAGAAACCCAATCAGAATACCTGGCTGGTGCAATTATTTATGCATCAAACATCCTTTTAACCTCTTTTTCAATTAAGGGTAACAAAATCGGATCAATCCTTCTTAATTTTTGTTGAAAAGGTTTTTGATTTTCTTTCAAAGGAATCTTATGTTGAATTATGTCTTTGTTTTAAGTTTTCAGATCTTCGTAACCCCATGCAAAAACATCTTGGTATTCTTTCAAAATTTCTATTTATTTAACCTTTTCTTCTGATGATAAGGAATTTGATAATTTGATCATTTTTTGTTTTTCATTCATTCCTATGTTACACTCTTCTATATCAGACTTGACTGGTTCCATTTTTGGCCTGTTGGGCACATCATTGGAATCAAACAAGTCTTCTAAGGGAGTTAAACCTCTGGGTAAAATGTTATGTTTTAAATCTATCAAATATGGTTCATCTTCCATCATTTCCTCTATATCTACTTTTTCCAAGTCATCTATGTCACTCTGAGTAAATATAGTAGGTTTATCAAAATTATGTACATCTAAATCATCTATTTGACAAAAAATTGAATCCATGTTACAAGATGAATCTATATTACAATCATTATCAATTTGGCAATGTTGAAACTCTTCCTCGTTATTCAAAAACTGATAGATTTGTTCATCTTCTGAGAAAATTTTCCAGTATTTTACATTATCTGGGACAATAGGTCTGTGTTTGATTTTAGCAGTGTATTTTTGTATTGGTGAAAATGGAAATTTGCAAGTGCTGGAAAAGGTTGCTAAACAATGGGCTTGTAAATTATGTTTCCTAGGAATAACAACAAACTTGCATTCTAACAAATCTTCAACCAAATCATGCATTGTGTCCCTGTATCTGGCTAATATGGGATTATGGATAGAGTATTCTGTGTTTATTTGTTTGATAACTAACTCTTAATCTCCCATGATCAATATTATTTGACCTCCCAATTTTCTAATGATTTGAAGACCTAAGATTAAAGCCTCATATTCAGCCATGTTATTGGTACATTTGAAATTCAATCTAAAGGCATGCCCTTGGGAATGGATAGTTTCAATGTTGGTGATCCATAAACCAGCTCCAGCTCCTGATTTATTCTCTGATCCATCAAAATCCAAATGCCATAAAGCTTCATGACCAATGTAATCCTCCATTATTTTAGGCTTTATATCAGTGAGTTTAGTTTGGATATTATTATGATCAGAGTTACAGAGAATAAAGGAATCAAGATCAGTAGGAGTTGAATAGATGGGGTAATTGGTAGGTCTTTCGGCACTGCTGATCATAAACTTCATTAAGGTTTCTCTGTAAAGCTTTTTGGGTAGTCCAAATACCGAGATAGTGGCATAACTCATGTCAAGTTGTATAGATCCCTGCAACTTTTCTCCCTATGAGCAAGAAAGAAGCATGCCATATTTTGGTGGGATATCAGCTACCACAACATCCATGATCGTGCTTTTACCTAGATATTGGACCAAGTTTACACACAAATATTTAATCAATCCTATGCATTGGAATTTAGATGAATCAAATGAGAATAAATCTTTATATGGCTGGGTTATGTCTAGATCCAGGGTTTCCATTATTGCTTTGGGCATTAGATTATGGGAAGCTCCAGTATCTAGCATTGCATTAGGTAAAATCTGATCATGGATAGTAAGACTTAAGTAAAATGGAGGTACTGACCCATCTGAATGCTTACCATCTACATTTGGACCAAAGATTAATTCAGGTCTATCGTCACTCATATTAATTGTATCCTCATTTTCATTTACATTCAATGTTTCAGTAATAATAGATCTATACAAGTCATTTTTAGCCAATTCAATTAAGGGAACGAATATCTTCAACTTAGATATTTCAGATTGAATGTTAAATGTTGACTAAGATTTGATATCTTGAATTATTTCATCTTTTGGAACTATTGTTTGGGATGATTTTTCTTGGGTTTTAGCAGTTTCACCTTTAGCTTGAGATTTTCTTTTATCTTCTGTTTGAGTTTCCTGATTTTTGCTATCTTTGATTATTTTTTCAGGAAGAGTTTGAGTGTTAGCAGATGCTTTGTCAGATTTGGAATTTTCAGTAGAAGATTGAGGATTTGATGATTTTGAGTCAGCTGGATTCTTTTTTGGATCGGTAACTGTTGCTGAATTGGTGGCCTTTGTGGTATTAGCCTTTTGGGCATCTTTGGAGGATTGAGCCACCTCATCAGTGATATCTACAATCTTGGGACTAAGCTGATTTTTAGGACTGGGTGGGTTCAAATTTTGTTTATTATCTCTGGGAAGAATTTGCAAAAATTTCGTTTTGGGAGTCTCTATATTCTTTTTGTCTTGATTTTGTTGAGTTGGAGCATTGTTTTTTGTAGTAGGCTCATTTTTTTTCTTGCTCCTAAGGTTATATTGGCTGTGAATTTCATTGATTGCAAAGTCATAAACTTGCTTATAGTCAAAGGATTCATCGGATTCCACTTTGAACTGTTGTAGCTCAAAGAGTTCCTGATCCTCCTGAGTGAGGAAAATTGTATTTCTTTCATCTATCCCCATTACTATGTTGATGTCTTCCTCATCCTCAACATTGTTTTGAGAAATTTCAGCAAAATTCTCTTGGAATGGGGGTCTGATGTTTTGATCCGGGGAGGGTTCTTTACCTTTCCCAGGATTATTGTTTTTCCTGTAGTTGGGATTTCTGATTTGGGATTGATTATCCCATTGCAGTTTTATCTCAATGTGGTTTAATATCTCAACTACTTTTTCTAAAGTTTTGTTAATAAAATCAAATTTACCATCTAAGCTTGAAGTCTCTTCTTTGATGGTGACCCTCCTCTCATTTCTAAGTCTGGCTGTTTTGGCAAGGATATTGATTTCTACACCAACAACATTTAGTTGCACTTGTTCTTGGGTCTCTGCATCCCTTTCTCTAAGTTGGTAGGCCATGTCTACATCAAAACAATTAGGGAATTTGAGCAGCACGAAATACAGAGTGGGTTTAAGGTCTACAGGAATAGAATTGTAGATGCTGTTGTATCTAGTGCAAAAGTCTTGAACAGAGTTAGTAGGAGTTCTTTTAACAGCATCAAACTCAGATAATATTTGTAGGGGATTCTTCTTCTTTTCCCATTTATTTAGGAAAGCTCTATGAAAGGCAGCTAAGTCTGCTATACTACCAACACCTAAATTTCTAAACCATGTTTTTACTTCTCCAGTTAAGCTTTGTGCAAACAACCTCATTCGGACATCAGATTCATCTATCTCATAAATTTCCCAAAAATCATTCATTCTGGTGATATGTTGTTGTGCAGTAATTTGTGAACAATTATCAAATAATGGGATATCCTTTTGGTAATTTTGAGGCATGTCATGGAGGTTTTGAGGTAAGACCAGGGGAGCATATCCGGCTGCCATGGCTTGGATTTTTGCTAAACTGGGAGGTACAGTAGTAGTGGCAGGGATAATGCTGGTTATAACAGTAGATGTGCTGAAGGCCGTACTTGAAGAACTTGGAAAAGAGGATGAAAAAGAAGTGGTATGGCTAGGAAATATAGATGAAGTGCTTATGAAGCTAGTGGGTGCAGTGGTAGTGGATGTAGTGGACTAAGTAAATGATGGAAATACTACTTTAGGTTGCAAAGGCAACTCAGGGATGAATGATTCTGTGGATGAACTGGCGGTGGATTGAGGGTATGATGAATATATGATCCTAGGCTGCAAAGGCAACTCAGGACTAACAGGCTCTGTAGGTGAACTGACAGTGGAATTTGTAAATGAAGTGGCAACATACAGATTAGAATCTGCTGCTGAAAAGATGGTGGTGGATAATTGAGAAACTGGAGGTTTAAATTGAGACAAAAAATTGGCTAATTTAATAGCTTCATCAATATCTTTAATTCGTGTAACATTAACCCTTTCTACTGGACTTTGAGTTTCAGTTTTGTCTGATTTTATTGAGGCTGAAATAATTTTCTGTTTCTCATTCACAAAAGAAGTAAAAACAAGATCTATAACAGTTTCCTTTAAATCAGATTCAGATTTATTTCTAAATAATGAATTTTCAAACTTGAAATCAAATTCAATATCTGATAAGCTTACTAATTCTTTGGGTAAAGAATCAACCTTTCTCAGGGGCACTTCAGTTTCTAAACTAACAATCTGTTTTTTCTTTTTTCCTATCTGGTCTGGATTGTCTACTATATCTGCAGGGTTGGGATCAGGGTTGGATCTAGTATAATAGAATTTCTTTGGAGCCAGAATGATTATTGTATAAATACCCACAACCTTTAAACTTAACCTTAAAGTAAAAAATATATGTTTTAAAAATCTTCCTTCAAGTTTAAACTTAAATCTGGAGAGTGGTTAGTTCCCCAGTATGGTCGCCAGTATGTTATCACCCTAGTAATTCTTAGGTCGTGGGATTTTGGTTTATAGTTAAAGAAAACCAGGGGTAACCAAGAACCTCTTTTGAAATCTAGGATTTTGCCTTCCTAAATTCCGGAGAGGGATCTCTCCTCAAGATTTAGCTTGATTTTTGTTATAAGATTTTAGGCTAGGTATGATTGGACAATTGGTTTGTTTTGAAAGTTTGGTGGGAATAAAAGGTACTTCAAGGTAAACCACAAAGGGATCTACTAGACCATTGGACTATGGAGTCAACTTCTTGGCAAGCAGAGCTGGGAAATAAGGTCAAAAGAGAAAATGTACTAAGGGCAGGGTAGATGATCTTCAAAGGGTTTTGAATAGGCTTTTTGATGAAATGACAAGATTTAAACAAAAGGGCAGTTAAGAATCCTTAAGTTACAAAAATGAGGATGAAAGAAAGGGGTCAAACAGGGACTGTGAGCATTTAAGAATTCTTAAGTCTGGTTATCAGCAGAAAACATATCAATGAATAACTAGTAAAAAACAGGGAGCTTTTGACACTAATCCCGTATAAATCCTCCTAGTTAATCATTCAAGACAGAAAACATGTAAATGTATGTATGGAACTTATAAAGATAAACAGTGAAAACAGGAAAATACTTGACTTATCTGATCAGCACAAGAATCCTGAGATATGATGTCTGTTTGACTTAGTTCCATGTCCCTTGGAAGTAATCAATGTATTTCTATTTGATGTTTCAAGAGTTTGAATGGTGCTTTTCAAGTTGATTATCTCTTTATTCTTTAGGGACATGTCTTCCATAGCCTTGACTATGTCAGTTGTTTCACCTGTTTGATTTATTTGTGATGTAGATGATGAAGTGGCAGAAATATCTTTAGATGTAATTGACACTGCAGTTGCCAATACTCTTTTTGGTGCTAAATGTTTTGCCAATGTAGAAGGAACAACTGTACTGACAGTTGGAATGACTGTGGGAATGGAGACTTCATGTGTTTTTTTCAATGTTTCATTTTCCTTCACTAGAATTTCTGTCTGATTCTCCATTTCTTTGATCTGAGCTGTCATCTTTAAAACTAGCTACATTAATTCATCTTTTTCTGTTTTCTCCTGAAGAATTTCTTTAGCCTGTGGGTGCTCACTATGTGGAAGTTTAAGTTGCTTTCTCAAGGCAACAATATCTTCATTCTTTTGCCTTATGAGAGTTTTAGCAACTTCAATATTGGAGGGATCCATTCCAATTTCTATCACCAAATCTTCTAAGGACTTGATCCTCAAATCCTCAGCATGTAGGGATGCTTTATCTAATTTCATTTGAGTTTGTAAATTAGATACTGTCTTTTGAAACATGATAGCATTTATGGTTTTGTTAACTACTTTTGAATACAACATGTCTGAAGCACTTCTATGAAACTCTATCTGGTCAAGTTCGTGTATGGTATCTGCATTTACTTCAAACTCTGTTTTCCTATAATCTGTAGCTGAATTTGGGTCTGTAACCATTGGCTGGAGAAAAGACATAATCATTTTATTTGCTGAATAATCAAAAGCTGTCACAAGTTTGTCTTTATCTCCTAGTTTTTCTTTAGGGAGTTTAGAATAGACCTCATTCTTAATTTCCTCATTTTTTTCTCTAATCTGCTTGAACTTTTTCTGGATGTCAGAATCAGTTTCTTCCGCTGCTCTAGAAGAGGAGGGAACTTCTGTATTTATCCGTGTTTCAACCATTTCTTTGCCTTTTCCCTTTGATAGTACCTACTTATTCTGAATTTTTTAAAGTGTTTCATTGACAATTATTGTGGCCTCATCATCTGTTTGTTGATCATTGTTGTTTGCTTGATCTTCATTGTCATCTATCTCTATGGCCTTTTCTTTACTTCAGTAATCATTCTGGCCTTCTTGCTGCAAATTGTCTTAAATTTATTTTCTATAATGGTTTTTGTTAAATAGCCTTCTTCTTTTCTAGTTATTTTATTGGACACTTCTGCTTGTTTGCCAACTGTAATCACCTGTGTATTACCCATCTGTTTTTTCTGCATGTTATCTGTTTGCATCTCCTGAATATCATCAATCATTGTGTTTGCAACCCATTCAATCTGATTAACATACTTTTCAATTTGTGGTTTTGAATCATGGAGAAATGGGGTTAACTTACATTCGATAATTTGATGATTATGTCTCTTGTGCGCTCGCTTATTGACTATGAAGGGGCCAATTTGACTTTTTAGCTTGAACCGTGCTTTCTTTTTGGAGTTTATGAAATTCAATGCATCTGCATTCAATATTTGTCTTAAGTACTCCAAAGAAAAAATCCTGGTAGTTAGAAACTTGGGTAATTTGTAAGGAGCCAAGAGTGCACCATACACTCTGATTTCTGTGTGATTCTCATACAAATACCAGTCTCCTACTTACAGTTTTCAGACAACTGTAAAATTCTTTTGATGTCTTCATTAATCTTTGGTGGCTCTGCTTTGTTCAACAAACTCATGGCAGGTTTAATAAACAAATCATTGAAGTCCTTGTAGCTGTATTCACTGCTGTTTTTCCTGAGTAGAGAAGTCCAGAATATCACTGAAAGAGGTTTACCTTCCACATCCATATTTTGTAATGCAATTGGGAAATTGTTTGCTTGAAAAAATAGGAAGAGATTTAACAGATATGATGAATATCTGAATACTCCTTCATCAGGTAATTTAATCAACTGATAATGCATATTATCAACAATGAATTTGGCAAAGTTGAAAACTAGTTCTGGATGTTGTCCTGGAGACAAGGTAGAGAGGAAACCTAGAATGGAGGCATCTGTAAACTCATCATTAACATAGCCTAGTATGAATGAAAGCATTGAAATGATTTGTCTTGAGCCCTAAGGGAAATCAAATTATCATAAGGTGGATTTACCTTAGGAAGGTTAGCATAATTAGGCATGAAGTTTTGGAGGATCATAAACTTCCTAGGGAAATCCAAGTCTAAATACACCTGAGTCAAATTTTCAATGGACAATGATACTGCTCGTGGATCATGGCTTAGTTGGAGCATATTATTGATGGCTTCAGCAGTTATGTAAAACATGACCTCATTATCTTTGTTCACCATGCATCTCTGATCAGGGATATAGTGTAACTGACACAACTTAATGAAATCTTGTGCTGGATGTGTGATGGGAATCACGTATTTAGGCAAGTTGGAGTCCCATATAGGTATATCATTTTCCACTTTCTTCTCAAATTTCTCATGACAACAGCTATGTACTTCAAGTGGATCGAACTCTAAGGTAGCATCAGCAATTCTATAGTCTAAATCAATCAAGGGACTGTTCTCTTCAGAGGAGACATGTGGTTGCAAAGGTCTGACTACTTCAGTGGAATCTGCAGTTAGGGCAGGAGTAGGTTTATCGATTTTTGAAGGTTTAGGGTTTGGAAGCTTGCTGGAGGCAGACTTCTGAGGTTTGGGACCTCCAGTCCTAGGAGTGACCTGCTTTTTTGTCATTCTGAATAAAACTGAGCAAGATTAGACTGATTGCTTAGTTTCTTTTGGGAAATAGAAGGCTAATTGAGTTGCTTTGGGAAGAATTCAGAATTTGGGCGAGGGTTTTAGGGGGAAAATGCAGACTTACAATGTGCAGAAGACTGGAAAGGGATTTTAATGGTTTTTTCAGTAATTCAAATGGATTTTAACTGTAGAAATAGCATTTGGATGGTCAAAAACTCTTCAGGCGGAAGTGGCAAATTTTGAGAAAATTTTGACAGGGTTTCCTATGTTTCTTCAGGGTTTGAATACTTTCAAATGGTTTATATTTTCGAAGTGTTTTAATTTTGTTCTTTGAAATTAAGATTTTGCAGGTCGGATTACTGAAAAATACCTTGAAGAGGTAGGGTTGCGGTCGAAGAGGGTTTCCAGGTTTATACCAGTCTTCAAATTGGTCGCATTTGCTTGGTAGAAGGCACTGAGAGTATTTGGCGGTGAATTTCAGAGGGGAAATGGTTTTAGAACGACAAACTGGTTCGAAAACAGCGCTGCAATAGTGTCTGTGAATGATTTCTCAGAGGGCAAAGGCGCAAAGGTATGCAAAACAATGAAAAACTAAGGTTAAAACCTTAGGTTTTATCGATATGCAAAGTATTAATTACAGGTCAAGTTGAAATGGCGGGAGTGGTTTTCGCATTGAAGGCGAAACCATTAATGGTTATCGCATTGCTTCTAGGCGTTAAATGGTTTTTCACTTTTGGAATGCGATCTAGTAGAAATGAGACACTTAGCAGGTGGTGGTTTCACGAAACAACTTTTATCGCATTATTTTTTACACACTGTGCCCGATCACTTTTGTTATGCGATATTGAATATGCACCGTCGGATTTGATTGAGCGATGCGAACGGTCGAGATCTTTCAGAAAGTTGCAGGGAAACAGTAAGGTGGGGCCGGGCTTTTACGGTGCGCCGTTGATCTTGAAAGTTTAAGATCTACGGTGTGAGACAAATGCGATATCGGGGACAAGTAGGGCATGAAGCAATGGAAAGTGAGACCTGGGTTCAATATCATCCGTTGATTTTGATAAGGATGATCGGACGGTTGAGGTTGAACCCGACGCTGCGAAAATGGAATGGATAATGGGCTTTAAATATATAAAATGAGTTTATATATAGAATGAGGCGGTTTAAATAAAGGTTTGACGAAGGTTCAGAATTTATATGAAATATGAGGTTTCACATATTTTGAAGGGGAAAAGGCTTAAGGCAAAAATAAGCTTAGGCTTTTTAACCTTGGGTTAAGGGTAATCCGGGAAGGGTTCAATGATGTAAGTATTTTTTGTGGGTTATTTTAAATACACAAAATGTAAATAAAATGCGCCTTTTTGTATTATTTAACTTTATTATATGGTTTTAGACTGCGGAGAGGTCTAAAAACCATAAAAAAGTACATTTATAGTAATGCAGGTCGTGGTAATTTCGGGATGTTATATCAACATGTGATAAATATATTTGACACAAAAGTATATAATAAGGGGGTTTTTGGGGATATTAAATTAAAAGGAGTTATATTAATAGGACTAGAATATTTGATAGGGAATTAATAAAATATGTTAAGTGTTAATATGAAAAGGGACAATGAATGCTAAAAAATTCATAAATAAAACTAAGGAAAGTGAAAATTAGAATAAAGTTTCGTTTTCATAACTCATTCACTTTTACTTAGTATATCATGTTTTTTGAGGTTTTATGCTTTGTAAAATGGAGGAAGTTAATCAAATGAGCTTTTATGTAACATTTAAGTAAGAAAAGAGTTCTCACTTATGAAGTTAAATGGTGATGAGTGCATGAAGGGGTAAATGATGAAAATTTCTGGGATTAATATTCAGAAACTTAACATTTTCACCAGTCGCCTATTTATTCTGTCCCATTCAAATAAATCTAAAAGAAATGCTTGAGCTCTTAGACCTAGAATTTTAGAGTGCAAATAGGGCCATAGGCGTGGTACTCATATTGTATCCTCGTGAAAGATATTTACAATGATTTTCCCACCTTCTTCTACCTACCCAGTCTTTAACTAACATTTTTTCTTCCATTTGTGCAGGTGCATTTGGACTAGCAACCTTACAACCTTTTATTCTTTTGAAAGCAGTAAATTATCTAATTCTACACTTATTGCATCCAAGACTCCAGATTAAACTGTTTGATTCTTTTATTCTCTACCTAACTACTGAATTGTCATGATTAGACTGTATGACAATTTTTTATTCTCTATCTACAACATTTGAAATTGAAAGATGACAATTCAAGATTAAATTAATCAACTCATCACAGATTATGGCATTTATTGACACTCTGCCATAATCAACTACAAAAAGTAAAAGTAGTGGCACTTAGAATTGCACACTTTCATGTTTTATTCATCTTTTTTCTTTTGGGGTATATTATTTTTTCTAAGTACTTTGCTTTTTCTTTTAGGACTTTTTACCCTCTTTTTTATTTTTATTTTTTTTATTTTTCTACAAAATATGGGAAAACAACTTGTAGAAAGCAAAGTTTGTACATATTTACAAGACTACCATCAGTCAAGTAAAAATTATGAATCCTATATTTATAGGTTACTAATAGGTAACTTGTTAAGTGGGATCACTTGAGATTGGACATGAGTAGTCTAAGATGAGTTACATGTAGTTCTTAGGTGAACAAGGAATATGTTGAATTTACATGACACATGAGAATCTGGGTTTGGTCTTAGAATATTTGCTGCAAACACACTCAAGTGCTACAACAAATCTACTTTTCACAGTGGAATCTACACACATCAGGGAATCAACTAGTGCACATGAATTTTTTAAATTTTTTCAAACCGTTCTTCCTTAAATTAAAAAATATAATAGAATAGGTTAGAGCTCTCATACCAGGGATCATGGCCCTTTACAATCACATTGATACAAGGAATACAACTACGGCTTGGTGTTAGACCTTTTACAACCAATCTACCTTGAACAAGACAACACTTGACCCACTGTTTGATGGTGGCCACACATAGCCCTTTCAATCCACATCTGGTAGGTCCTCTTGCCTCCCATTATGTAACTCCTCAATTTACCTCTATTAATGAACTCAACTCCTTTAGGTTACTCAACTCAGATCAAAAAACATTGCCCTCTATCTACCTCTTTTTTCCTTTAAGTTCTGCAACACTTAGGGTTTTCAATCAGTTCTTCACAACTTTGTTGTGAAAAACTCTTTGGTTTTCCCACTTTTTCCATTTTTTGCTCCAATATGGCAAGTTTAGGGATATGGAGGTTTCCCTTCTTCTCAATGACGCAATCCTTTGCAATACAATGAACTAGAGCTAGTTGGATAAGCCACTTGACTGATATTTTAGTCCTTCAAAGTATCCATGTTCTTAGAACCAATACACCTACCCTTCTACCAGTGTTGTTTTCCTTTGTTTTCCTTCACAAGTACAAGACTTAGAGATATTATTTGACAGTCACCTAACAACAATCCAATTTTACTTGGATTTCCATCAATTTTCTAGCCATAGTCAATTCTTTTACTGATCTAGTGCCCACAACATTTCCCTCATCTAGGGCTCTTCAAATATGCCACCTAATAGTGATTTGAGTCCTCTCAAAATCACTATTCTTGTGTACCAATTTCTTTGTTGTCCAATATATGAAAAAATATGAACTACTCATCTTATCATCCTTCTAACAATTTGTAGATGATTGAGCTATGGTCACAAATCATCCATTAACATTCCATTGACTAAATTTTTATAGGCTGCATCAGATCTCTATCCAAAACTGTATGGACATTCCACCAAATCAACTCCTCTTCATGTCAATCCATTCCTCATATGAAACATTTCTTCTACTCCATCTTCTACTCAAGTTCCACCTTCCTTTGGATTTTCTATCTCTGCACATACTTCTACAAACCATATTCCAAATTTGTGGTATATATTGCATATATTAACCTCTCTCTAAGGTTCACAACCCCTCTTCTTCTATGCATATTTTTCACAGTCTTAATGGCATGCCTTATGGATTTAACATGCTAGGAAACCTCCCTAAATAGGGAATTATACTTCTATTCTAATTTCTTTAGAACACACCATATCCACCCATAGAAAAAACGACAACTCTTTCCTCCACAAGAGACTTAGCCTAGCTCATATGGATCCATAGATTTTGGGCATTTCTTTGACTGGATCTTGATCTGAACTTTAGATCTCTACGACCCTCAAACTACGGTTACCTCATTCAATATTACACTTGTGACTACTACTGTTGTGGCCCTAAATTCTAGTGCAAACCCTCCTCCATTTGTGTTGGTCTTTATCATAGAGGTTGCAACCTAATAACCACCACAAGGTAGGGTCTCAAACCTCTCTACTATTTTGAAATTTGATGCAGCCTTCACACAGAAACACCACTGAAATCACATGCCCAAATTCTCATGAGCCGCCTCTCTTGAGCTTGATCTGCCATAATAGAACCAAGAATATGCCATCCTACTTCCTATGTTGAACCCATTAAGGTATGTGACATTCTTGTGAACCCTCACATGATGATATTACTCTTGGTGGATGATCATGGCCTCCCTTTAGCAACGCTTACTCAACCCTCTAACTCGACCTACTTTAGCAATACATCTCTCTTGGCCTCCTTGATCAAATGAGCTCCTTCTCACTTGATGTTCTTGCCTTCACACTAAGGCCTCCTTAAATATATTTTCCTAGATAGACCTCTTAATAACGCTCTAGAACTTATGAAATTTATCCACTTAGACCATAGGAAATATTATTTTTTTGTTTATTTTATCTTTTATATTTTAAACCCCATCTCGGGTCCAAGGCCCCTTCGCTTGGCTTATTTTCCCACAATTCCTTTTGTGGCCAAACTCACACAAACCCATCTCACTAGGCTTGTGGATTACCTCCCAAGCTAGACAATTCAACAACATATTCTAGTTGTAGTAATCATAACTTGGTCAAACCCCTATAGTCAAGCGAGCACTTGGTTGGGTTCCCAAGTTGAAAATTAAGTAAGGGTAGTTGTGAGGGCATGATAACTAGGGAGGGTTAGCGCATGCCAAGGAATGAAAAGGTGTGCTAACACATGCTGGACAATGTTAATGCATGTTGAGGAGTGTTAAGGATTGTCAAGGCATCACAAGGGAGAACTAGGTCAAAATGCATGGAAATGAACAAATAATAATGTGTGCCAGGGAGTGTCAGTGAATTCAAGTTTTCCAAGGATGAAGTGTGTTGGAAGAATTTTATAATAGGATTTGCAAGAGGAAATCCTCTGATTGCAATAAGGGGCTCGAAAAAGTAGTTTTAGACAAAGGGAGACTTTGTGTTGGGCACAATATTATTTTTCCTTTATCTATTATTTTTATATGACATGTGGCGCACTTTAGCCGAATGGTCATATTTTAAACTATTTTAAACAATTTCATATTGTACATTGTTGTGTATAGGTTTTGGGGCACTCGGCATGTGCCGAATTATATCTTGTGTGTCTTATGTATATTTTGGTTCTTGCAAATTCTCAGTTAATTCTCTATTGTTTATATGAATTGGACATACATGTGAAATATTTCCTATGTAAGCTATGTTGCTTGGTTGTTTTATGGACATGGCTAGATGTTATCCTTGTCTTGGTAAGTTCTTAAGTGGGTAAATTCCATCTTGGACATGAGTGGCCTAAGATGAGGTGTAGGTAGTTCTTAGGTGAACAAGCCAAAATCTACTTGTAGTAGGTGCAATTGATCAAGTTGTTACGACTGAAGCAGACCAATGTCACATGAACTGCAATAGCTAAGGAATTGACTGGGTTCCCAAGTCCTGAAAATATGTAAGGCTAGTTGTGAGGGCATGAGTGCCAAGGCATGTTATGGAATGCTAACATGTGCCAGATAGTTTGAAGGCATGTCAAATATGCTAAGATGTGTAAAGTGCTAAGGCATGCCAAGATGTGCAAAGGTGTGACAATACTTGTCAGGGACTATCAAGGCAAAAAAAAGGATAATAAAGTTAAAATAAAACGAAATGAACACATCATAGGGTTAATAAGCCATCAATTTAGATTTTCGATGAGGGGCATGCTATGCACACCAACACTAGGTGGAAATAACTATCAAGTTCCAAGTTTTAGTGCATTCTAAGTTTCAAATCATCCTCTGTTACTTCTCTTCTACTTTCCAATAACTGATCTCAAATAACTTTAATATTAAACCATGCCAAATCATACCGAGGCATCTTAATGAATTCTCAACATGCTAATGATCATGGCCTCTTTAGGACTACATCTCTCTTCGCCCCCTTGATAAAATGAGCTCCTTCTCACTTGATGTTCTTTCCTTCACCCTATGGCCTCCTTAAATTAAGGCCTCCTTAAATGGCTTTTCCTAGACCTCTTAGAACTCTCAAGAACTTAAGGTGTTTTATCTATTTCAATTTAGAAATGTTAATTTCATTTCTTTTAGTTTTATTTTAGATTTTAAACCTCATCTTGGGTCCAAAATCCCTTTGTTTATTTTTCCAAGAATCCTTTCAGGACCATCCCACAACCCATCTCACTAAGCTTGTGAGAGTACCTAACAAGCTACACAATTCAACAACACACCCAGTTGTAACGGAATTTGGTTGAAAGCTCTTGTAGTCAAGCTTTAGGGCTTTCTGTTGGGTTCCTGTGCATTTCACGCACCCCCCCCCATTTTTGACTTGTTCACTTCAAATAATGGGGACCCTTTTTATAAATTTTTGGCTAAGCACCTTTTAGGATTTTATTTAACTAATTATCCTACGCTTTTGTTAATTTTTCATTTTCTTTGGATTCTTGTTTTGATTGAATCGATTTTTTAAAAGCCTCCCATTGACGTTTGTTTCGCCTCATTTGGTCAACTGGTTTAAAAATGGTACTCCTTTGAAGTACCATCATTTTTCTAGTTTGGGTTAAAAATGCTATTTTTTATTCTTTTTCGGAGTGGCTGTAGTTTAGAAAATTTCATAGCTAAACTAAACATCATTAAAATAAAACCAAAATAAAAAGTAAATAAATAAATAAATAAATAATAATAGTAATAATAATAATAATATTACATCATCGGATCCGTCGCAGATCGCAGATCGCAAATTTCAGATTCATCACAGATCGCAGATCGCAAATTTCGGATCCATCGCAGATCGCAAGATCACAATTTCGCAATTTCGGATCCATCGCAATTTTTAGAACATGCACATTTAAAAAACCCCGATCCAAGGTTCTTGCGATATGCGATGTGTTAAATTTTTTTAATATAAAGTTTTTGTTTCACCTCACGTCACCCTCACCTCACACTCCACTCACCATATCCTTCCACAAACTTACATGGATGAATTAATGAGTTTTGATTGATTTCAATGGTTTGTTTTATGAATTTTAGGTTTGGATTGATTCCAATGGTTTGTAAATTAATTTTTATATTTTTTATATTATAATTATAATGTTTATTATAATTTTAATATAATTTGAACTATAATATTAATCGTATTTAAATTAAAATTTTCAAATCATTTGTATATTAATTTAATTTTGTAACTGAATTAATTGTTAGTTAGTTAATAATTAATTTAGAATTAATTATTAGATAATTAGAATCTAATTTAGGATTAAATTTCTAATTAAAAATTCTGATTTTTAGCCCAGTGATAGAATTTCTAGATTTATGCCAGATTTGACTCATCAACTTTGGAAGCTCATAGAATGAGTTTTACTTGGCCAAATGAGGCCCAGGACGGCTCATTGGAAAGATAAAATCAAGGAGAACATTTCTGAGGAGGTTCCACTAATAGATTTGGTTATTAATTGGGTCAAAAATCATGTAGAAGATCAAGCTCCGAATTTCTAAAACAAAATCAATTTTCTGATTTATTTTCTGTATTTTCATTTGTCCAAGCCTCTTCTAATTGCAGACTCATTCGTCAATAATATCCTTGGCCAATTAAACCATCCCAGGCATCAATAGAGAGTTTATATTTTATTTTCAATTATTTATTTAAATAGAATTTGATTGGATTTGTTTTAATGCCAGAAATGGTATTTTGATTTTATTGTTACATTTTAATTCATTTTGATTTCTTTTTGCAGGAAAACAGTAGAAGATATATGGAGAAAAAGACTTCAATCAATGAGAATGCTCCAGCAATTAAAAGATTGGAATTTTTGAGCAAATAAAAGTGATTGGGCATATTTTCTTCAACAAACTTTCATCTCAAGAATTCCTTTGCAAATGTTATAAATAGCGGATTGCAGAATGGAATAGGGGCTGCTCTCCTCTGCAATTCCAAGCTTCTAAAAGCATTTCTGTTATAGGAATTTAGAGTTGCAGATGGGAAGGAGAGAAAATTTCAGATCTGAACATTAATGAGGGTTTATTCTTTATATCTTGAATTATGCATGATGGGCAGAGTTTGCATTTCTGCAGCTCTTGTCTTAAAAGCAAAAATTCAAGTAATGTAAAGTAGTGTTAGAGACCAGGATCAGAGAATCAGATTCAATTAACTGGTATTTTTGGCATTTTTGTATCAAATACCAGTTTCATTTTCATGTTAATAAAATTCTTGTTTCATTTTATTCATGTTTTGGCATTTATGTTGATATGGATAATTTGTCTCAAATTGTTAAGTATCTCTGCTCTTATGAATTAAACTCTGATTTCTGAGTAACCATTACTTAGAAATTTGTCTTATACCACTGATTTATTAAATAGTAATGTGTTGTGAATTTCTTCCACATGTTATTGTTTAATTATTAGTTTGACTGATATGATAATCAATATCATTTTTGTGAATTTCTTCCGGAGTGTTGTTGATTTATTATTTTAGTCAAATGGTCTCAATAGAATGTGTTTTGGTACTCACAAATGTGAGCTAATTGAATTTCTTCGTTAGTTTGACATTAATTAAAATCCAGACATATTTTAATTCTCATCACTTAATTATCTTGCTCTTAATTGGGTTAGATTTTCATCTACCTGATTGAGATAGGATTTAGATTAGTTTCTTTTTGCTTGCATTATAGAATAAGTTTGCAATTAGATTAAATTTACATTCTTTTAAGTCCTCTTCTCAAAGAGGCAAAATCTTAGTTGTGGTTTGGCTAAACCCAAATCAGCTTAAGGGTCATTCTCTTGCCTGATCAGCAAGAAGAATTGATCTGATATCCCTGTCTATTGGTATTTAAGGAAACATCATAAACCAATAGCGATAGGGAAAAGGTAATTGGACCTAGTTAAACCAGTCGGAGCCACTATCATAAACGGAAAAGGAACTGTATTAAGGTCCGGACCGGGTGGTTATCCCCCAATGTTGTAGCAGCGATTTTCGAGGCTTCAACATTTTTGGCGCTAGAAGGAGGGCCTGAAACTTGTTGTCTGTTGGAGTCTTTTCAATTTTAACATTTTATTTAAATCACGATGGCTCCTTTTAAACTTCCAATTTGGAGTTGTATCCATGGACGTGCATCTTCCAACACTCCACCCGAAGTGGTAAGACTCTTGTCTCAGGTAAAATTCAATGGTAAGAGAAATTCTTCCGCTTTTAATCATGTCCTTCAATTTATTCAAAATGTTTCAAATTATGATTTTCAAGGAATTGATGAAGGCATTTTATGCAGAATTTTTACTCTCACATTTGCGGCAGAAGCCAGAAACTGGTGTAGAACTCTTCCGGTTGCCTCAATTCACCACTAGGATCAATTTGTTACAAGTTTCATTTTTAAATTTGACCACTATGATTATGATCAGGTATGTGATGAAATTAAATATCTTCGAAATGAAAATGAGTCTGTTAGAGATTTTAATATTCGACTTCATTTAAATTGTTTAAAATTTAATGTCAAAGATCAACCTATGAAAGAAGAATCACTAGATTGGTTTGAACATAATTATTCTCTTCCCCCTAGTCCCGATCCATATGAAATTAGTTCAAGCTTTGTTCCATCCCCTTCTAACATAAATGAGAATTCCAATTTGGGTGTGCAAATAAATTGTGATGAAGAGGTTTCACAAAGCTTGGAAAATATTTCTAATCAAATGCAAGAAGACAACAACAACAA
Source organism: Pinus albicaulis (assembly GCA_034641835.2). Lineage (NCBI taxonomy): Eukaryota > Viridiplantae > Streptophyta > Pinopsida > Pinales > Pinaceae > Pinus > Pinus albicaulis. Next base: position 57,373 of record JAXQQM020066761.1, read on the forward strand.
TTTTGGAGAAAGACCTGCATTGGAATCTGAAAGTTTCTCTGCATTAAATTCAGAAAATCAGATTGCAAATCAGCAAGTGCAAGCAACAATCAAAGTAAATAATAACATGCAAACTGTTGTACAAATTTCTGAATCTTTTCATGATGAGCAAATGCTGAAATCAGAGCAGCGAAGCAATCTTCTTCAAAAAAGCATGAGTACGTAAATGAATGATTTAGAATCTGAAATTTACAATGAGCATAATGTACAAGAATTCTCAAACAGAAACATTTTTAAATGCATTATTTCAGATTCACATTTTTCCCTTTATCCTGATATTTTTAATGATGGTAATTTTTCCCCTCTTGGTGTTAATGATATTTCAGAAAATACAGAGGCTGATCTAAATGAATTACCATTAAATTTTTATCAAGATAGAGAAGCAATTAATGATCATTCTTTTGCCATTAATGAACATGAAATTCTTGTTCCTCCTTGTTTCGATATATTGGATGAGATTGAAGGGAATTCTAAAGAATCTTGTGAAGTCATTTATGATAATTACTCTGACATAGAAGATGTTGATTTCTATTTTTCTCAAGAGAATTCTCATAAGAAAATTCAAATAACATCCGGGAATGAGGAACATTTCAATTTAGAAATTATTTCAACTAATCCTCATTTTAAAGCAGATAATCATCTTCATGATTTCACTATTCAAGAAAATATTCCAATTTATGATTCATATCATGATCAAGCTTTCATTCCTATTCATAATCATAAATCTCTTTCTAATTCACAAGTTGGAATTCAAAATTACTCAAATTCCATAATTCTGGCCAATCCTTGTGAAAAAGAAATTATTTCAAAACAATCCCAATTGTGATGTAACATTAGTTGTAACAATAGTGATTTCATTTTATTTTTGTTTCCTTACTTATTTTGTATTAAATCAGATTTATTTTCAGATTTTATTTTTCAGATTTTTGATACATTACGCTGGCATATTGAGCACTTTATTATCAAACATTCAATTGATACATTGCCCTGTTGGAAAATTGAAGTTTTATATTATAATCAAAAGCATCAAAAGCTATTTCAATTTCAATTTCAATCAATGTTAATGTTTTATCAAAAGCTTCTATCTTCTCAAAGGCAATATCAACAAGAGAATGTATTTTTAGAAATCTGCCAGCAATCCAATTTAATTAATAATTTTCCATTTCATTTGAAAGATTTCCATCCATTTTTGTTTGATTCATTTGAAAAATATTTGGAAAGTTTTCCTTCATGGAAGATTGTCAATAGCTTAACATTTACACATAACACTAACAGTTTCTTCTAGGCCTTTGAATCTAAAAGCTCATATCCACGATCTGGCCTTTCATCTCCTCTTTTGAACATTTCCCAATTTTTAATAGAAATCCATCCAGATTTCTATGATCCAATTGGTATTCAATTGGAAAGAAAATTTCATGAGAAGGAGATTTTAGATAAGCTTCTAACAATAGTTGTACATTCTTATTTCAGGTTTAATTTTCTTAGTTCAATTAGATTTGTATTTTTATTACTAACATTTGAATTGTACATACATGCAGGGATTAAAATGAGAAAATGGTTACATTGGAAATATGACTATACCTAGTCATTTTTCAAGTATATGGTTAGAATAGGAGTAGAATTAATTTAGTTAGTTTGTTTTATATAGTTAATTTATTTTTAATAGTTCTGTAGATTAAAAATAAAACAAAGCAATTAGCCATTTTCATACATGTTCAACGAAAACATTTTCTACCAATCAGAAAATTTTAATTCTTGCTTTCCTTTTTAAATTTCTTACAGCAATACCTCTACTCTGTCTATTTTGAATAATGTCTTGATTAAATTCAATTAAGGTTGCACTTGGCATCAATCGCCTCAAAGCCACTTTTCTTAATATTCGGGATTTCCTTCTAAGATTTTCTTTTGAAATTTATATGATAAAGGTTTTGAGGATATAAAAGCTTCATGATCTCATTATCCCATGAAATGTATGACTGTCTATGATAAGCTTAATTCTGAATCAATCATTATTAGTCATTCTAACCTTTCGTGGTAATCATATGAAGTTCATAATATCTTCCTCGAAATTTGTTAAGCTGACCTTTAAGATGTCCATTTTGCTATGTGCACACATTCAAATCTGTTTTGACATTTTTCCACAATTAGTGGCTTTAATCCCATTCAGACCTTTAGTTTATTATCTGATGTTGTAATACGCATCATATTTATTTACTAAAGGCATTATTGAATAGTCACTATAACAATATAGATTTTTCTCAAGTCAATTCAGAATGAGCAGAGGTAATAAATTGTTGTTTCAATTCAAAAGGGAAGACTATTTTCATATTTATTTCTGGTAAATTTTATATTTCCTGAACATGAACAAGCAGATTTTATTTACGCTGATTGCTCACCCTGACTTAGAATAAATGATGAGATGATTTTGATCAAAGTCAGAATTTTGATAAATCGAAGGAATAATTTGAAGATTCATGAGGTAAAATCTACAAACAATTTCCTTCCAGGTATGCATTTACAAGTTCATTTTCATCTATTATTAGTTTATCTTTTCTTTAGTTTATTTTTGATTCTTTTTCTATTTTAATTGCAGGTTTTCATTTGTTTTCAAAACTTGAAGTAAGCAGCAAACCCATTTCAAATTTGCAACAGGTTCAGGGAAATTTTATTTTGAGAATTTGAGCATTTTTAACTTTGCTTTCAACCATCAGAAAACCCAATTGAAATTTCAAGCAATATTATAGGATTCAACGTGATTTTCATATTGCTGATACTTCAGTGAAAATGTTTGCAATATTCTCAGCCTGCTCATCTTCGTCAATCTTTTCATTCCGATATCACATCATCCACTTCACAACCATTTGTAGCGAAATGTTTCATCGGAAGTAGCTCTTAGCAGTTTTGATAACAAATGGTTCATAAAAGATCTCCGATGTATTACTTCACTCATATGCCATATCGCATTTCGCATATCAGAGGTTTGCAGTTAAGTATACTTCCATTATCATGAATCGTCAATCTCCGATAAACGACTTTACCATATTGCGATGACCACATAATTTCGGACTCGTTATGAAATTCAAATCAAGTTTATAAAATATCACGTCCATTCAATCGCAAATAATGGTAGGAGCGTAACTTTAAAAGGGTCGATGTCTCAGATCCGATATGTTATTAAATTTTCATCATAAATTTATCGGGTCCACTCTTCATCGCATATCGGCATATCAAGAAATGTTACATCATGTGCTTATGATCGCCGATTAGCATTGCCAATTAGAAATCGCCGATATCGCAATCGCTTCATCGCATTTTTAATTATTCTCACATCACAATTCATAATCTGCAATGTGCAATGTGCAATATGGGAAACACAATGTCAATATTCCCCGATCCCCAATATAATATATCTTTAATGATGTGATCGCTTCATTTCATTGCACATGTCCTCATTACATGTTTTCATATCGGCAATTTGCCATTGCAATCTCTGATGTGATAGCTTTCAATGCATGCCTTTGAGCCATTAACATTTAATCAATATATGGCATAGCAAAAAAGGTGAAGTCTTGCAAATTAAAATTAAAGCATGGTGAAGAAACATGTGACGTGATCATCTAATACGGCGATGTGTTATTTTAAAAGCGAGCTTGGATAACCACTATGGTAATAAAGTTGTTAATGACAAATTTGCAGCATATTCAAATCATTTTGATTTCTCATATATTTCAATTTTAAATATATAATTCCATAATTATAAATAAATTCAAGACCTCTCTGTCTTCACATTTAAATTTTATTATCTTGGATGTGGTCTTGATTCTGGAAAATTTATAAAATCATGGAGTTTATATGAAATTTATAATATTTTGAGAAACAGTCATTACTGCAAATTTTCATTCTCATTTCTGATGCATTTGTTTTCCCTCGAACATTAAGCATTCCATTTTTTTATTTTACTGCTTGCTTTAGTTTAGATAAAATAAATAATGATTTTGGGTTATAGGATTTTGGTTAGTTTGACTTCTTCATGTTTTTAATGTTAATTGAAATAAGAAGTTAGCTAGTTTGGAGAAACTGATACCTTTCAGGTAAGATCAAAAGCAATCATCCAATGGTAAGATTCATGTACCCACTTTCATTTATTTCCATTTCGTTACTTTAGTTTCAGTTTTGTTTTTCTGATATATAAATATGTTTTGCAGCTCTTCATAAAAGCTTCCAATCCTCCGCCAGATCATATTTTCGAAGTCCATACTCTTCTCCTGGCTTAATTTCAAGAAGCAGCGATAATCCTCATTGAAATAGCTACACCAGGAAGTTTCAGAACCTTTAGCTTTTTCTTTAAGCATTCCTTTCATTAGAAAATGATTAAGTTGATGCTTTGAAACAAGAAGATTGATATCAAACAGAAAGTTTTCATTGTGGCTGAATTTTATCGTCACTGCTATCCAAAAAGCCTAAAACACTTACAACCCTACAAGGTATGATTTTTCTAAATCTCGACATAAGAAGGATTGATTACACGATTATTTTCTTTCTTCATATTGTTGAGACATTGGTATAAACATTCTTGTTTGAGTTTATCTTGCGAAATTTGGATTTTCCTTTCCATTTTTAAATTTTCTTCATTTTTATTTTTGCTGATTTCTTTCTCATTTTAGCATAAGAATTCTTTTTCCTTTGGTTTTCAGTTTTGATTTTGGTGACTTTGCCATGATTTATATGGAAGGCCTTCTTGTTACCTAACTATGGTCAGTATACATGGAGAAAAATTGTTAATAATCATCTATTAACTTTTTCTTAAATCTCTTAGTAAAGTTTGATTTTCTTATTATAAAGGTAGACATACTTAAGGAAGAGATTACCAATTTAGAAAAGTTGACAAAGTATCATAAAATTTGGAGAAATTTCTTTTTCATCAAAATTGTAATCATTTTGAGATTTCAATATTTTATTAAGATCTTTCAAAGTTCTATTATCAGTCAAGAAAAGTTATTTTTAACCAAGTAAAGACACTTTACAGCAAAGCACCTTTTAACTCTGAAATTGTCATTCTTAACTCTTAAGGAGTCAATGATTCTCCCTGTCCCGAAGAGTCTTATTTTTCTATAGTATCATCCAGAGATATATATTTAAACTTAAAAGATAAGAGGTCTCATCATGAGCTTGCTTACCATGATCATAGGGGAAAAATAGGCTGACATTACCAACACTGCTAAACAAACCAGGGTAATGGCTTATGATTGCAAACAATTATAAGACAAGGGGTCTCATCACGAGCCATCTTGTTCAGTCTAATTATAACCAGTGAATGGCATTGTCAACTATCTGGCTACCAAACCAGGACAATGACTTTTAAGATTTATAATAATAATAATAATAATAAAAGAAAAAAAGAAAAAAAAAAGAAAAAAAGAAATAATAATAAAAATAATATAAATGGATTTATCTCTAGGTCAATAATTCTTAAAGAGATGGGATTCTGAATCATTGATGATTAAAAGGTAACCCTGTCGAGACTATAGATGTTTGCTGGCAACAGTGGCTCTACCTGTGACAAATGAGTATATTTTAAAAAGCTAAGCTGTAAAGTGACCCCTGCTTTATCTCTACAACTAATTAAGGACTGATATAGAGTTTTGAAATATTTTAATTTATGAGGAATTTTAAGAAAAATTACAGTTAGATGATTCTTTCTTTTATTCAGACTAATGAACCTAGTCAAGCATTTTAAGCATAATTCTCTTTTCTTTAATTATTTTTACTTGAATTTTAGGAAAATCTCATTCATATCAAATAGAGATAACTGGTTCTTCTCCCGTGTGTCGCCATTGTTGTGGTAAAACACAACCCCCCCATTTTTGACTTGTTCACTTCAAATAATGGGGACCCTTTTTATAAATTTTTGGCTAAGCACCTTTTAGGATTTTATTTTAATGATTATCCTACGCTTTTATTAATTTTTCATTTTCTTTGGATTCTTGTTTTGATTGAATCGATTTTTTATAAGCCTCCCATTGACGCTTGTTTCGCCTCATTTGGTCAACTGGTTTAAAAATGGTACTCCTTTGAAGTACCATCATTTTTCTAGTCTGGGTTAAAAATGCTATTTTTTATTCTTTTTCGGAGTGGCTGTAGTTTAGAAAATTTCATAGCTAAACTAAACATCATTAAAATAAAACCAAAATAAAAATTTTACAAAAAAAAAAAAAAAAAAAAAATTATTACATCATCGGATCCGTCGCAAATCGCAGACCGCAAATTTCAGATTCATTGCAGATTGCAGATCGTAAATTTCAGATCCATCGCAGATCGCAAATCGCAAATTCGAATTCGTCGCAGATCGCAGATCGCAAATTTCAGATTCATCGCAGATTGCAGATCGCAAATTTCGGATCCATTGCAATTCGCAAATCGCAAATTTCGGATCCATCGCAGATCGAAAGATCGCAATTTCGCAATTTCGGATCCATCACAAATCGCAAATCGCAAATTTCGGATCCATCGCCGATCGCAAGATCGCAATTTCGCAATTTCGGATCCATCGCAATTTTTAGAACATGCACATTTAAAAAACCCCGATCCAAGGTTCTTGCGATATGCGATGTGTTAAATTTTTTTTAATATAAAGTTTTTGTTTCACCTCACGTCACCCTCACCTCACACTCCACTCATCATATCCTTCCACAAACTTACATGGATGAATTAATGAGTTTTGATTGATTTCAATGGTTTGTTTTATGAATTTTGGGTTTGGATTGATTCCAATGGTTTGTAAATTAATTTTTATATTTTTATATTATAATAATTATATTATAATTATAATGATTATTATAATTTTAATATAATTTGAATTATAATATTAATCATATTTAAATTAACTTTTTCAAATCATTCGTATATTAATTTAATTTTGTAACTTAATTAATTTCTAAATTAGGTAATAATTAATTAGAATTAATTTTATATATTAGTTAGTTAATAATTAATTTAGAATTAATTATTAGATAATTAGAATCTAATTTAGGATTAAAATTCTAATTAAAAATTCTGATTTTTAGCCCAGTAAACAGAATTTCCAGATTTATGCCAGATTTGACTCATAAACTTTGGAGGCTCATAGAATGAGTTTTACTTGGCCAAATGAGGCCCAAGACGGCTCATTGGAAAGATAAAATCAAGGAGAACATTTCTGAGGAGGTTCCACTAATAGATTTGTTCATTAATTGGGTCAAAAATCATGCAGAAAATCAAGCTCCGAATTTCTAAAGCAAAATCAATTTTCTGATTTATTTTCTGCATTTTCATTTGTCCAAGCCTCTTTTAATTGTAGATTCGCTCATCAATGATATATTTGGCCAATTAAACTATCCTAGGCATCAATAGAGAGCTTATATTTTATTTTCAATGATTTATTTAAATTAAATTTGATTGGATTTGTTTTAATGCCAGAAATGGTATTTTGATTTTATTATTACATTTTAATTCATTTTGATTTCTTTTTGCAGGAAAACAGTAGAAGATATATGGAGAAAAAGACTTCAATCAATGAGAATGCTCCAACAATTAAAAGATTGGAATTTTTGAGCAAATAAAAGTGATTGGGCAGATTTTCTTCAACAAACTTTCATCTCAAGAATTCCTTTGCAAATATTATAAATAGCAGATTGCAGAATAGAGGAGGGGGCTGCTCTCCTCTATAATTCCAGACTTCTAAAAGCATTTATGTAATAGGGATTTAGAGTTGGGTGAAAATGTGAAGTTGGGAAACACTTTTTGCCCTTTTTCGACGTTGAAAATTGTAATTTTCTATGTTTTTCAACTTCAACTCCACTAAACTCATATTTTTATCGCAAATTATGCTTTGACATAAAAACAAGAATTGTAGAGAATTGTCTTACCTCCATACCAATATTTAAAAAAAAAAAAATATTGACATATAGAGGGGTAAATTTGTTGTTTACTAACTGCATATACTTGAAATTTTCAGGCAAACATAAAGAAAAAATCGGTAACCTTTTATTTATAAAAATGAAAAGTTACACATAGCATATGCATTGAAGCATTTTCAGAAGTTGCCCATTGGGCTCATGTGCATTGGCACACAATGCGGCGTAGCGGGGATACCATGCATTCAGAAAGAATGAAAGAAAAAGAAAAAGGAAGGGAGGGAGGGACAGAAAAACTGGTTCCAGGGAGTGAGTAGAAGACTCACACCTCATGTTTTTCTCCCCTTCTTCTTTTCGACCTTGCGCCACTCTTCTTGGGTGGGCTCAATCGTTGCTAGGACTAACTGTGTTTCTGCTTTCTATGGACCTATATCTTTGTCTGAGTCTGAAGTATCTGAGGGGTGATGCCGTTTGATCCCTCCCATACTCAAATCCTCGCTTGCCTTCTCTGCCTGATTTGAATGGAGTTGTGAAACCTTGTTAGCTAATATGATTTCCTTTTGGGTATTTTTTCCTTGAGTAGGCTCAGTATTCTCTGTGGGAGTAAATTCCTCCTCTGCTTTTGATTCATCGTCCTCTAAGTCAGGGGGGGGGGGGGTATTTCCACCCTTTTCTCTGCTTCCCTTTCTGCTTCTTTTTACTGTTTTCTTTCTTGGCTTCTGGGCATGTACTTTGCAAGTGTCCTGTCAGCCTATAGATTCTGCATCTGAACACAGTGTTTTCGTAGTCTAGTCCTTGCAGCCAGTTTTGTTGCTTGTATACCAGCCTTATACTTTCCGGTAGTCCTTTACTTAGATCAACTTCCACACAAATGCATGCAAAGGTGTAGATCCTCTCGTCAATCCTCTCCAGATCTGTTTTGATATATTTCCCTATGCTGTTCCAAATTCCTTCCAAAACTCGCTCACTCCAAAAGTGAAGAGGAAGGTTATATAGGCGGACCCAGACCGACATTCTGAAGACAGTCATTTTGTTTGGGTCAAAATCTGGAAACCATGGGGTCATAAAAAGACCCGTTGTTCCCCAAAACCAGGGCCCTGCACTGATGATTGTATCTCTGGCTTCCGTGGATGCGAACTTAACAATGAAAAACCCTTTGGAGCATAGATGTATATCACATTCCATGGTCCAACTAGTGTAGATCCAGTGAAATAGATCCATTGGCTTTGGCCAAAAACTGTTGAATTGACAGATTAGGGCCTGAGTTTCATATGACTTAACGTATTCTTCTAGTCCTGTAGAATCAAGGTTGAGGGCTGGGGTTTGCCCAAGCTGATCTACTATGTATGGCCTAGGTGTATGTCCACCTTGATTTGGAGGGGTCCCTGGATCTCTGTTACCCTGTAATATGTTTTTGTAAGAGAAGCCTCCCTTGGGTTGTTGCTGAGATATTGTATTTTTCCCCTTGTCTCCTCCTGTGGTGCTTGGATATCCCTGGGGCAGAGCACCTCCTCTCAGCCTAAGATTTAAAGCAATGGTTGTTTCTGGGCTTATATAGTAGTTTTTCAGGGTTCTGCTATCCTGAAGGGACCATCTACCACTGACCAAATGTTGGATCTGAACAGGGTATCCCATCAAAGCCCAGATTTGCTGTTTCAACTGCATAATGGTGCTTTCTGCATGTACCCACACTAGACTGGTTTTCCCCACAGGGGGTTTTATAAAAATCTGAAAACAAGTTAATGTTACCTGTTGCCTGGGTTCTGGCTGTTCTAGCTGCCCATGTCCTTGCACTGCCTCCAGATGTGAGAAAGGGAGCTGCCCCCGTGGTATACACAGATAAGACCTCTTCCTTGCCTCATTCCAGATCTGGAGAAGCCAGGCTCGATTTATGGCTGTGTGCAGCTCTTGGCTATCAGAAAGGAAACACAAAACGTTAGATCCGTCCCCTGTTTGCTGGCCTTTGTCGACAGAACAGAGCTCAAAAGCCATAGATCTGGGACAGGGGCCAGATCTGAATCCAACAACGCATATACATATAATCCTTTGCATTTCCTTACCGATATCAAAGGTCTTTCTTCGCCTGTTGGCTTCTGTCTTCTTGCCGCCATTGAAAAAGCCCGATTCCAAAGCATTTCCATCTTTGCCATTGCCCTGGAAAAACTTACCTATGGGGTTTGTCAGGCAATAGTCCTTAGATCTGGATTTGTCCTTCTCCGCAGAGCCTTGAAGTGGGAAAAAATCTTTTGATCTGTCTTTGCTAACTGCATTAGCTTGGACCCAGAGATCCAACCCTGAGCCGCGAAACAGATTGGTCGCATCACGAGATGCTGGATCTCCTTCACTCCAAGAAACAGCAGCGCATGCCACTGTATTCGTACTAAGAGCGAACTTCCCCGGATCTGCGGCTCCAAGAATAGCCTGCTCTACACCTGCGGGAGTCTGCAAAACCCTAACGAAAAACTTGACGGACGC
>JAXQQM020085888.1:0-29072 GCA_034641835.2 Pinus albicaulis
ATTACAATTTTAGAATTTTACATACAATTACATTTACAATTTTACATAGAATTACATTTACAATTACATTTACAATTTTATAAATATTTTACATACAATTCAATTAAAATTACAATTACAATTACAATTACAATTTTAGAATTTTATATACAATTACATTTACAATTTTACATAGAATTACATTTACAATTACAATTACAATTTTATAAATATTTTACATACAATTCAATTAAAATTACAATTACAAATACAATTACAATTTTAGAATTTTACATACAATTAGAATTACAATTACAATTTTACAATTTTTCATATATACAATTACAATCATTTCAGAATAAATTAAATATTACAATTACAATTAAAATTTTATATTAATAAATATTTTACATACAATTACAGTTAAAATTACAATTAGTAGAAAAACAAATACAATTTTACATACAATTAAAATTTAAATTACAATTACAATCACAACATAATATTTAATAAATACCATGGTCATTTAATATTAAATTAATTAATAAACATCATCACGATCATGATACCCATTGTACAAACATCATATTCGAGTAATAAACACATTCAAACATCAAATTAACATTATATATTAACATCATCACAACACGAACATCTAATATACATATCAATATGTCAAATAACTCATGCTATAACATATATACATCTATCTGCAAGCCAAACATTAAATGAACATATCTAACATGACCTAACAATATGCGCCACATCATGATGATCACCAACATGAAAATTAGGTACAACTACAACATGAACATAAAATACATGGACCATATATATATAACTGAATAATGTTAAAAATATACAACTGTAATATAAATTTCATGGATCAGGCACTGGAGGTAGTATAACAACATCAATAACACTACAAGTGGATGCTTGCGTAGTAAAGTTGGGTGCAGCCTCGACAGTCGATGGTCAAGCCTGCTCATGATCATGATCACTAGTACTGATGGATGGATCCGCTGGTGGTAGTACAACATTAATATGAGCAGTAGTAGTGGAGGCCTAATTAGTCAATAGTGCAGCCTCGCTGGTCAATGGTCCAGCCTGCTCATGATCATGACTAATACCAATGGATTTTGTAGGCTACTGACTGGACATGGCCGATGGTCCAGCCTACTCTCCATGATGAATGTCAGATACTGCTAGTGGAGCCTCATGCTCATCCACCGCACTGCAAGGTGAACAATCATGAGATGCATGTGAGTCATTGCTCACAGATTGTCCATTAGGTGCCACAGCTCGACTATGCCTATAGCCACGGACAATCCTCCTCAGTCACGTAATAATTGTCCTAGCTCCTACAACATGCCGCATCAGGCCGTACATGTCATGCGACATGCCTCTCCACATCTGTAACAACTTAGCATTGGCCTGTATGTCTCTATAATGAGCGGGCCTGATGCCCGCATCAAAAATCAATGCACAAAGTTAGTTGGCAAACTCCATCCTACATGTAGCCTCAGGTCGACCACGTCTAGCGAAAGGCGACATCGGTGCACCATGACCAGGAGCATGTCTCTCTTCTGCACTGGCCTCATCCTCATCATGATCATCCTCGGCATCAAGAATTTCCTGATCGTCATCATCAGGATCCACACTTGGATCATGTGGTGGACCCGACATCTCCTCGCCATCAAAAGAGCCAATGTCTGCAAAATATATATAAGTACACAACAATAATTAGACAATTTCCTTACGCAATTTAATAAAAACACGTTAAAGAAAATTTTAGAATAAATATAAATCAAATAGTAATATTACCTCTATTATCTGGCAGATAATCAGCTATGAAGAGGATGTTGGGATACCCTCACCAATGTAAGCCAACATAAGGACATGGGACCATAATGAAGGGATGCAGTTCGTAAAAAATGGCTAGTAAGTCCAGTGAATCATGTGATATCCTGGCTAGAAACAAAGTGCCTCCCCTCTTGGGCATCATCTTCCCCCACATATGCATCTGGGCCTCAAACATTGGCCTACAAGGCTGTCGAAAAAAACTATCTCTCACCTCTGGAAACCTCTCAAAAAATAAGCAAAACAACTCTGAAGAAAAAGGGAAGTTGACCCTCCCTTTTGCATGAGCACGACATCTATCTAAGGCCATACAAAAATACTGCAAAAAAATGGCAGACCACATAACAAGTCATGGCTATTGTACTAAAGAATCAACATAATATAAAAGTGAGCAAATAATGTGTTCCTCATCAATGGTGTTGTGCGAAATGGTCGAAATGATAAGGGAGAGGCACTGCAGGTCCTGTCTACCAGAATCACCTATATGTAACTGATCTCCAGGTACCTGAAACTCTGAAGGAGACAATACATGTGCTCCAATGTATCTCTGGGAGTAAACTAACTCACTCCCTACTACACAACCAGCTGGCACGTCTTGGAATGAGGGAAAATCCACCCCTCTCCTTGATAGTCCTGTAAAAAAATAAATATCTTCCTCAGTGGGTATGTACCACTGGTCAAGAACAAACTAGAAAGCCTATCGGTAGGAATTTCAATTGTGGATAAGATATCTCAAAAACACACTATGGGCCCTTAGGGAAGTAGCCTCCTCATAGAACTTGAGGAGGCCTACCTGCCTAAGGATCACCTGGGTATCTATAGTAATAGGGCAAGGGTATGCATCTCTCTCCCTCTCTCGGGCCTCCCATTGGAAAATCATGTCATATTGTTTAGCCTGTTTTTGCTGTTGTTTCTCCTCTTATCTCTGAATCATTGCCATGTTAAATAAAGTTTTTTTTTATTAAAACAAACTTGTATCTAGGAATATACATATATATATTTTTTGAAAAATAAAATAAAAAGACATGTCGATGCGCCATAAAAATAGTCACGCACCAGTAATGGTGCATCTTAAGAATGTAGCGCACTGTTAACAGTGCCCCTAATGAAATACAACACACCAGCCACAATGTAGTTGTCTATTTTTCAAGCACCATTACCTTTATAAAAGTTCAGAATAGCGGTGCGCTAACTAAAATATACGCCCTGACGCATATAGTCTTGTTAGCACACTAACTTCTGGACAATTACATAGTCGATGGTGATGTCATTTACCCAGCCGCATCGTTGACCCTCTTGAAATCCAAATTGCGGTGCACTGACATACAATAGGGAAGATATTTCCGTCAACACACTGCACTGTGATTCCCGTGGTCAATGGTGCACCTAGATGAATAAACATATCGAATTTTATATTATTTTTTTAGTTTAAAATAAATCGGGGCATCTTTTGGTACTGCCCCGAAAATGGTGCGGATACCTTTAGCACCGGTGGCGGTGCGACCTATAAATTTTATAGGCAACACCACTATCCGGTGCAAGTCGAACGGCTTTGGTGCACCGCACAAAAAATTTAAATTTTTTCTTTGTTAATGGTTATTTTTAAGGTTATTTCAATTTATAATCCACTAAAAGGCTTAATTATGGAAAAACTAGAAAAATACCTATACATTTCGCCATCGAGGAGGCATATTAGCTGTAAAATTTGCCCACCGTTTTTCAAAATTCAAGCTGGAGATTGGTGGCCAATACAGAGCAGTAGTGCGTGCAATGGATGCAATGAGAGCACCGATGCTAGGGTGACTCAGACAAGGGGAAATGGTACAGGTGCTTGAGAGCTCTAGAGCACCGAGGAAAGTGAAAAATGAGGTTTTTTGGCCGTAATTTTTTTTATTTAACCCTGTTCCGATGAGCGAGATTTTATAGGGCATCGGTATGCTTACCTACAACCACAATGGGCTATGTTAAATTTGGTGCGTTCTTTATAATACATCAGGGTAGTGCCCTAACACTGCACCAGGACATTTCAGTTTTGGCGCGAAATGTTGATGATGCACCAGGGTCGAATATCTGTGAAGCACCGGTGCAGAATAGTCGTAAAGCACCAACTTTTTGGCCTTAAATTTTTTTTTGTGTAACGTTGTTCCAGTGCGTGCAGTTTATAGGCACACCGAGGCTCTTGGATAAGAACGCACCGGCGCATTTCTTTTTTGGCGCGATGTTTTATGATGCACCGACACAGAAGTGTGCTGAAGCGCCAGTGCGTTACAGTAATAGGGCACCCTAGAGGTGTGTGAATGTCGCGCACGCTGTCTGGGGTGCCAATGTTTCATGCACACTAGTGCATTCTATGGTAGGGTGCACACCGGTAATTGAGAGCTTAGGACAACTGGAAAACTGAAAAATCTAGGTTTTTTGCTGTAATTTTTTTTAAATTCAACCCTTTACCGGTGCGTGTGGTTTATAGGCACACCAGTTTTGTTTCTTACAAATGCACCAGTTGGTTTTTTTTTTCGCGTGATGTATTATGATGCACCGGTGCAGTTGCTTTCTACCACACCGGTTAGTTTTGGTTTTGGTGTGGTGTTTTATAATGCACCGGCGTAGAAGAGTTGTCATGCACCGGTGCTATAGAATAATATGACGCACCGGGCTGGTGTGTACGAAGTGCATGGTGTCCGGTGTGCCAATTTTTTGGTTTGCACCAATGCTTTCTCAGTTACTCCACACCATGGAGACATTTAATGATAAGCACATCGAAAGAAAAACATCCGAAAAACCCTCCGCCCACCAACCTACTCTAGTAACCTCCGATAGAAACAGATGTATGGGGTATTTTTCTATGGGCTTCCTCAAAAAAATCCACTAGAGGGTCTTTTCCTTGTAGTGTTAAAAGCTTCTGAAATCTTTCTGCAACCCAGAAACCCTCTTGCACAGCAAAAATTCAATTTTCCCAGGTATTCTTCAGAAGAACAGAATTATTCATCGATGTAAAAGAATATTACAGTTAATGGAATCATTTAGGAGCCCCTGAACCTAAAAAAAGCCCCATTTGCTTCCTAAATCATTTATTCTATAAACCCTGAGCAATCCTTTCACAAGTTTTGAAAGCCTGGACTACTAAAAACCAAAGATTGAGTAAGCTAAAAAATTTTATGCCATCTACCAACCTGAGAAAGCCTTATGTGGCCTTCAAACCCTTTCCTATAGTATTTAGGAGTCCTTTCTTGCATAAAATTGATGTCTTGAGATTTTTTTAATCACAGAGAATGCATTATAGGCCCTATATATTATTAGCAGAAGCTCTAAGGCCTTGAATTTTCTCTTTCTATACAAATATTATAGTTTAAGTTAATTGATCAGAATGATTCCTTTGCAGACAAAAGATAAAACCTCTATTCTATCCAAATCCTTCTGCAAACAGTTTAAACTTTCAAAGGTGCTCCTATAGGCCTAGATCAATGTTTTCTAAGGTCAAAAAGTATTCAAATTTATAAACCAAGAAAAGAAATGGCTTCCAAAAATATTCTAGCATACAACCCCCTGTTGTAGATGTAGAGCATATTCCATTAGCTAACGTAGACTTCAAGATTACCGATAGAGTGATAAAATTCAACCTTCTTGAGATCCACTGCTAAGAAAAATCATTAGATAAGGTTGATGAAGTGTTTATCTGGGAATCAAACTTTCCAACATATGTTTTTCCTCATACTTACCAATGCCCAAAATTAATCAAACTATGCCAATCATGCTACTCTTCTGATCAAATAGACATAGTGAACCCTGAAAGAGAAGTTTTGTTTACCATTATAGCTAAATTTATCAACCTGATGCTACACATACAACCTGGGCCAAATGAATTTTCTTTGTCTATTGAAGCCCTCACTAAGTTATAATTGGATCTGGAATTCCCCAAGAGGTTCCAGATATTTTAGACCTTCATGCCTTCTTATGTAGAAATTCCCAAAATGAATCCTCCACACTCTTCTGCTAAATTATTTGAAAGGACAAGATATATTATTTCCATGTTGTCTTTCATTCTTGGCTATTTTACAGATGAAAATACTGATGTTGCAGTGCTTGGTTTCTTATCCATTTTTACACCTGGTTAGCCTCCTACTATTATCTTTAACTTTTCCCAATATATTGCTGACAGTATCCATGAGCAATTGGTCAAAATGCCTTCTGAAAGTGTGTTCAAGTAATCTTCATTCCTATTTCACATGTTCCTATAGTTTTAGTCTGAGAATTTTAATACAAGCCTTCAGAAGCTTGATGTGGAAGGAAATCCACAATCACTCATATTTTGGACTTCCTTGATAAGGAAAGATTCCAATAAGTTCACCTATTCATAGTTTAAAGGTTCCTTCAGCCATCCCTTGGTAAATTTGCTAACCAGTAGTGTGCAGTCCAAAATTAGTAATTAAATGGAACATTTCGCAATTATCTAAGCATAATACGATAGGTGATTGGTACTTGTACCAAAATCACACTAAATAATAGTTTATGGATTAAGTCTTATCCCTTAAAAATTGCCAAAATACCTTCCTATGAGGTTATTTTCCCTGGAATATATAGGGAAAATTCTAAATTCAGATGTTGTTGATTTATTAATAGAAAAGAAGAAAACACAGTTCAATTTGAAGAACCAAGTTGTCCCTTTTAACTATAATAATAGAGAGGCAGGTCAACAGGCAAAAAAACAATTGCAGGAGTTCAAGTTCAGTCATAGTTTCCTATGATATTATGATCGCTTTGTTGTCATTAGTAAAATTAGAGTTAAATAAAAAATAACTCCATATATACATGAAAAGAAGTGAGATATTGAGAAATTCTCAAACCAATCTGAGTGGTTAGAAAATACATTGGTAGAGGCAGAGAAGCAAAGTGATACTAGTTAATCTTTGCAAACTCCAGCCCAAGAAGACATAAATGTGAAGAGAAAGATAGAGGAAGGATCTTGTACAACAAAGACTAAATTCAAATTTAGGTACAATAAAAAGCCAAAGCTAAATCCCGCCAATAAAGAAAAGGAGATAGCAGAGGTGATTGATACAAAAATTTCAGAAAAATATAATGCACCTCCTACAATAATTGAAGAGAAACAAGAGCCCACTACTTCTAAGACACATTTGATTCAGAAACAACACAGTATAGAAGTTTCTTCTTCTAAGAAAATAGTTGAAAAATACATGGATATAAAATAAATATACAAAGAAATCAAGGCCAAAAATGAAGAGATCAAAAATGAAATATATTCTCAGTATCTAAACCGAACTCCTAGCATTTAGAATAGGCTACATTTAGCCTTTGACTACAAGAATAAAAATATTCCGATGACAGTTCTTTAGCCCACAGTTCAAACTCATAAATCATCCTCTGATTACAAAAATATAGATTTTGATGTTCCAGTATAGCATATTCATCCTCCAGATCAAATTGATTTTCATAAGTAGGCAGGAGAGATGATTTATTCTACAATGACCACCAAAACTATGACTACACAAAAACTTCTAAGCACTCTAATAAAAGTAAGATATCAGCTCAAATTGGAGAAATCATCTTCATATGTGAAGGAAACTAGAATAAAATCCTCAGAAGAGTTGGTGATTGAAGTAGGATATGATCCTCGAAATATAAAAGCTGCAGAGGAATTGATAAAAAAGAAAAATGCAGACATTGTTGCATTAAGGAAAAAACAAAATTTTCCCCTACAGAACATCCTCAAGCCAAGTAGGTCTTACAGGATACCAATCAGAAATATGAAATGATGAGTCTCATTGTACAGTTGACAGCTCAGATAAAGGAAATGGAAATTTAGATGGACAAGTTGGTCCAAAAGAAAGAAGCCAACAAAGCAGACGAAATTGCTGCCTCTGTCATCCCTGTAGTTACAACAATTACACCTTCTACTTTAGTAGAATCACTGGCTCCTAATATTCTAATGGCCACAATAGTTGTAGTTACTTCGTCTACAACTTCAACCACAAAATCTTCAAGAACAACAACACAACACACAGATGAAGCAAGAAAAATAGTAAAGGCTATGCAAGAAATGTCTATTCAGACCAATGCAATAAATAGAACAAAAGAAAAGCACAAAAATCTTGAAGATGCTAAGAAACTTTCTCAAGTAAATTCTAAGAATGAAGAACAAAAACCCAATAGATTGAATGAGAAAATGAAAAAGTTAGAAAAATAACTCACACTGAAGGAACCAATGTCACATGTCAAGTTGCAGGTATGGTCCAATATCATTGAAGCAGTCAATGATATTTGGCCATCCATATAGGTCATATACGAGCAGAAAAACTCATTGAAATCAGAAAGAGAAGCAATCCAGAAAATCAAAGAGGAGCTTGGCAAAAAAATTGAAGAAGCTCTAGAAATCATCAAGTTTCTTAATTCGAAAAATAGACAAGAGCTAGAAAAAATTTGAATTAATGATAGAACTGAGACCATCCTAGAAGTTAGGAAGGTAATCTCCAAGAATAATTCTATGACATAGTTAGAAGAAAAATTCCAGAACATGGAGATTTCGATCACAAGGTTTATGATCAAATTTGATGTTCTAAGGAAAAAAGGCCTTCCCAATCCCCTAGTTATTAATGATAGATTAATGAAGCAGGATGATTATTATAAAAAAATAAGAGAGTTTGTAGGAGAATAAGTAAACAAATCAGCCTTGTAGGGGATCCCAATAAGGAAGGTACTCTATAAGAATTTTGAATATTTTTTTTACCTATAGCATGAAGTAAAACACTTATTCTTGAACAAGCCAACATTCTCAAAGTATACTGAAGCTGATGAAAACTTCAAAAGGATGATGAAGATAAAACTGCAAGAGGTAGAATTTTGGGAAAAATTGACTGATCTACTATAAAGTCAAATTGTAGTAAGCACAGAGCAGTGAAAGTAAAAAAAAGGAGCTAGTTGTTTTTACATCAGCATTTACTTTTTTACAGTGAAAGAGTATCAGGATAAAGAGAATCAGATGAAAGAGTATCTATTCCAGATCAAAATTTGAAAGTGAATCAAAAATTACGAAACAGAGATGAATCCTCCACCGTGAAAGATACCTCACTGTCCAGCTACACCTTCATTTAACAACAAAGAGGTAAAGCAGTAACAAAATCAAAACAACAAACCATTTATTTCAATTAAAATGGGACAACTAGCATTAGTTAGGAAGCTGTCACTATCTTCTTGCATGAAGATATTCCTCTTCCATGAATAATTCCTAAGTTTATTGTAGGATATTTTGTATGAGTTTTTGTATAAATACTTCTGATTTGGAAGTATTGAGTGTGGATAAATTGTTTAACATTTATATAGTTATATTGTTCTGAACCTAATGGTTTTTTGTACCAATTTCAAGTTAGCAGACTGAATCATAGCAATAAAGCATCATATTACAGGATTCATGTGTTGTGCGACTGTAGTGAAGTATTTTCACTTGTTACTTTCTCAATTTCTTATGTTTTCCATCAATACTTTAATGTGTTCTAAATCTAAATGATAAATTAGGAATTGTTATTTCAGAATATGTTAAAAGCACTTTGTTTTGACTAATTATCATTTATATGTTTTCCACTGATATGTAAATTAGGGAACCCTTAATTTCTCCCTAGTTTCGATTGAACTCTACTTTCTCACTCATAATCCAGATTTAAGAACCCTTAATTGCTCTTTATCCCGGTAAAAACTATTTCACCATCAGCCTTGAATATCTGATATGACTTAGCTATCTTTCCCTGTAAAAATTTTCATTTAGAACTTGATCCTGATCTAACTGCTTGACACGTTGAATCCATTTTCCCAATGGGATATAGATCTATAGCTATCCATCTAAGTAAGTGATTCCATCACCAAATAAAATCAAAACCCAAAACCAATTTACCCTACATAACTAACATAAAATCAAATATAGTCAACAAGGATAAATCTTATAGAGAGAACCCTCTCTGAGCATTAGGAAGGCTACATCCTCAAGCTTAAAATTATGTTTGTGGTTACCTCTAATATTCTTTAAAACTAAAATAAAAAATCTCACAACTATTGAGAATTATTGGAGTGATAAAAATAACCATATTTACCGTGATATACACATGATCACTAGGCCACTGCAAGCATGGATATCAAGGGATTCTCTCCTCCTAAACCATGAGGAATTTTCTTGTCTCCTAGTCTCTAAGGCTTTACTGCAACCCACATTCTAAATCAGGGGTAACTAGGCCCTAAACTATGAAATAATCTCGAGGATTTACCATGTATCCCAACATTCATAGGTCAAGGATTACAAGGCCTATCGAGGCAACACACTATTTGGATTACCGTAACCCACAATACAGTTGAAGGGTTTCTAGGCCATGTTCTATATCAATTTGGATATCCATCGCAGTCAACTTCAAATCCATCCCGTAATCCAGCTAAAGAAAAAAATGAAAACTCCACAACACCATGCCTATCCGAAAATGATAAGGCTAGGATGAAATCACTGCCACACCTGGGAAAACCCATTATAAGACATAAAATAACCACATGAAATACCATGCATGTCAAATATACCAAGGAATATACACATGAAAATCAATTCCTTCCAAGAATATTGTTGTAGTTGCTTGATTCCTACTCCTCCTTGCTTGCTTCCTCCTTTTTCCTACTTTATTTCCTTCCTTGGACCAATGCCAAAACATGCCAAGAAACTCCAAGTTTCCAAGAGAGAGAGAGAGAGAGAGAGAGAGAGAGAGCATAATGAAAGAGCTCCCAAAAATGTACTGACAAGAGGTAGTGAAATCTTGTCAACTGATCCTCAGAAGCCTTTTTATATAAGATGCCACTATTTTCTTAATTTTCCTTTAGTTTCCTTCATTTTCCTCCTAACATGCAACCCGTGACATTTCATCTCACTTTTCTCCTATTTTCCATTATTTTCATAAATAAATGTGCCAAAAAAAGATTTTTCCTCTTTAATGCCTTAGCCATTTCCTTTGCCAATTTCCTTTAGCCATAATAACCGAAATAAACACCCACTAGGATGTTATTCCCAACATTTAGCATGGAATAAGTGTCCCATCAATCGTGGTTATTATTTTTAACTTTTATATATGGAATTTTCACCATGGTTGTTACATGAGTTGGGTATTCATAGTTGAAAAGAAAATTTTTGAACAACTGCCACTGAGCGAGGACCAGATTAAAGAGAAAACTATTAAATATAAGTTGAGAATCCAAGGGCCAATTAATGAACAAGAGCTGACTAGAAATAAATTGGAAGAACACATGTTAAGGAAAATCATATCGCCTGTCAATGGAGCTCAAAACACTTAGAATAAGTCTGGAAATACCACTACAGTGAAAAATACTTCTGCCAACGGTAAAAGAAAGTTCAACATTCCGAAAATATTAGATATTCACTTCCCCTAAGACTTTAGGGATGCCCGCCACACTTGATTATAATATAGTCGAATAAATAAAGAAATCTTTAGCTAATATATCAATATTCAAGCTTAGAAGGATATTCGAGCTTAGAAGGATCGGAAGTTAGGAGGAGCTACTTGTTCGAGTTCTTGAGTATTATTCCTCAGGTGATAATTCTCCTTTGTAGAAGGGATATGGTAAGTCATGTAGTCCCCTACAATATGTTCTTAATGCATTAAAATTAGAAGCGAGCACACTCTTCCCTCCATTTTTATTGACATTTGAAATTTTTAATTACAATGTACACAATTTATTAGCTGACTAGGGTGCATCCTTAAATGAAATTCCATTTTCTGTAACTAATAAAATCAATGCTAAATGGGATAGGCTAGATGCACATATTATTTATCTAGATAGGACACTTTTCCAAGCTATTGGTGAACTCATAAATGTGCTTATTCACCTATCATATGATCAATGAGTTCGATAGTGCATAAACATAGTAATTTTTGACATCCTAGAAGCCTATGGTGTATTTCTAAGTAGAAACTGGTCCAACAAATTACAACGGTTTTTTCTACTGACTGGTCACATTTATGGCTTTCGTATAAGGGAAGGAATAACCAAATCTTGGTGGAATCAAAATATTACATGAAGCACATTGTTACACCCTTTGAGCGAAATAACGAGCCAGTTTATTTTTCATATATAATTTTTGGATATTTCTTTCCAGGGAGTGACCTTCCCCAATCCCACCATACACACAATTGGAACTCCTTCCTAGTCGAGCTAGAAGAAATGAGCTTTGTAGAGTATATAATACTAGTACTAGTGTATGTTATAATTCTTATATATATGATGTTTGGAATTTATATTTTTAAGGTTCTACGAAACATGAGGACTCTAGAGTTGGTTGTGTTTTAATATACTCATAACAGAGAAGACACTGATCTCTAGCCTCTTGGAATTCATGTGCACTAACAACACTGCAGAATATGAAGCATTCATCCTTGACATACATAATTCCATTGACCTTAGTGTTTGGGTTCTTAAAGATGTAGTTGACCATGATATTGCCATATTTCAAGTACAAAATACTATACACTCTGTGTCATGTAATTTGAAAATTTATCAACAAGAGGTATGGAATTTAATTTCTCAATTCTAAGAATTTAATATTGTATGTATTCCTAAAATGTGTAACACAACTGCGAAGGCATTAGAAAATTATACTGCTAGGTTTTCACCACTTAGCGATGGTTTTTATATTGAAATTATTTACAAACCATCCATTCATCATAATACCACTAATTTATGATTTTTTAATGATTACCAAAAAGTATTTCATTTCAAGTCAAACACTGATGTGTTCAAATATGCAACCATTAATGAATATGAGAACGATAATGCGTTGGAAGATGTAGCTCGAGTAAGAAATCAGAAGCCCATGCCGAAGGGTGTGGTATCACTATAAAAGAAATATGAATTGCATAATCACTTTAGATCAACCAGTTAATGTCAAAAGGCAGATTTCAATGTTGTTGCATGAGAATATCAATATTGGAATGGAGAAACATCCAAAGTTTCTTAATCTCAGTACTTGTTGCAGACCAACCGAGCAACAAGCCTTTATTCTCTTATTCAAGAAGTACTGATATGTTTTTGTGTGGATATATGATGAGCTCGGAACTGATGACATGAGAATAATCTAGCATGTTAATCCAATTAAGGAAGGGGTGAAGCCTTTTCAGCAGAAGATTTGGAAGCTGCATCTAATGCTTGAGCTCTTGATTTAGAAGGATTTGAGGAAGTTTTTGGATTCTCAGATCATTTACAAAGCGCGAAATTAAAAATGGGTGTTTGAACTGGTCCTAGTAAGGAATAAGTCCAGGTAAATGTGCATGTGTCGATTTTTGAAATCTTAACCACGCCTCAAACAAAGACAATTACCCTGCATCATTAATAGAATAGATATTCCAGAGATTAGCGAGGTCAAAAATGTTTTATTTACTTGATTATTTTTCTAACTATAATGAGGTTCTGGTCTCATATCTTGACATACTCAAAAATACATTTTTAATGAAGTGGGGCACATTCACATTCAGAAAGTGCAACATTTCAACGTACGATGGAAATCCGATTTGATGGTATGATCGATGCCTTCATGGTGTTGTATCTTGATGATGTCATGGTGTTTTGAAAGAAGAGATATGACCACCTACACCACCTACATAAAATATTTGAGTGATGTCCAAAATAAGGGATATATCTTAATCCAAATAAGAGAATTTTTGTAGTGTCTCAAGGAAACCTTTTGCACCATATCATAGTGAAGAGTGGCATTAAAGTATACCCTAAAAGGATCGGGGCTATTATGCATATTCCCTTCCTAGTGAACAAGAAATCCATGTAGTCCTTCATGGGGAAGATAAAATTTCTCAACAAGTTTACCTTCAAATATGCTCAACTGTGAAACTGATACAAGATATGGTGAGGAAGAATGTAATTTAGAATTGGGATAAAAGGAAAAAATATGTTCTCCGATATTAAGCTAGCAATTGCAGAAGGAACAACCTTGTACAACCCATATTTCAACAAGGAGTTTTTACTCTACACTTTTGGTCCTGATACTTCAAAATAATGAGTGACTAATATATTTTATGATCAAAATATATTGAGTGACTGATATATTTTATGAGTGTCAACCTAAAATTATTTGAAATTAACTATCCTATCGTAGATAAATAGGTGTATGCAATTTATAAGGAGGTGAAGAGATTTTGGCCCTATATTTTGAAAAGTCATTTTATTATCTTTTTTCTGCACCCAACAGTCAGATCGTTGCTTTTCAACAAGAGTGGGTGATAGATGATAAAATTGGATGACCATTTTACAAGAGTATCATCTAGAATTTAATATAGTTCAAGCTATTAAGGAGCATGGTCTATGTCAACTAGTCGTAGAAGAGATGAATGCAACAGAAGTTGTTCCATCTCTGTGGTCTAGTATCTTAGAATATATTAGACTCTTGGTATGCCGATGTGCGCTAGTATCTTGAGCAGGGCACTTTTCCCTCTCACTTATCCACATGACATGTAGAGATATATAAATAGATTCAACTGATATTTTAATGTACTAAAAAAAATTACTTAATCAATTCTACAAATTGTGGAAATAAGTAAGAGAAATAAATATGAATCACACAACACAATATGTATCTTGGGAAAGCCTCATCTATAAACCTCACTATATATGTATTTCATAAAGTAAAGAACATGAAACAATACAATGTTATTTCTCTTCCTGAGAAACATGCTAATTTAATTATGGTAAAATTAAATTACAAGCCCCATTGGGGTGAAATTATTGTTCCCAATTTCAACACTCCCTCTCAACAAGAAATGGATTGTCTTCTACTCCAATCCTATCTCTAATGAATTCGAATTTTCTTCTTGAGAGTGCCTTCATCAAGATGTCTTCATCCCGCTCCTCCATGGGAATGTACTCTAATGACATAATCCACCTCTGCACACAATCTCTGAGATGGTGATATCATATATCAATATTCTTGGACTTGTCATGATCTGGTTATGTGGATTTATTTCTTTCAATGGAGAGTGGCAAGGTCTTGTGATTCTCTCTCAACCGATTCTTCTTTATTATTCATATCAATGTTCAACAAAGCATAACATAATAGAAGAGAAAAAATATGAGATACAAAAATGGTGCATGAAGAAATGATGGCTCAATGATTTATGATGGATGGATTGACAGGTGGAATTCTCCATATTTGAGAGGGAGTGTTAAATTGGAAACTAGGGCCATATTCCATTTTGGACAACTCCTTTGGGGAAAGATTTCCCGAGTCCCGTTCAAGATCAAAAGAGGAAAGGTTTATCAAATGTATAAAGCACATGTTGAATCTCAACCGATTGTTCTTAATATACATCTTCCTAGACCTTTTAATTTCACCTTAACTCAAGTTGTCAATATCATTGCATATTAATTGCAAGGGAGCATCTAAAATGGTTTTGAAATTATATTTTCTTTTGAGTCACGTTTGATTTAAATTTTTCTCATTTAGCTTTAAATCAGGTCACCAACTGCCGTAACCTTCCGGCACTTCATTTTGTGAAACTCTATGTTACAGGTGTCTTCAGGAGAAACGAGCCACATGGGCAAGTCAGAAATGATGTGGACATGGATCATGTCCTATTGGCTCGAGCAAATTCATCTAGGGAGGCTGCGGTCAAAGGTGGCCAAGTGGAAGTCAACCATAGAGTCCCACGGTGACAGGACTCTGTTTCTCGTCACGTGGAGATTTATATGGCCGTTTCTGAATTGCGGGAGACAAATCAACATCTGTACATGGCTCCATAAGCTGAATTCAAACATCCACTCTTCATAGATTTACTCCTCAACGCGGCCATGATCCTAGATCTCTGGACGTAATGGTTTACGTGTTCTCCATCAGCATAAACTTTAGGAAATTAGTTATATCACCTTCAGTATAAATCACGCGTTTGCATACGCATAAGAGTTAGTTTTTTTTTATTAGTCTCCATTAGCTTTCAGATAGCTCTGTAATGTAATTACATTGCCACTGTGCCGTAATATCACCTTTCTGTTATGACTGCATTTTAATATATAAGAAGACTCTGTTTCCAAGCGTAATTCGTACTTGAAGTTTGTTGCCGAGGTTGGTGCAGAGGGCCCCTGCACACACTGAGGTTTTGTGCATTATTGTATAGTTCTTGTTTTATTTCTTTAAGCTCATTGTGCCATAATTCATTCACATGTTTATACATTGTATCTTTCATGGTATATATGCTTCATTTCTGTTTATAATATTTCATGCTTTACATCTTGCTTCTATCCATAATCTTTCATGTTTTATGTTATTGTTAACTTATCAATGTTCTTGTTTCAGGTTATAAATAGGTAGCCCGGGCATTTGCATAACTTTTTGACTAATGACATGGAATTAATATTGTTCTGCTGCTAATTTACTTTTCTTAGTTTCTGTTTAATTTCAGTACTGCTTTGATTATTTCAGTCTTGCACATTTGTTTCAGTAGTTAGATTTAGATATATCAAATTGCTCATGACATCTTCAGTTACCTCCGAAAGCCACAGCTGGACTGATGGTGAGGGATTGAATTATGAATGTGTAGTTTGATATTAGTTTACTTTCTGCAAGTTAGAAATATTAAATTGCTCATGACATCTTCAGTTACCTCCGAAAGCCACAGCTGGACTGATGGTGAGGGATTGAATTATGAATATGTAGTTTGATATTAGTTTACTTTCTGCAAGTTAGATATCAGGTTACTCAAGTTGTTTATGGTTACCTCCGAAAATCATAGCTGGACTAATGATGAGGGATCAGAAGATAAGTTGATGTAATTTGATTTAGATTTACTTTGTTGCAACTTTTGATTTCTTTCAGCATAGTTTCTTTTGTGTTTGAACAGCAGCAAGAATAATGAGTTTCATGATCAGTAGTTCATTGTTTGTTTGACTAGAGTAGTGATGCAATTTCATTTTCTTTAATTTCATTTTTCTCCGATGTTGAATTAATTTTGTCATTGTGTGTTTTTAAATTCTTTTGAAGTTTTGAAAATCAATAGAAAGACATTGTTGTCTTCATATTTGTCTCCATACTCTGTCTTTAGAATTGCTGTAAAAACCAAAAACGACAAAAAGTTAAGAAATAGGTTATCTTGCACATATAGTGCGCCGCACTTCATCAGCTTACGATTCCCGGATTGACAAATTAAATGCAGCAATTTAGGACACACGAAATTGACCAAACATTTTGGCGCCGTTGCCGGGGAAGTGTAACTAGGTAGCCAATTTCTTAAAAAAAACATAAAATCATAAAAGAAGGGAAAACTTGATAACTTCTTGAAGTATGCTCTCCTCTTGCACCTAGTGTGATCTGGAGGATCAGAAAAGAGATTTATTGGTTCAGTAATTTCTTAAGTATGCTCTCTTCTTGCACCTAGTGTGACCTGGAAGATCAGAAAGAGAATTATTAGCCCAACTTAAAAAAAATAAAAATAAAAAATGACATGCATAGAGCAAGAGATTCTAGGGGAAGGTTTATAGCTAAAGCCAAGAGTTCGATTTTCACAACTCCATCTTCTTTAAGGCATAGACAAGAATCACCACCATCTACCCCTAGCCTTAAGATTTTTGGAATTCAAGGAGCAGCTGAATTAGAGGATTCTCCTATACCACCTACTAAATCTCATTTAGAAAAGGAAGAGACTCCCTCTCATCCTCCCTTGATAGAAGAACTAGAGGACTTTAAGGAATCTAAAGAAACTATCATGGTAGAGGAAATAATAGATGGATTTGGAGGTAGAGGTAGAGGTAGAGGAGGAGGAAACAATGGAGACAACAATGGTGAAGGTAATAATGGAAGAAATAGGGAAGGAGACAACTTGTTTGGATTCTCTATAGTTGATGAGGAAACTCATACAACGATGAAAAAAATCTCACCATCTGTCCTCCCCAACTTTTATGGATTGCGAAGTGAGGATCCTGAAACATTTCTATTTGAGTTTGAAGTCGTGTGCCGAACCTATGACTATATGGAAGACTCTCAAAAACTCAAACTGTTTCCTTCAACTTTGAAGGGATCTGCTTTGAAATGGTTCATGGGATTGGCCACTCAATCTATTAGGACTTGGAATGATATGAAACAAACATTTTTGGATAGATACTTGGACTATTGTATGCCCACCAATCACAAGGATGAGGTATTCAAAATGATGCAAAAAGAAGACGAAAATTTGGAAGATTTACTTGAAAGATTTCAATACAACTTGAAAAGAGCAAAGATGAGCAACTTAGATGATGAAACCTTGAAAGCCCTCATATTAAAAGCCATTAGAGATGAATGGATAGATATTTTAAACATGATGGGGAAGGAGACATTTCTCAACTTCCACTTCGTGACATAACAGAACTATGTGTCCATCTCTCAAGAGGAAAATCTAAAACAGGAAAAGGGCCTAGGGATCCTTCTCTTATTAGGGCTAACAAATCTGCAACTGGATCAGTAAGTAGGGAAGAGATTGGTAACATGCTTGATGAGTTCAAAACTGATATCTTAGGGAGCCTTAGTGAACAACTAGACACCCTTAAAATCCAAAACAAGCAGAAAGCAGAAACATATGCTTTAGCTATCTTTTGTCCGAAATGTAGGAAGAAACATGCTTTAAGGGAATGTCCCTTGGATGCAAAAGTTGTAGAAACATGTATGATTTTCTCAGAGAATCATGAGACCAAGGATTGTCCTTCAATTCCTGGACTCAAAGCTGTCTTTCAAGAAGATCCAAATTTAGTAGAATCTCTCTGTTTTGTTGCAAGAATACCTTGGCAGGGGCAACAAACTCAAGGGTTTAACAACCCTATGAATTCTCAACCCCCACCAAATTGGAATCCTTGGCAACAACCTTGGCCCCAACATCAAAATCCATATCAGCCATGGGTACAAGGGATGCAAAATCCTTATGGGATATTTGCTCAATTTTATCAATATCCTCCATCTTTTCAAAATCAACAAGCTCCACAACTTCCAAACCCAAATCCACAACTTTCATTTCCATTTCCACAACAACAACCTTCTCAACAAAATCCAAGTCCTCAACTCATGCTCCCATACCAACAAAAGACAAATCAACTTCCAGCTCAGCCATTTCCAAATCCTAACAATAAAAATCCTCAGAATACTTACATGATAGAAGGACAACAATTTCCTACCTATATGATTGTTCCTCTCAATGATGTACAACTTAGATCTGGTAGAGTTTTAGAAAAACCTTCTATAGATGACCTAGAGCAGGATACCTCTGAGGAGGACTCTCTTAAGGCCAATAAGGGTTCTGAGGAAGAATCTCTTCAAAACTCAAATATTCAAAAAGAGAAAGAAAAGTTAACACCCACAACTCCTATAGTTGAGCAACCTGCATCTTCATCTACACCTCCTTTTCCTGGAAGACTACAAATTGACAAGGGGGTGGAAAAACAAATCTTGTTGCCTAACTATGATTTTCTAGATGAATTGAAGAATGTTTGTATCAAGATTCCCTTGCTACAAGCCATTCGAGAGATTCCTATTCTAGCAAAAACAATAAAGGAGTTGAGTTTCAAAATACCAGGAAGGAAACTAAAAGACATAAGAAGAATCCACCTGGTAGGAAAAATTGCAGATATTATGATGGGAAAAATTACCATGCAGAAGTATGTAGATCCAGGAAGTCCAATTGTCAAGACACATATAAATGGGATAGAAATTCCAAAGACATTGATTGACTTAGGGGCTGCTATCAACATTATGAGTAGACAGACTATGGACCAGCTAAAACTTCCTAACCTTCTTTTTACACCTACTTTACTGCAACTTGTAGATCGATCAATTATTAAACCAAATGGTGTATTAGAAGATATTTCAGTCTCCTTAGATTCTTGGGAATATCCAGTAGATTTTATGATTTTGACTCCTAAGAGTAATCTAGGAGGGCACCCACTTATTTTAGGAAGACCTTGGCTAGCCACAACTGATGCTTTTATTAGTTGTAGATCTGGGGACATGTACATTTCTAATGGTAATTCGACAAAGAAATTCAATTTGTATCCTCTAGCAAAAGCAATCACAGAAGTAGGAGACAATGAATGGGTTGATGATGAGGACACTATACAACCTGTCTTTACCATTTCTGAAATCAGTGAGGATAGTCAAATTCCGAACACATTAGAAAATTTTGAGACATCTTCAGAATATGACCCCACACAATTTCAGTTGGAATCTGACATAGAATATTTATCATCAAGACAAATGTCTCTTTACTCTATGGAAGAGTTTGGTACTTCTACCATTGAGATTTTTCCAGGAAAAACATTGAATATCAACAAACATTTGGAAAAGTCACAACAAAAAGAACTAATCAAAATCTTGCAAAAACATTCTACTGCATTTGCATGGGAGTATACTGACATGAAAGGTATTGATCCTAAGACTTGCATCCATCATATCTATATTGAGGAAAACAGTAGACCAATCAGATAACCTCAAAGAAGGATGAATCCAAATCTTAGGGAGATAGTGAAATAAGAGCTCCAAAAACTACTCAATGTAAACTTCATTTATCCAATTTCAGATAGCCGATGGGTTTCTCCTTTGGTTATAGTACCTAAAAAGAATGGTAAATGGAGGGTATGCATTTATTATAGGGAATTGAACAAAGCAACTTTGAAGGATCACTTTCCTTTGCCTTTTATCGATCAGGTATTAGATACATTAGCAGGTAAAAAGTACTTTTAATTTTTGGATGGTTTTAGTGGCTATAATCAAATTCAGGTAGCACCTGAAGATCAAGATAAGACCACATTTACTTGTCCATGGGGAACTTTTGCCTACCGAGTGCTTCCTTTGGGTTATGTAATGCACCAGCAACATTCCAAAGAGCAGTACTAGGAATTTTTTCTGATCTAATCCATGATTGTGTAGAGGTTTATATGGATGATTTTACAGTTTATGGTAATTCATTTGAAGAGGAATTAGAAAATTTGGAAAAAGTTCTCATAAGATGTAAAGAAACAAACCTTTCACTAAGCCATGAAAAATTCTTTATGATGTTTACTGAAGGGATTGTTTTAGGACATCATATTTCAGGAGATGGGATTAAGGTTGATAGATCAAAAGTTGAAGTCATTTCCAAGTTACCTATTCCAAATTGTCAAAGAGATGTTAGAAGTTTTCTGGGATTTACTGGTTACTATAGAAGATTTATAGAAAACTTCACTAAAATAGCATCTCCACTCTTCAAATTGCTTACAAAAGACTATGAATTTAAATGGGATCTTGATTGTCAATCAGCCTTTGAAACTTTGAAAACAAGAATATCTGAAGCACCTATCTTGAGAGGACCAAATTGGAAACTCCCTTTCCATATTTCTACGGCTGCTTCAGATACAGCTCTAGGAGCTGTGTTGGGTCAAAAAGATTTAGTTCCTATGCCATTTATTATACCAGTAAAAATTTGACTCCCACAGAGTTGAACTATACTGTGACTGAAAAAGAGTTTTTAGCTGTTGTTCATGCAATTAATAAGTTTAGACATTACATAACAGGCTATGAAACTTTTATTCATACTAACCATTCTACAATTAGATATTTAATGAACAAACCTGTTACTAATGGCAGAGTGACAAGATGGCTCTTAATTTTGCAAGAATTCAATATTACTGTGTTGGATAGACCAGGAAAACAAAATACAGTAGCTGATTTCTTGTCTAGGATTTAGAATACTAAAGAAGATTCTCCTGTAGAGGATAAGTTTCCTGATGAATACTTGTTTGCAGTAACTATTAAAACTCCTTGGTATGCAGATATTGCTAACTATTTGGTTACAGGGAAACTACCTTCACATGTATTTACAGGTGAAAAATGAAAAATTATTCAGGAGAGTTCAAAATATTCATGGATTTCTAACGAATTGTTTAAAACAGGGCCAGATCTTGTGATCAGAAGATGTGTCAGGGAAGATGAAATGCCGGATATTCTTAAGGCATGTCATGATGAACCATGCGGCGGACACTTTGCAGACAAAAGGACGGCCTATAAAATCCTCTCTTTAGGATATTATTGGCCTTCCCTCTTCAAAGATGCAAAACAATAGGTCAAAAGGTGTGACAGCTGCCAAAGAGTAGGGAAACCTACCCTTTCAAATGAAATGCCATTGCAAACACAGGTACTCATTGAACCCTTTGAAAAATGGGCTTTAGATTTCATTGAACCTATTAATCCACCATCTAAGCAAAAGAAGTATATATTGGTTTGTACTGATTATGTTACTAAATGGGTAGAAGCCAAAGCATTAGTATCTGCTACTGAAAATTCAGTTGTTCATTTTCTTTATGAGGATATTTTTAGTCGCTTTGGTGTTCCAAGAGAAATTGTGACAGATCAGGGAAGCCAATTCACATCCAACTTGGTGGAGAAATTTATGGAAGAATACAAAATCAAGCACAGAAGATCTACTCCTTACCATCCACAAGCAAATGGTCAAGTGGAGTCCACAAACAAAGTTCTTGAAAGTATCATCACCAAAACTGTTCATCTACATAGAAGAGATTGGGCAGAAAGGCTTCCAGAAGCCTTGTGGGCCTACAGAACTACATGGAGGAATACAACAGGACATTCTCCCTACGAACTTGTTTATGGGAAAGAAGTCTTGCTCCCCATTGAGTTCCAAGTCAAGACCTTCAAGATAGCAGTTCAGTTGGGGATGGACTTATCAGAAGCCCAAAAGCATAGAATGGAGTAGTTAAATGAGCTAGATGAGATCAGACAAGAAGCAATTTTAAGAACTGATCTAGTTCAATATCAAAGAGCTAAATGGCATGACAAGTACATCAAAGAGAAGAAGTTTCAAGAAGGAGATTGGGTATTGTTATTTGATTCCAAGTTTAAAGATTTTCAAGGAAAATTTCAGACTCATTGGCTTGGGCCATATGAGATTGACAAGATCTTTAGCAATGGAGCTGTAAAAATCAAGACCATTGATGAGTTTCAAACTCCTCTTATTGTGAATGGCCATAGATTGAAAGTTTATCATAAGCCACTCTCAAAAGAGGATTTTGTCAAAATGTTTCAAGAAAATTCTGCAATCAGGCTGGTACAGGAGAATTCTTCTTCTCCACTAGCCTAGCTTTTGTTCTTTCAGTTAAAAATAAAAAAATAAAAAAATAAAAAAAATTGTATAAGCCTGAAAACCAATCACTGATTGGCAGTCTTATACAGAAAATATAGGGTGAAAATCAGGAACACCTGACACTCTATATTTTCCAAAAAAATAAAAAAATCTCTCTTTCATTTCACAAGTTTTGTGACCATCCATTCCACTTCATTCCACTTCCACTTCATTTTATCTATTTCATTCCATTTTCACCAATAAAATTCTTTTTCATGACCATTTCCATCTAGTCATTTGTCATCCATTCATGTTCATTCATCCAAATAATAGCTGTGTCAGTTTTCGCAGCTGACATCTGTTTCTGTAGCCAGAAGCAGATTCCGCAGCTACCACTCTGTTTTCAAAAGAATGTACAGCCAGATGTTATTTCCATAATCATGAAATAAAATGCAGGTATGAGGACCAAAAATGAAGACATGGAGCATTCAAGATACCAATGAAGAGCAACTAATTGAAGACCAAGGAAAAGGCAAAGATTCCAAGGTATGAGTAAAAATTCATTTCAAATAGCATTGAAAACACATTTTTATATAGTTCTAAACCATAAGCTCCATCCATTATGTGCAATGATTATATTGACAAATTTCGTAACCCTTTCACGATCTCCATATGATCCTCCCGCATTCATTCTCAAACGGTTCCATAATTAAACCCTCGAT
The DNA here is from genome assembly GCA_034641835.2 of Pinus albicaulis. Lineage (NCBI taxonomy): Eukaryota > Viridiplantae > Streptophyta > Pinopsida > Pinales > Pinaceae > Pinus > Pinus albicaulis. The sequence goes on from JAXQQM020085888.1 coordinate 23,687, forward strand.
CTTCACTCATACTCCGATATTCCACCGGTGACAATGAGACGTAGTTGATTTGACCACGGGCTCTTTCAGCCGCATAAAATCCATAGCCGTTGTTTAAACGTGCTTACATTTATTTTGCAGCCACCAAATTTCAAAACACTGCCGGATGTGTTATACTCCTCCTATTGTTCTGTTAATCTCACATCTGTATCTCTGTCGTGCTCACAAAACCCCTCTCTATTCTGCCTCACTCCACTTCGTTCTCTGTTACGCTACAGCCTGTATACCCACTCTCTGATATCTACCTACAGTCATTGTGCTCATTTCTGTGCATTCAGCCATTCTACTTCCATTGAACCCTCACGCAGGCAAATTTTTGAAGAGCAGAAAGAAGGATGGGTAAATTGCTAAGAGCAGAACCAGAAGGACCTAAATTCATGGAGGGATATCCGCAAGTCAAGGATATATTGAAGAAAGCAAAGTGGCTGCGGTTTATCCAAAAGTTCAGAGGCTATCATAAAGAAGTGACAAAAGCATTTGCAAGGTCGTTCAATGGCCTGGAAGTAGAGATTGGAGACCTTAAGTTCACGGTGAATGAGGCATCTATAGCATCTGCCACAGAACTTCTTCAAGAGGGTGAACGATGGTTTAAGAATAAAAGCATTAGTGATGAAGCTTGGAGAATAATCTTACGAAACCAAGGTATGGACATAACTATTTTTAAAAGAGGAATTCCTGTTCATGCTTTGAAAGAGGAATGGGCTACTTTGCTGCTGGTTGTTCAAAAATTCATTACCTGTGAAGGCCATTTTGGGTCCATGTATATGTACCATACCAGATTGCTGATGAATTTTCTAGATAATCAAACTCTCAATCTCCCATATTTTCTATTAAATAGTTTGAAGAAGATGTCTGTGACTGTTCAGAAACATTTAGGAGATGTAGAACCACATCTATATCACCACGGTCTTGTAAAAATTTTGATTAAAAAAGAGTTAAAGGAGAAGAAAGACACATGGGAACAATTTTTGATTAGAAATTTCTTTGAGGAACCTCAGGAAATTCTTGAAGGTAGAACATCAAGAAGGAGTAGGAGAAAAATAATAAATGATGAAACTCAAAGTACTCCTACTCAAGAAATTCCTGAAGGTAACACATCAAGAAGTAGTAGGAGAAAGAGAACAAATGATGAAATTCAAAATACTCCTACTACTACAATTGAAAGAACTGATAGGGAAGAGAGACTGTCAAAGAGGAAGAATAAAGAAACTAAAGGTAAAAAGCCAATAACATCAAAAGAGAGAAAAAATATTGAGGCTATACATCAAACTCCTTCTTCCGAAGAAGAAGATCATCAAGTGTTATCTGAAAGATTAGTTAATCTTAAAAAACAGTCATCTATGGCCAAGAAGATAGAGAAAGGAAAACAAAAGCAAAAGGACAGTGGTCCACAACGTGTGAGAAGAAGTTCCAGACTTAAGGGGAAATTGAGGAAAACGCAAATGAAAGGACCCCATTTCATTGATTTGGGAGAAGAAACATCTGAACAATCCCTAGCTGACCATAGTCCATCTCACTCTCAATCAGTTAGTGAACCTGGTTCATTTCATTCTCAGTCAGACATTGAACATAGTCCATCCCATTCTCAGCAAGATGTTGATGTGAGCCCTTCTCAGCCAGATTTTGAAGATAACTCTCCTTCACGGCATTTTGGGGACAACCCAATAAAAATGACACCTGATATAGACCCCAAGCAACAAGAAGTATATGATTATATAGAATCTTTAGAAAAAGCAGCTACAGGTCCCAGTACTTCGTCCATTCAGCCTCACATATCACAAAATGATCTAGTCCAATCACTGAAACAGGAAGTCTTTGAGCTAGAGATTTTAAATAAACACATTAAAAATGAAAATGAGACATTGAAGGAACAAAGAAAATTGGACAAAATCATTCATGATAATACCATGCTACATCTGGGAATATGGCAGAAGAAGAACAAGAAATTGAAAAAGAAATGCCAGAAGTTAAGCAGAGCACTAGTTAATATCAAATTTAGATGCTTAATAAAGAAGCCTAGGATGTTAGCAGCACCAAGGAAGAAGAGGAGAGGATTGGATGTACTGGCTGAAGTGTCAAGGCATATGAACTGAAGAAGGATTATCAAAATTTTGGTTGCATGAGGACATGCAACACCTTCACAGTGGGGGTATGTTGAGTCTCAAATCTGCATTGATCTTATACATCCTCCTAGACCTTTTTCATTCACCTGAACCTTCCCAGTTGTCAATATCATTGTATATTAATTGAAAAAGAGCATCTAAAATGGTTTTTAACTATATTTTGTGTCTGCTGTTTGATTTAGATTTTTGCTCATTTAGCTGCGGAATCTTGCCACTTTCCGCAGCCATTTTGTGAAAGTCTATGTTACAGGTGTCTTCAGGAAAAATGAGCCACATGGGCAAGTCAGAAATGATGTGGACATGGATCGTGTCCTATTGGCTCGGGAAAATTCACCTAAGGAGGCTACGGTCAAAGGTGGCCAAGTGGAAGTCAACCGTAGAGTCCCACGGTGACAGGACTCTGTTTCTCATCACGTGGAGATTTCTATGGCCGTTTCTGAATTGCGGGAGACAAATCAACATCTGTACATGGCTCCATAAGCCGAATTCAAACATCAACTCTTCATAAATTTACTCCTCAACGCGGCCATGATCCTAGATCTCTGGACGTAATGGTTTACGTGTTCTCTATCAGCATAAACTTTAGGAAATTAGTTATATCACCTTCAGTATAAATAACGCGTTTGCATATGCATAAGAGTTAGTTTTTTATTAGTCTCCATTAGCTTCCACATAGCTCTGTAATGTAATCCATGTTTCCCCACCCGCTCTAACACCACCCTTTCTTCTTCATTATGAACGTACTTTTTAATATATAAGAAGACTCTGTTTCCAAGCGTAATTCGTACTTGAAGTTTGTTGCTGAGGTTGGTGCAGAGGGCCCCTGCACACACTGAGGTTTTGTGCATTATTGTATAGTTCTTGTTTTATTTCTTTAAGCTCATTGTGCCATAATTCATTCACATGTTTATACATTGCATCTTTCATGGTATATATGCTTCATTTCTGTTTATAATCTTTCATGCTTTACATCTTGCTTCTGTCCATAATCTTTCATGTTTTATGTTATTGTTAACTAATCAGTGTTCTTGTTTCGGGTTATGAATAGGCAGCCCGGGCATTTGTATAACTTTTTGACTAATGACATGGAATTAATATTGTTCTACTGCTAATTTACTTTTCTTAGTTTCTGTTTAATTTCAGTACTGCTTTGTTTATTTCAATCTTGCACATTTGTTTCAGTAGTTAGATTTAGATATATCAAATTGTTCATGTCATTTTCAGTTACCTCCGAAAGCCACAGCTGGACTGATGGTGAGGGATTGAATTATGAATGTGTAGTTTGATATTAGTTTAATTTCTGCAAGTTAGATATATTAAATTGCTCATGACATCTTCAGTTACCTCCGAAAGCCAAAGCTGGACTGATGGTGAGGGATTGAATTATGAATGTGTAGTTTGATATTAGTTTACTTTCTGCAAGTTAGATATCAGGTTACTCAAGTTGTTTATGGTTACCTCCGAAAATCATAGCTGGACTAATGATGAGGGATCAGAAGATAAGTTTATGTAATTTGATTTAGATTTACTTTGTTGCAACTTTTGGATTTCTTTCAGCATAGTTTCTTTTGTTTGAAATACAGTGAAGAAGAATGAGTTTCCATGATCAACAGTCATTGTTTGTTTGACTGAGACATGCAAATTTTCACTTTTCAATTACATTTTCCAAGAATTAATTTTGTCATCGTGTGTTTTTAAAATTCTTTTGAAGTTTGGAAAATCATTAGAAAGACATTGTTGTCTTGAATATTTGTCTTCATACTTGTCTTTTAGAATTTCACAAAAATCAAAAAACGACAAAAAAGTAAGAGATAGGTTATCTTGCACATATAGTGCGCCACACTTCGTCAGCTTACGAATCCCTGGTTGATAATATATGTTAGCAATTTAGGACACTAAATTGACCAAACACTACATTTTTCAATTTTGAATATTATGCGTATTAAGCACAATGCCCAACAGATGACAAAGGAAAAAAAAAGTATGTCAAACACCAAACAATTCAATAAATGATGAAGTTGCAAGCATTCTAGAAATTTGACAAACTCTGTTTTTCTTTTTATATTTTTAATCAATAAATGGCTATTTTTCTGTTTTAGACAACCTTAGGCCGCTACAACCCTTTCAACCTACATATAATTAGACCGCTTATTAAGACTTATTATGAAATGAAACCAGGAAGACTAATTCAAAAATTCGTAGCTTTTAAAATACAGCAACAGGGGTGAAGATGATCCAATGTATGTGTTCCAAACTGTGTCACATAAATCCCTTTTCAGGCTTTCATTTGGCACATCCTCTATCGTCTTTCAATATTCCATCTTTGAACATTATGCAGCATAAGCACAATGCCCAACAGATGAAAGGAAAAAAAGCATGCTTTACCAGCGAATTCCAATAATGATGAAGGTAAGCATTCTAGAAATTTGAAAACTTGTTTTCTTTTATATTTTTAAATCAATACTATTATTTTTTTGTTTTAGACAACCCTTAGGTCACTACAACCCTTTCAATCCTACATATAATTACATTAGTTATTAAGACTGATTATGGAATGAAAGTATAGTAAGACAAGAATTCAAAATTCAGTAGCTTAAATATCTAGCAATATAGTGAAGATGATCCAATGACAGGGGCTCCTAAATCAGGTCGACATAAATCCCTTTGCAGGATTTGATTTGGCACATCATCTATCGTCTTTCAATATTCCATCTCCATTAACCTTTGGTGATATAAGTATTCAATTCTATGATAATATAACTTAGGTTTCTTTGGTAATAGACTACCATATGGATCTTGAGCTCGTGTGGTCGCATATGGATCTTGAGCTTGAACAGGATCCTGATGAATATAATCCCTTGCACCTCCATATCGTAATAGCTCCCTCTCAGCTATAGTAGGATCAGCATAATTTATAGTTAATGGAGCTTGAGGAACATAATGAGTATGTGATGAACATATTTCTTCCTCCTGATAGCGGAGCATATATCTCTCAACAATTCCTAATAGCGCAACTCTTATCGACATAGTTCCTTTCTTAGGAGCCCCTCTCAACGCAATTACTCTCAAAGAATTTTATCCCTCATCATATCCTCCTTGAATTGAAGCTCCCTACAATGTTGAAGGTCAACTTGAACTCTAGATTCAATAGGGGGAGCCTCCACATTAATGTGATGATTTTGAGGGCGAGAATTAAATTGTGGTACTTACATGTGGAGCATCCA
>JAXQQM020058629.1:0-42854 GCA_034641835.2 Pinus albicaulis
AAATAACAGTATTTAATCCTAAGGTAGAGATTATTTGAATCGTCTAACATTAAAACAAGGGTGCACAATGGTACACGTAGTCATTTAGGAAAGTTGTTTTCAAATAAGTACGCTTTACAGCATAATTAATTAATGAAAGCTAAATTTAGTGTTAATTAAGAAATGAGAATTATGAACATTCATCTTTATTAATTTCATTTTTTATATATTAAGAAATGCTAGCCATGAATAATAAAGAAGTTGTAACAAAAAAAACATGTATTTTTTGAATAATAAAATAGTTGTAACAAAAATAATATAGAACAAGAAAACCTATGTATATTTAGATGTAGGAAAATTTAGATACATTTTATTAAGTAAAATTTTAAAAGAATAATGGTTATAAACAATTAAAAATAATTTTATTAAATAGTTAGTTTAGATATTTTCACTCTAAAAGGGCTTTGCATATCAATACATTTGATCCCTCTTGGCTCTTGGTAGATCTAGAGTTAATATTGATCTAGGCCATGTTAATTTCCCCCTTTAAATAAACTATATTCCACATGAATACCATGGGTCAATACCATGGACTGTTTTTATAGTTTATTGTTATTTTACTTTATTACCTAAATTTAATTTAACTTATTAAAAATAAAAAACAAATACTCCAAAGTTAAGATTGATCTAGGCCATCTTAATTTCCCCCTTTAAATAAATTATATTCCACATGAATACAATGGGTTAACTTATTAAAAAAAAAGCTAACATTATAAAGAATATATATAAAACTATTCAATCATTTCAAAACATTTCAATCATCTAACATTTGATCCAATGCCTCGAACATGGACACAGTGGCAGCTAGGAGAGTTGTTTTCAAATAGGAATGCCTTATAGAATAATTATATTTACAATTAATATAATTTAATGTACATAACATTTTTTTAATATGATTTAGATTTATTGATTAAGGTTAGATCATATATGAGATAATATATTTCTTAATATAATATTTTATAGTTCACAACTATTTTAGCATTAATATTAACAAAACTTTTCAAAGCCATGGAGCTTTTATTCAAAAAGAGACTTCAACATTTAAAAGTTGTTTTATTTATTTTTTAAATAATTTTATTTTCTTTCTAAAACAACTATGGATAGAGATAAGACAAAATAGATAAGATTTATCTACCTTAAAAAGCATGAAAAATTCTAGGGATAGATTGAGTGACTTTAGAATTTAAAAAAAATACTATTTGTGGAGTGATTTATGTATGATTTATGGAGTGATTTTAAGATTTAGGAAAATGGTGATTTGTGGACCTTGAAAAGCATGGAAGATTCTAGGGATAGATTGAGTGACTATAGAATTAAAAAAAATACTATTTATGAAATGATTTATGGAATTATTTTAGGATTTAGGAAAATTTGATTTATGGAGTGCTTTTAGGATTTAGAAAAACTAATGTATTTCTTATTTCTACTTATTGTAAGCCTACCGACAATGAAAACTAATGACCAAATGAATGTACAATATTTTTTATGTACAGATCTTGTGTTTATTAATAAGAAGATGAATTCATTAAGTGTTGTGCTTTAATTGTGTGTGTTTATGCATGAATACATGGATATCTAGTGGATATTTACATAATGTGAATGATTAATTATTACTATATGTTGGAACAGGGGTTCCTAGCCCTAATTTTGTCCAGTTTTGCAATATTTTTGTAATATTTTGTCTAGCGAAGGGGGGTTTGGGGTGGGTCAAACCCCCAATGGATTGTAATGGGTCAAAAGGGTAGACCTAGGGTCCGCAAACCATGGTTTGTGGACCATAGGATAGCGCAAGCTAAGGTGCTATAAATATATGGGTAGATCAAGTCTAGAGGTAGGCTAAGATTGGTTGATGATAATTGCGAACTGTTGAGATCTTTTTTGGGTTGTAATTCGGTAAGGACTCCGGCTAGTTGTGGGCGCGAAGATCCTCAGTCCTGCTATGTGCGGACCCTGCTGGCTATGTGCACAGGTTGGGAATTGGGTCTGTGTGTGGATTTTGGAAGCTAATGAATGATGAAATTTGTTTGATCGTATCTATGTGTTATCGATCGGTTATGTTCTTGTTATTAGGGTGATGCAGTTTGTTGATCAATATTGATGCGCACATGGGTGTGAAGGTATTACTCAGATCATATTAGTAATAGTTGTTTATGCTATCTGTGGTTTATGAATTTCTTATTATGCACGTACACTATTAAAGGTTCTGCGATAATATTTCTTTTACGCAAATCTGATAGATCTTAACAGGGTCGCCTCTATTAACTCTCTTTCTCTTAGGGTGTGAAAAACTGGTTCCAGCACCCTCCCATACTACTTCGGGTGAGACCTTGGCCTGCACAAGTAGGTCATTGCCGAAAGGGCTAGTAGTATAGGGGTTTGTTGGAAAACCTTAAATCTGAACCTGGGTCAGGATCCCTCAAGCCAACAAATGGTTTTGTTGCCGAGACAGGGATAATTTTGAGAGAAATAGGGTAATGCCACGAGGCCGGTGGTGACCTGAGAATTCTGAGCTTGAAGACTGGTTCGAGAAATAGATCCATGAATTTTCCTTAAAAGGGAATCGGAGTACAAGGCTGACTGCCGAAGAGTGGAAAAACAAGTATATATGTACCGAAGTATATGATGTTTTCTTTGTAACCTTCGCACATGAACTACATGAGTGGTTAGCAAGGTTAGTGGAGTTCCAAACATGTGGGAAGAATGATCAGATTACGTAGTGGACTCCTAAACTGATCCGACAGTTGGAAAGGGCTGATAATAAAATCACCTGGACTGTAGATCACTGGGTGGATAGTGTTTTGGGAGGATTTGTAACAGAATTCATAGTTGATCAATTCGTATCTTATTCTGAAGCTGAGCGGAGGTTATTCAAAGGGTTCAGAGGTAATTTTTTTAAAACATTGCCTCTACTGATTAAGATACTATTGTCCTAAAAAGGTGTTTTGTGCAGTCACACCACGTGAATGACCTACAATTAGAACGAAAGTACAACAGGAAGCGATAAATATTACAGGGTTAAACAAGAAGGGGGCAAATCGGTATATAGTTCCCTAAGAAAGCTGCCTACGCATGCAGAAACTAGTCTCCCGGTTACCCCACTGTCAAATCCGTGAAAGGGAAAGAACTCTCCTACCCCACCACCACCACCGGAAGACGACATGGCCACGCACATGAAGCTACTTACCTTTAAGGGTGTGGGGGACGAGGATATGGATTGATTTTGGTTCGTAGCAAAATCAGTATGAACTGCACAGAATGTTGCTAGTGATGCTGTAAAAAGGGCATAGTTATCCCTAGCCTTTGAGGGAAGAGCCTTGGATTGGTTCATGGGGTACATCGTCCAGCACATGGGTACATCAATACAGAAAATTAAGGACGCCTTAAAACAATAGTTTCGGAAGCCAAAGTCCTACGCTCAACAGGTGATCGACTTAAAAGATTTCCGACATGGGCCTACAAAATCAGTATGGGAGGTCGATCATCGGCTGAAGAAATTTATCAGGGATGGGGATTTTAAGTATGAAGATATACAACACAAATAATGGTTCATTTCCATGTTATTACCACACCTGCGCGGACCCATGGGCCAGCAGACGATTGATACACAAGAAAAGACCTTGGAAATTTCCATGAAGCTAGAAGTTGCGCCAAGGGACGGTGCCCAGTTTATGGTGCAGTAGATCGAGGGCCAGTTGGAGGCAATGCACCTAGAAATCCAGAATCTACGAAAAGAGTGGGGAAAAGAAGCCAGCACAGACATCTGGTGGATACGGTGTAGAGTGTCAAGCCACACCAAGGATTAGTGTCCTTTGCTATTAGACTACATGCAGGCTGGGGGACCTAACCCGTTACGTCCCAAAGAGGTTGCGGGACCAAGCAAACCCACGTTATGGTGCACTGACTGTCGAGTAGTTGGACTGCATGACACAAACCACTACCCCCGACTTGGTGCTTATGTCCCAGAATTGAAGCAGCAGTGGTGCAAATTCTGCTCGTCTGTAGGACATGCGAGAACAACTGTCAGACGTATGATTTGATGATAGATAAAGGAAACCTGTATAGGGTACAAGCTGACCCATCCACACCACTGTCTCCCTCTGTATGAGGAGGCTCCCCAGTAAGAGGCCGAGGGGGGGGAAGAGGTGGATGCACAGGATGGGGAAGAGGAAAACTGATCTGTTATAACTGTGGAGAGGTGGGACACTTCGCAAACGACTATTCGAACCCTGCACGACAATCTTGCAGGTATTGCATGTAGTTGAATCATGTGACTGAATATTGTCCTGTACTGATAGCAAAGATGCAAGAAAAATAGTAAACTCCGACGTAGAATGTGCAAAGGGTTAAGGCGAAACCGCGCGATGAGGGGCCCAGTATTAACATAATTACACGTAGTGGCATGACCATGGGAGGAGCTAAGGAAAAGGTCACAGCCGAACCACTTATCAGAAAATCCACTGACAAAAGGGAAACCCTGGACTTACAGAAAGAAAAAGAAACCTTCCTTGAAGCTGGAAAAGGATTTACCAAAAATGAGGCATCTACCTCTAAGGCCCCAACAGACCTGAAAGCAGATGACAAAGTGAAGTCGTTCCTATAAGCATGTATGAAGTTACTACGCAACTAGAAGGCGGTCAAGAACCTCCAAGCATTGATAGACAGCTGCGCAGAAAATATTTCCCCACCAATAAAAGTGAGAGATGTCAAAAAACTTTATAAGCATAAGAAGAGGACTGGTCGGGAAATGCGGCTAACTGCGCAGATTGGAGATTATGAAATGGATCAGGTCATCCTTGATCTAGGATCCGATGCGAATGTCATGCCTAAACAAATTTGGCAAATGATGGGAGAGCCCAAGCTAGAATGGTCTACTATACAGCTCCGCATGGCGAACCAGCAGAAGATCATACCGCTAGGAAGGCTATCAAAGGTTATGGTAGACATCGCGGGAGTTAAGGTATACACAGACTTTGAGGTGATTCAAATTGTAGCTGATGCGGACCCTTACCCTGTGATTTTAGGGATGGATTGGGCTATCTACATGGGAGGTATTATCAACTTAAAAAGGAAAACCTTGGTTTTTGAAAACGAGGGTACTCGAGTAATAGTCCCTCTAGATCCAGCGGAGGGCGACCGATATACAGAACCAGTGCGTGAAGGGGATGATGTTGATCAGATATACAAGCTAACTACCTGGAATGAGGATTGGATCAACCCTATCGCTGATGGCATGCTTTGTTGGGAGAAGGACAACAAATGTCTCTCTAACTCAGAAAAGGAGATAGAAAATTGGCAGAATCGGTTGCATGATGTCTTTGCGCTACAATGTCTGAAGATCACAAAGAGATTCCGCTGCATCTCGTCAGAGGTAAGAGAGTTTCCCTATTTTGATGATTCTGGTAGTGTTAAGGATTTTATTAGAACATTCGAAGCAGAAGTCCCAAGGGAATGGAGGATGTGGGCACTTAACCTAGCTATGTGTGCGACCCATGCACGGTGGTGGTAAACTCATAAGAACTCTTTCCAGGATTCATAGGAATGTCGCAGAATGTTGATCCTAAGATTCGAACCTCTGGTCAACCTACCTATGGAGATTTTCCTCAGCTGTGGGGACCCGCGCAAGAAATTTTTCGTATGGATGGAAGCATGGTGCAAAAGGACTTGGGATGAATGGTCCACATGTTTATCTACGACTTGGGACCTATCCCCACCACGTGGTATTTGGATGCAGAGCTACACCAGTGCACTCACCACTAGGATACCATGAGGGAAGATTTTTTGGGGACGTTCGAATTGATAGACGGGACTGAGAAATTAGATGAAGCCCTGCAGGACAAAGATGCTCTACTGTTTTATGACTCTCGCCCTGGCATAGAATGTGGGGAACCAGCTTGGGATGCGCAGATGTAGGATATTTCCAACTGTCAGAATCTATCAGTGAAAGAGTGTGATGAGGACCTGCGAAATATCACTATCTTGGAGTTCGAGGGTGAAAGCGCAGTTGGTGGACCCGCATTACAAGAAGTAGACATGACTAAGCCTCTCAAGTTAAGTGAAGTCAACATTGGAACGGAAGAACAACCCAAGATGGCTAGAAATGGGGATTACTGGGATGATGATACCATTGGAAAAATCGCAGAACTGCTCACTGAATATCAGGATCTGTTTTCCACAAAATTCTCAAAGCTCAAAGGTATTGTAGGAGACCTAGGTGTCATGCGGATCACCTTAAAACCTGATGCGTGTCCTGTCAAGCAACAACCTTGCCGTTTGAACCCAAAATATAAGCAGAAAGTCAGAGAAGAAATTGATAAAATGATAGATGTCGGCATCATCGATCTAGTAGAAAAATCTGATTGGGTAAGCCCTATGGTGGTCTAAGAAAACAAGACAAAAGGGGAAATAAGAATCTTCTTAGACCTGTGCAACTTGAATGATGCCTGCGTACATGATCCCTTCCCTACACCATTCTCTGATGAAATTCTTGACAGTGTGGGAGGTCAAGAAGCATATTCGTTCAATGACGGGTTTTCGGGCTACCATCATATCATAATCGTACCCAAATATCGCAACAAAAATACTTTCGCAACCGAATGGGGATCCTTCCAATACACCATCATGCCCTTTGGGTTCAAGAATTCCCCTACCATCTTCTCACGAGTAGTGGTGGTAGTATTCAAGGAGTTCATTCACAAGTTCCTAGAAGTATACTTTGACGATTGGACAGTGTTTGGATTGGTAAAGGAGCACATATCAAACCTGCGCATGATGTTGGATGCTTGTAGAAAACACCAAATCTCCCTAAACATTAAGAAATGCATATTCTGTGTACCTTTCAGGATATTGTTAGGACACGTGGTCTATCGGAAAGGATTGATGGTTGACCCATCCAAGGTGGCAGTTATCATCAATTTAGCAGTCCCCACAACTGAGAAGCAGCTGCACTCCATCCTCGGGCACACTAGATACTATAGGAAATTTATTCAAGGGTACACACTGATCATGACACCAATGGAGAAGTTGCTCAAGAAGGACGTATCTTTTTTCTGGGATGCAGAGTGTCAGAAGAGTTTTGAGTTGCTCAAAGAAAAGATGGTCTCTGCACCAATCCTCATATTTCCTGACTAGGCGAAGGTTTTTCATGTCCATGTGGATGCCTCAGGGATCGCCTTGACCGTTGTCCTCTCGCAGCCCGGGGAAGGGGACATTGACCACCCGGTTGCATTTGCTAGTAGAAAAATTTCTAGCGCAGAACGTAATTACTCTACTACTGAACGTGAGGGACTAGCCATGGTATATGCCCTGCAGAATTACTGACACTATCTACTAGGAGGGCACTTCAAGATGTTCACGGATCATTCAGCTTTAAAGTACCTAGTCAATAAGCCTGTGTTGGGGGGGAAGATTTGCCGATGGTTACTGTTGTTTCAGGAGTATGATTTTGAGATAATTTTAAATCCTGGGAGACTAAATGTTGGACCGGACCACTTGTCCCGCATCGAGAGTGGTGAAGAACCAACTAACCTAGAAGTAGGCTTGCCCGATGCACAACTATTCGCTATTAAGGTGGTTGACGAGAAATTTATAGATATTATTCAATTCTTAACTACGGGGATGGCGCCTACAGACTACTCGGTACAACAGAAAAGATAATTGGTCACCCATGCCACTGAATTTACCATCATTGCGGGCCAATTGTACAAGCTGGGAGCTGATGAGGTGTTGTGAAGGTATGTACTGGAGCATGAAAGAAACACCATTTTAGCAGAAGCCCACGGAGGAGTGGCAGGAGGTTACTATGCCAAAAAAGAAACTGCGGAGAAGATACTAAGAGCTGGGTTGTGGTGGCCCACATAGCATAGTGACTCCCACGCATATTGTAAAGCATGTGACGTGTGCCAACAGACAGGAAGACCTTCGCGCTGGGACAAGATGCCCTTGCAACCATAGACAGCCATACAGGAATTTGATAAGTGGGCCATTGACTTCGTAGGCCCCATTAACCCCCCCCCCAGGTAAGAAGATAGGTGCTCGATATATCATTACGGCCAAAGATTACATTACCAGGTGGGGCTACAGCTGTCAAGGACTGCACTACGGACACAGCAGCGCACTTCCTTTTTGAAAATATCTTAACCAAGTTTGGGTGCCCCAGGGTCCTGATGAGCGATAAAGGGACACATTTCATTAATGAAACTATTAAGGCTCTGACTGAGGAATTCTAGATCCACCATGCCAAAAGTACCCCATTTCATCCGTAGTAAAATGGAACTACAGAGGCATTTAACAAAATTTTGGAACAAGTGCTCACCAAGGTCTGTAATGCACAATGGAGTGGTTGGGACGTGCACATCCCCTCTATCCTCTGGGCCTACATAACCACATGTAAGAATCTCACGGGAAAAACACCCTTCCGCCTGGTCTACTGAAACGTAGTTGTTATGCCTATGGAATACATTGTTCCTAGCTTGCGCATCTCGTCCTTCACAAATATGGCTGATTCTGACATTATGGAGAAACGCTTGGCATAGCTGGTAGCATTGGAAGAAGACCGGCTCACTGCCCACTTTCACCAACAGGTTCAGAAGGCACGGGAGAAAGCGTGGCATGATCGCCATATCCGGGAGAAAGACTTTTCGGAGGAAGCATTGGTCCTACTATACGATAGCCAGTTCGCGAAACACCCAAGGAAATTCCAACAACACTGGTTAGGTCTGTATGTGGTCAAAGATATTACCAACGGCGAAGCGGTCAGACTAGCCACACTACGCAAAGAGTCCCTACCAGGATATGTCAATGGATGTCGGCTAAAGCCCTACCGGGACTCTGCAGTGTCAATCAAATGGCTATATGGCCGAAGTAGTTGTACCATGAATTCAAATTCATCATTCCCCCTGGAAGGTGCCTAAGAAGCAATTGCCCACTGCACCCCTGAACCCGATGGTGCTCACAGCGGAAGGCCTGGAGGTGACCCCGCTAACCTGGTTACCCCCGTATGTACGGCCATGCAGAACAAAAACCCGTATGCCTAACAGAGATGTCGTCTGTTCCTATCTGCAGATGCCTCTGGTCCCCAAGGAAGTGCCCCAGCAGGGAGATATGTTTGGACAACTTCCTAACATAAAGTTTGATGACCATGACCTAGGGAACTTGGATGATTTTCCTTCATTAGATCCATGATTGTACTTGGAGCAGGTGATCAAAGATGGTGTGTCCAAATTCGAGCCAATGCTTTGGGTCACAGGATTAGCCGGGGCAGACATCCTGAACTTTCTGCGCCTTCCCCATTTTGGATGCTATAACATAACCAGCCTCATCGTTCGCCAACTGCTGGCACTTTTTCATGATGGATGCTTGTGGCTTCAAGGCTACATATCAATCGATGTTGCCCTCATTCACTGCATCACATGCCTCCCAATGAATGGGAATGACCTTAGGGACGGAACGGGCAAGAAATTTGAGCACCATACTGCCAACATTATCTGGAAGAAGTACGATGTCAGACACAACAAGCGGGGCTTCCTAATTAATACCATCTAGGACCCAGGGACGCGCATGGGCACTTTACTGCTTGCCTGCAAATTGATACAAAAATTTCAGGCCGCAATTGTCCCTGCTCACGTAATTCAGATTGTTGGCTAGTGCGAAAAATGAGTCTGCTACAATTGGTCCCAGTACCTGGTGGAAGAATTTCTCGACAATGTGCATGAAGCTCAGGAGCAAAGAAAAGCATTCTACTACTTGTGGATGCTCCTGCTAATCATCTTAGTTTCCTGGGAGACCCTGGAAGAAGCAGTCTTCCCCCCTCTAGAGGTTGGCATGTGCGAAGGGGCGCGGTTTTCCAACCTATGGGACTCAAAGGACCCCAAGAGGGTGGAGGAAAACAAGTTCTTCTGGATACTGTACGATGGGGTTATCTATGCGGCCATTGATTCCCAACCGCGCCTGTCCCCAGCCGTCTATGACAAGTATAAGAAAATAGAGGCATTTCATATAACCATGCACAATGTGCAAATTTAGGACCGAAAGGCTCACACTCGACATAATATTCCATACATGACTACTGAAGCTAAAATTGAACAGGTAATCGCCAGTTGGCCACCAGAGTGGGAGGTCATAGCTCCGCCAATCACCCTAGACGCAGCAAGTGCATCTGCCCCCCCCCCCCCCCCGGGCAGGTCGTATCTCCATGCCCCTCAAAGATTCACGCCGCACACGACACCTAGAAGCACCACCACGCAGCCAGAACCAGACTCCCCGCTGGACCACCACACCAACGATGATGCCAGTACATCTGTCCCACACACCCTTAAGCGGCTCCATGAATTGTCTCAAGGGCCTAAAAAAACGTAAGGCCACTAAGACTGGCACCACCACGGAAGTTACCCTCACAGAGGATGACCTCGATCATATTTTCGATGCTATCACCACTGCGTCCGCTGATCGATGGAATCTTTGGGAAGAACAACACAAGGATGTTGTATATGTTTTACAAGCTGAGCTGCAGGCCCTCCAACTCAAATTAGACACACTTCAAGTGAGCGCGGATCAAGCGAGGCAGAATCAGATGAGCATAGATCAAGAGAGGAAAAACCCTGTGGTTTCATTAGCCCCCGTTACAGCCTTGGCCACCATTGCAGATAGCCAGATCTTCCCCCTCCCCGGTGCAACCCTTGCCTTGGAACCCGCTGAATTGTGCGCCCAAGTCCAGGTATGCTCCTCCATCGGCCTTGAGTTTGGTCGATTGGCCGGTGCGCAGTTGCAAGAATTATTGACCGCTGTCACCAACGAAATCTAGCATCGCGAACTCTGAGTACGGTAGCACCTCAGCACAACTGAGCAGACTATTCTGACCCAGGCCACCGAAGTCGCTCAAATCCAAGTTGCGCACGTCGCAACCATCGCGCAGCAGGCTGCCCTCGAACAACTGATTAGCAAGCTCTGTGAGGACATGCCCGAAGTCATTCTAGCTTCCGCTGAACCCCAAGCTAAGGTTGAAGGTTTGGTCACTGCCCTGAAGGCATCCTGGACCGAGGTACAGGATGTCAAGGTTGAGTTCGAACTTCAGCTCGCACCTTTACAGGCCAAGCTATAGCCTGAGACCCCTTTGGAGGTACGCGCCCAACGCGCCGCGTTGGTTACGGAAGTCACGACCACTATTACAATGCAGATTAGTCAGGGTGTCACTCTGCTTGAGTAGGCTATGGAATTATTGTCCCAAGTGTAGCATGACCCTCTCCTCCGCAAGATCGATCAGGAGTTAACGCAGAAGGAGCACGACTTTGAGGAGCTGGAAGTTACGATGGCCACTCTAATCCCAGCCCAGAACTTAGCCCATCTCAATACCAGCCATGCACTTCGCACATATATTATGGGGTTGCGGTGCAAGAAACAAGTACTCAGTGATAATCTCACGCCATGGTCGGATGACGCCCTCAAGCTATCTCAAGACTTAGATGGGGCGGTGAAACAATTGAACCAAACTCTCGATAGCGTCACCGCTGCTACGAAAGGACCGACCTCATAGAAACTGGTGGACATCGCACAGACTGTTGCAGCACAAATCCTTCACATTTTGCCTCCTCTCACGACCACACTGGAACAACTCAAGGAACGGATGAAGCCCTCACCGGCACTATGACTCGAGACAAGTCACAAGATTGTGTTGGGGGACTTTTGGAATGGGGGTTCCTAGCCCTAATTTTGTCCATTTTTGCAATATTTTTGTAATATTTGGTCTAGCGAAGGGGGTTTGCGGTGGGTCAAACCCCCAATGGATTGTAATGGGTCGAAAGAGTAGACCTAGGGTCCGCAAACCATGTTTTGCGGACCATAGGATAGCGTAGGCTAAGGTGCTATAAATAGATGGGTAGATCAAGGCTAGAGGTAGGCTAAGATTGGTTGATGATAATTGCAAACTGTTTAGATTTTTTTTTTGTTATAATTGGGTAAGGACTTTGGCTGGCTATGTGCGCAGAGATCCTCAGTCCTGTTGTGTGCGGACCCCGCTAGCTGTGTGTGTAGGTTGGGAATTGGGTCTGTAAGTGGATTTTGGAAGCTAATGAGTGATAAATCTGTTTGATCGCATCTCTGTGTTATAGATCGATTATGTTCTTGTTATTACGGAGATTCTGTTTTTTTATCAATATTGATGTGCACGTAGATGTGAAGGTATTAATGAGATCTGATTAGTAATAGTTGTTTATGCTATCTGTGGTTATGAACTTCTTATTCTGCACGTACACTGTTAAAGGTTCTGCGATAAGATTTCTTCTATGCAAATCTAATAGATCTTAACAACGTCACCTCTATTAACTCTCTTTCTCTCAGAGTGCAAAGACCTAGTTCCAGCACCCTCCCATACTACTTCGGGTGAGACCTTGGCCTGTGCAAGCAGGTTATTTCCGAAAAGGCTAGTAGTATAGAGGTTTGTTGGCAAACCTTAAATCCGAACCTGGGTCAGGACCCCTCAAGCCAACACTATACAATAGTCCTGACAAATATGTGTGAATTATTTTAAGAGAAATAATGAAGCGTTAATTTGTTTAGAGCAGAGTTGAGTTGCAGGAAAATTCTAATTTTCCTACATCATAGTCTCATTTAATATATAAAGTTGAATTTTCCTACATCATAGTCTCATTTAATATATAAAATTGAGCATTCAATCTCGGAAAGATATACATAACGGATAGATTTTGCAAGTCATCTAGAGGAAATGATTGCATAGACAAAAATTTTGTAGCAATCATAATGTTTTTGCTCACCATGTTTCTACTCTCCTTTTAGACTATGTTTGCAATCAAAGTGATAACGATTAATTTTGTAGTGTTACTTATATATGAAAAATGTTAATACCGGAAGAAAAATTAAGGTTAAGCATTCTTATATTTTTATACAATTAACTCAGTTATGCATTTTACTCGCTAACGCTTGAAAACGCTCAAACATTATGGGAATCATAGAACACAACGGAGAACAATAATTTTTATCATACATAGCAGAAGACAAAGATTTTGAAACAAGAATTCATTGCAATTATGGAGAAGAAAATCACAGGTTTTTCATTACATTAAAGGCCTTGCCTTGCTTGGATTGCTCAGGCTGAGGAAAAATACATATTTAAAGATAATGGATAAAGATCTAGATTTTTCCTCATGTTTTCTGCATGAGCTACAATACAATTTCTAGAAGTCAAGGGCGGTGGCTATCAAATGGTTGGCGTGAGCGGTGATTGTTAGAAGGTCGATGTAGAAAGTGGAGTTGGTTGGATGAATACTGCAACATCGGTTGCCTTCTGGAGTATTATTTGGATTCACAACTAAAAATAAATGTATTTCATTATATACGAGCCTCTAGTATTAATCTCTTATCTCTGGTACTAATCTCTGATAACGGGTTTCCATTGGTATTATCTCGTATTCCTACGGTTTGAGATTGGTAACAGTTTTCCATCATATACGAGTCTCGGGTACTAATCTCTGGCAATGATCTCTAATAATGGGTTTCCATGGATATTATCTCTTATTCATATGGTTTGAGATTAGTAACAATTTTCCATCGATATTATCTTTGATAATAAAGATTTTTTTTTTAACTATTAACCTATAAATAAGATTTTATGATAGTATTATGTTTAGATTATTAATGTTATCAAATATTTTTATAGATATTAATAGAGCCATTAACATTTAAAATATAAACTTTTTACTATATTTATTTCACATTTTTATCATGTTTTTTACTCTCTTTTTACACTTCTTCTCTCACATTTTTTTTGGCATATTTAAAATAGAACTTAGGGTTCAGTTTTGGGCATATTTGTGGAATGGTTTTTGGGAATTAGTTTGTGTGTTGTTTCACTTTACTCAAAAATAAAATAGATCAACTTATGCAATGCATCATAAGTAATGGTTATTTATGGCTATTTATTTTTTTGGACCAGGCATCTACGCTCATAATTAGGTTTTGAATCAATAGTTACTATGTTTGCATTCAAATTGATAATGATTAATTCTATAGTGTTACAAATATATAAAGAATTTTAGCAATATGTAAAGAAAATTAAGGTTAAACATTTTTATATTTTTATATATTTTTCTAGTTGACTCAGTTATATTAGGTGCATTGTAACATGCAAAAAAAAATATAAATAAAATTTAATCATTAATGTAAAAGATATTTTATAATATTGTTTTGTTTAGGTTATTGTGTTTTCAAATGTTTTTAGATATTAATATAGCCATTAAAATTTAAAAAATAAACTTTTTACCACATTAGTTTACTTACTACATTACTCTATTATATTGACTTGCAAAATTTTTTATATTAATTTATAAAAAACAAATATTATGTACATTTACGCCATCAAAATCACCCGAGGATCGCACTCGATCTGGGACACACTAACCCATAACATGAATGGATTTTTCCCCACAAAGTTTCGAACCGATGGCCTTTACATCACATAGTGACTTAACAATACACCCCATCACCGTTTATTCTACGCCCCATGGGCATAATATAGTTTATAAAAAAAAAATACATGAGTAAGAATAAAATATTCACATATTGTAATTTATAGTTAAAAAATGATATATTTAAAAGAAATATTGGATGGACTTAATATTACACAATTTTTCCTTTAGTTTTATAATTTTGACAGAGATAAATAAAAACATGTCTAATATAAAGGTCACAACGTATAGATATTATATATAAAGGTTCCACGGTCACAAGGGTAGATTGTACATGAGTACACCATGAATTTAGAAGATGGTCATAATGTTCAGTATCTCCAAAAATAACCCAGACATACTCACCAAGTATCTAGGGGTATGTCTACACATCGATCTACATAAGCAAGTGATATTGTTTAAGGCCATATTCGTAGATGAGGCTTGTGTACAAGTATAGTACCCAAAGAACGTAGGTCGAAAGAAAGGGCAGTTAAGTGGATCAAAGTATAATAATACGCTTCTAAGGAGCGGAAGAAGAAGTAGAAAGGGGGAAAAGATAAAAATATTGTAATCACAACACACTAGTGCAAAGACTTAAACAACCATTGTAACCATTGACAGTCATACAAAGGAGAAGTGTTGGAAGTTGCATCTAGAGATTAACTTAAAGAACAAAAGGAAATGTTTAAAGAATAAGTAACTCATGGACATTGATTCAAGTAACTAGGTTGAAATTAGCTCGAACATGGATAAGAAAATTGTCCGTACATTAGTGTGGAAGGAATGAATAGCCTTTAGAAATAGGAATAGAATGAAGAGACCAGACTCTTCCATATAAAAATAGAGATCAATAAGACAAAGATTGATGCTTTGTTCGACTAAGGATCATAAGAAAATATCATTGCTGTAAATCTAGTCAACGAATTGGGCTTGAAAGTTCAATATCATCCAAGCCCATATCCATTAGGATGGGTAAATAAGGATATAGATATAAAAGCAACCAAACAATGAAAAATAAGATTTTCTATCATCATTGATTTTATTGATGAAGTAGAACTAGATATACTTCCCCTTAATATATATCGAGTGGTGATTGGAAGTCCCTATATGTACACATGGGATGCAATATTCATGCAGAGAGCCAACCAATATTTCCTCATTAAGGATGGACAATACTTTATGATCAACATGCAAAAGGGAAAATTCAAAATTTCGCTAATAAGTGTCAACCAATCCAAGAAACTAATCAGTTATAGTAAGATGTATGTTTTACTCTTTTTAAAGGAAAATAAGTTTGTATAAGAGTCAATGAGTGTAAATTCACCTCTCGAAGGGTGTACTAAGAAACAAAAACAACAAATGGAGGTGTTGTTATAGGAATATAAGGATTTTCTCCAAGAGTCTAAAGGGATATCACCTAAGAGGGAAGTTGAGGGTGAGATTTAGCTACTAACGAAATCCCCATTACTAAACATTAGGTTATACAAGTAATTTTTTATAGAACCGTGTAAGGTGAAGACTCAAAATGCAACAAATACTGGAATAGGGTGTCATTCAACCAAGTACCTCGCCATGTGGGTCGCCCATCATCAGTGTTCCATAGAAGTATGGGACTTGGTTGATGGGTACTGATTTCATAACGTTAACAAAATTTCACATAAGAATAAGTACCCCATACCCAAAACAAATGTTTTGATGCATCAATAGCAGCAAGTGAAATACTTCACCAAGCTAGACTTAAATTATGGATATCACTAGGTTCAAGTCAAAGAAGAAGATAACTGGAATACTACCTTTAAAACCAAGAATGGTTTGTATGAGTGGTTAGTCATGACATTTGGCATATGTAATACACCAACTACATTTGTGAGGTTAATGAATGATATATTAATCCCTTTTATAGATTCATTTATTACGATCTATTTGGATAATATACAGGTATGCAATGTTACTTGGGAGGATCACATATCACATTTGATGCAAGTGCTAGAAACATTAAAGAAGCATCATCTATTATCAAATATCAAGAAGTCTGAGTTTGCACAACAATATTTGGTGTATCTGGGGTATGTGATAAAGGAGGAGAGCCACAAAAAAATCCTATCAATATGGAGGCCATCATGAAGTGGTTTTTGTCTACTAATGTTTATGAGGCCAGGAGTTTTGATGGGAAGCACAATACCTAAGGTAATTTGTAGCGTCATTTCTAACAGTATTCACACCACTACTGATGCAGGAGCATTAGGCTCAAGAAAATTCTTTGTATTTTAATATACTTAGGGGTTTTGTGTTTTCAAGGGAGTTGGTTTCTTATATAATGTTTTGAGTGATTTTAATGAGAATTAATTAAATATTGTGAGGAATTTTGTAAATGTTCTCAAATGTTGGAGAAAATGAGAGAATTAGGCTAGTTGAGAGTGCATAGGGATTGAGAGATTTAGGAATTAATGGTAAATCCTAAATTAGAATTGGTTGCATGATTTTGTGGATGAAAGAGGATCCTTAGGGATTAAGTAGAAATCTTAGGATTAAAGAGGATTCTTAGGAATTTGTTGAGAAGATAAAGGATCTGAAACCAAAAATAGTTTCAGAACCTTTTGTATAAATTGTAAGCCTCAAAGGCATAAAAAAAGAGAAAAATAGATAGGTGGAGAGAGAAGCAGGATTTGGATTGAAGCCTACGGGCTATAAAAAAAAAGGCCACTGATTTGAATATTAGGCCAGAGGAAGAATTTCCTATGTAATTATTGTGTGTTAATACAAAGAACTCAATATTATGATTTTGTATTTCATTTCTGAGTTATATGGTGTGCAGGTGAAATTGATAGAATCAAAGGAAGTCCATAAATTTTATATTGAGCTATAGGATATTAAATGTATGAGACTGTGTGTTTAATTGTGATTGTGAAATTGTGTGAATCGATCACAAAATGGATCGATGTCACAATATGGTCCTTAACATTGATGTCAAATTCGTACAACGTAGAGGCAAGTAGGCTGGAGTATTGAATTGTAACGAATTAAATTGAGAATTCGAATATATGGCAGGATTGCAATTGAATGTAAGGTCGAAGATACCGGGAATCAAGTTTTAGATCTACTAAATCGTTCCCAAGAATAGAGAGGAATTGGAATCATATGTTCCAGATGTATATATTGACGAGATGATTTAAGTTCTAAAACTTAAAGAGGGGCAATAACAAATCTGGCAGATTTAAGGAAAGAAGGTTGTTAGAGTGCGTTGGGGTTTTATTGCAATTATAAATGATGGAGATAGAACTATTACAAACCCAAAATATTCAATTTCTGAATTGCATGGAACTTGAGAGAAGGAATAGAAGAAACAAAGGTCAGAAGTTTGGAACTAGAAGTTAGTGGTGAAGTGGAATAGTGAAGATGGGTTTGAAAACCACCAAGGGTTTATCGTGCTGCTTTGAAAGGGTAAGCAGTATTGAAGAAATTTACATGATAGACCTTCGGAAGTGACACATCGCAAATCAATACCACCTATTTCGCGTTATTTTGGAAGGATAAGTTGTCGGGCTTAATTTTATGTGATAGTCGTCCAATCAAAGGAGGTAAAGATCTGACGGTGTTTGCATCAGAAGTTGTGCAAAGGTTAATGAAAGGTGTGGAACCGACAGTGAAAAAGGTATGTTTAAAATAGCATAGGTTTAAAACCTTAAACATCGTGTTTGATGGAATGCAACTGCCATTGGATGGGAAGTGGATAGATCACGGGCAAAGGTGCGTTAACAATTGTTGTGGGACCCAACATATATACGTTGGTAATTATGTTTAACCAAAGTCAAATTCGTAAGATACGAATCATTATAAGGTAGATATCTTATATGGTTGGAAACATGAATTATGGAAAGGTGAGTTGGTATGCTGTGGGGCCAAAGATTTTCTTTGGCGTTTTAACCAAAGTTGAAGTCGTAAATATGATTTTCCATAAAGTGGGTTTTAGTATATGGTTTTAACCATTGATCGAAAAGGTAAGCTTCCGCTTATGAGATTACTGTGTCTGAGATTTATTGGGGTTTTAATTTGAAAAGAATTTTATATGTGTGTTGTGGGTTAAATGCAGTTTTGGCTGCATCATTTTGGTATCAAAGCTGGAAAATCTCTTTTGAAAGTTAAAGATTTTTTAATTAAATCATAATGCATGTGTGATGAGGGAAGAAAGAGGAGATCAGATATTAAATTTGATAAGCAGCAGATACACAGAATTGAAGTGAACAGGCATTTGCAGAAATAAATGAAAACAATTCAATCAAAGTACAAGTGAATGAAGAGAACAAGGTTGTGCAGAGATATTGAAGGTGAGATAATTTTAATCTAGTTTAAAAATTGTGATTGTAGAATTATAGTTGCCGACAAGATGAAGACAAAGTTTTTGGTGATGATGGTAGTGAACCTAAATATTCCAGCTAAAGTTTGGATAGGGAGAAAAACTGAAGTGTTCTAAAGAGAAGGCGAGTTGAGGATATAAGCCTAGAGAGAGCAGAAGAGAGTGCTCAAGAGGTTCCATAGATAGAGAACCAGTGCTTGCCAAAAGACCAATTCCAGAGAGGGGATTGGTGAGGTAAGTGGCAGCAAGGGGAACTTGTTGTTGTAGAGGCTTAGTGCAACTCATAATGATTGAGGAGCTCATGAAGAAGATGATCATGGAGGATAAGAGAAGAGGTTCTAAATAATGCCACAGAGATAATATGAATGATGAGGATAGAGAAAGAGATATTGCAGTGATTAAAGTACAACTGGAGGTACTAGAGGGATGGCTACAAGAAGAGGAAAACCATAGAGGAGGATGGATCTTTCCACTGAAGGGAAAGAGGGTAATCTGGCACCCATTACAAATGAAGTGGAGGCAGAAGGAGATTGCCTTATGGAAAGAAGAACTCATATTTTTTTTGTCAAGGATAGAATTTGAGGATTCCACATGCAAATCTGTTCGAGGAGAAATGCTTGAAGAAGAAAACAAGACTGAAAGGTCTTATGTTTTTAAAACTAATGAATTGTGTATGATTGCAGGTACATCATAGGATGATGAACAAGCTTTATATTTTGTTAAGGAGAAGAATTTGAATTTGAATTCTATTGAGAATGATGCTGAGATAGAAAAATCTCAGAAAGAAATGAAGACAGAGGGGTCTAATAGAAATATCCAGCAAAATATTTAAACAGAGGAAGAAGGACCATCTGATGATTGGTCAACAACAAGTGAAGGTGTGAAAAACTGTGTAAATTTTCCAAGTTCTAACCCAATTGAAATTGTTGAGTTATATAGAAAGTTAGTCGATCTTCAAAGAAGAGAGTTGGAAAAGCAGAGGATCTATACTCAGCATAAATTGCTGAATGTGAAAGACAAAGAAATTGTCAGGAAACAGAGGATAAGGATGTAAGAATGATTCAGCAAATTGAAGAAGTTCATTATTGTGAACCAAAGCAGAGAGACATTCCTGAAACAGATGATAAGAAGGAGAGACTAGCTCACAGTCTCATGGAGAATTTAAATCAGCATACTAATGTGCTGACAAAGGAATTAAACAAAAACTCAAAACAGCATATTGTAATGTTTCCAGAGGAGGAAGAAGCATTGAAACCTTGTATTTTTAATACTAATAATTCATGTGTTAATTATGCAGGAAAAGAAGGACAACAAATGGAAAATTTCAGAGAATCTAATGAAAGGGAAACTATGTTAAATGAAAACATAGTGGAGTATCATCATTATATCATGGTGATTGGAACAATGGAGATAACCTTGGAAGCTGGAAAGAAAGACAATGAAGATTTTCCGAGTCTTGAAAGAGACTTGGAACTGCTAGAAGAAGATTTTGTGACTGGATCATCAAATGAGACCATTGGGTATTGTGATTTTGAAATTTATAATTTGACTGTGTTTACAGGTGTTGCAGAAGACAATCCATCTCTTGGAGTTGTGTTGAATTAAGATGAACTGTTGCAGAAGAAGGAACTCATAAATTCCAAGGAAGGTGAGACAGTCATGTCTCATATGAAGGGACTTGTTATTATTGATGACAAGGAGGAGTTGGCTTGTCCGATTGGCCAAGAGAAGACTGTAGGACAGACTTTTAGAACTGCCATGGTGATGGAGAATCAGAATTCTATTCTGATAAAGGATGAAGATACAATGTTTGAAGAATTTGAATTGATTGCCAGAATCAATCAAGGAGGTGATGGACAATTACTAAAGATTTTCAAAGAAGAAGAATAAGGATATGCTGAAACTAAATTGCAGCATATTGATGATGTGGTTGACATAAAACAAGTACAAAGGGAATGGTTGAAATGCTTGCGAAAAAATTTTGAACAAGAGAAAGGAATTGCAGACATTGAAGTGAAAATTCCTGAAGTTGTGGAAGAGATAGGAGCAGATACTAGTTTGCCAAAATTGATTATGCTTGTTAGTATACAAGGAACAATGAATGATTATGTTGTTGTGGTTAAAGAATCAAAAGATAATTTATTTTTTAAAAATAAATTTGCAGGTGATAAGCAGAAGAAGGATGTTGCAGAGGGAGATATCTTCAAAGATATTCAGGAAGCTTGGGAGGCAGCAACATCTACAGCAATGTCCAGAGAAATATTTACAGCAGAAACTGAAAGTAAATGGACAAAGTATAACAAAAGGTAGAGTGGTTACTCTTCAAAAGATAACCTGGATATAGAGATTGAAAGTATAAGGAGGTTGATGATGAAGGTGTCTCAGAAAAAGACAACAGCAAGAAAGCAAAGTAACAACAGCAAAGAAAAGATAAGAACATACTGTGAAAGCATAGCTAGCGGAAAGATGCAGAATAAAATATGGAAGCCTCGAAAAGTGCAACTGAAGAATAATGCAACTTATGGACAGCAGCAAATGGGATCAAGGAAGACAAAGATTAAAAGCACATGATCGGGAGATCATGATTATTTTTTACCTTGGGAGTCTGATGCAGGAGCATTAGGCTCAAGAAAATTCTTTGTATTTTAATAGACTTAGGGGTTTTGTGTTTTCAAGGGAGTTGGTTTCTTATATAATGTTTTGAGTGATTTTAAATAGAATTAATTAAATATTGTGAGGAATTTTGTAAATGTTCTCGAATGTTAGAGAACATGAGAGAATTAGGCTAGTTGAGAGTGCATAGGGATTGAGAGATTTAGGAATTAATGGTAAATCCTAAATTAGAATTGGTTGCATGATTTTGTGGATGAAAGAGGATCCTTAGGGATTAAGTAGAAATTTTAGGATTAAAGAGGATTCTTAGGAATTTGTTGAGAAGATAAAGGATCTTAAACCAAAAATAGTTTTCATAACCTTTTGTATAAATTGTAAGCCTCACAGGCATAAAAAAAGATAAAAATAGATAGGTGGAGAGAGAAGTAGGATTTGGATTGAAGCCTACGGGCTATAAAAAAAAGGCTACTGATTTGAATATCAGGCCAGAGGAAGAATTTCCTATGTAATTATTGTGTGTTAATACAAAAAACTCAATTTTCTGAGTTCGTATTTCATTTTTGAGTTATATGGTGTGCAGATGAAATTGATAGAATCAAAGGAAGTCCGTCAATTTTATATTGAGCTATAGGATTGATTAAATGTATGAGACTATGTGTTTAATTGTGATTGTGAAATTATGTGAATCGTTCATAGAATGGATCGATGTCATAATATGGTCCTTCACATTGATGTCAAATTCGTATAGCGTAGAGGCAAGTAGGCTGGAGTATTGAATTGTAACGAATTAAATTGAGAATTCGAATATATGGTAGGATTGCAATTGAATGTAAGGTCGAAGATACTGGGAATCAATTTTTATATCTACTTAACCGTTCCCACGAATAGAGAGGAATTGGAATCATACGTTCCAGATGTATATATTGACGAGATGATTTAAGTTCTAAAACTTAAAGAGGGGCAATAACAAATCTGGCAGATTTAAGGAAAGAAGGTTGTTAGAGTGCGTTGGGGTTTAATTGCAATTATAAATGACGGAGATAGAACTGTTACAAACCCAAAATCTTCAATTTCTGAATTGCGTGGAACTGGAGAGAAGGAACAGCAGAAACAAAGGTCAGAATTTTGGAACTGGAAGTTAATGGCGAAGTGGAATAGTGAATATGGGTTTGAAAACCACCAAGGGTTTAGTGTGCTGCTTGGAAAGGGTAAGCAGTATTGAAGAAATTTACGCGATAGACCTCCAGAAGTGACACATCGCAAAGCAACACCACCTATTCTGCGTTAGTTTGGAAGGATAAGTTGTCGGGCTTAATTTTTTGCGATAGCCGTCCGATCAAAGGAGGCAAAGATCTGATGGTGTTCGCATCAGAAGTTGTCCAGAGGTTAACGAAAGGTGTGGACCCGACAGTGAAAAAGGTACTTTTAAAATATCATAGGTTTAAAACCTTAAACATCATGTTTGATGGAATGCGACTACCATTGGATGGGAAGCGGATAGATCACGGGCAAGGGTGCATTGAAAATTATTGTGGGACCCAACATATATACGTTGGTAATTATGTTTAACCAAAGTCAAATTCGTAAGATACAAATCATTATAAGGTAGGTATCTTATATGGTTGGAAACATGAATTATGGAAAGGTGAGTTGGTATACTGTGGGGCCGAAGATTTGCTTTGGGGTTTTAGCCAAAGTTGAAGTTGTAAATATGATTTTCCATAAAGTGGGTTTCAATATATGGTCTTAACCATCGATTGAAAAGGTAAGCTTCCGCTTATGAGATTACCATGTCTGAGATTTATTGGGGTTTTAATTTGAAAAGAATTTTATATGTGTGTTGTGGGTTAAATGTAGTTTTGGCTGCATCAACTACACAGTATAACATCAAGCAACAAGAGTTTCCAATATGGAAAGGCTCAGTAGAGGCCCTATGAGACAAAGAATAATATTAGTTAAGTATCAGTTTTAGCATTATTTAACTTTCAAAAACCTTTTGAAGTGAATACAAATGCAAGTGGGTATGATATCAGAGTGGTCTTGATGCAAGGAGGAAGGGATGTATGTTACCATTCTAAATTATTTCATGGGGTGGTTCTTAACTACCCTACCTACGAAAAGGAGATCTATGCCATGGTGCAAGTTGCAAATAAGTGGAAACATTATTTGATAGGAAAGGAGATAGTAATCCACATAGATCACTAGTTGTTACAGTATTTACAAACTCAAAGTAAGCTACAACAAACTAGGCATTACAAGTGGATAGGGTGTTTACAACGGTTTCATTTAGTCAACAAGTATAAGAAGGGTATCACAAATAATTTACTCGACATGCTTTAAAGTTCGCCCACATCAAATATAACAAATTTGGAAACTCTAATGCACATGGATCCATTCAACCATGATGCATACAGAGAGGCATATTCAGAGGATGAGGACTTCAAGTAGGTGTTTTGATAGTTGTAGAGCCATAGTCATGTGCATGATGGGGATGACACAATTGAATACCATCTCCAGGATAATTAATCTACAAAATGGATAAGTTACGTGTTCCTAAAGGTGAGAAATTGCAGTCGATTAAAGAGTCTCACATCTCCAAGGTTGCAAGGCACTTTGGTGTAGGGAAGACCATGGCCAACTTGTAAAGGTATGTGTATTGGCCCAAGATGAAAGAATGGGTAGCTAGGTTCATAAGAGGAAGCGTGCTTTGTTGCACCAACAAGCCTAATAACAAGAATCATGGTCCATATCATCCCTTACATATACCCACTCATCCATGTGAAAGACTTTCCATGGAATTTGTAGGATGTTTACTAACAACCAGTAATGGACATGACTACTTGTTCATGGTAGTTGGCAAGTTTAGCAAGATGTGTGCTTTGATACCCAAAAAAAATACCATAAGTGTGCAAGAAGCGAAGAACTTGTTCTTTGGATAGGTTTAGTTTCATTTGGCATACCAAGGAGCATCGTTTTAGATAGGGACACAAGATTTCTTAGTGTGTTTTGGACTACATTGTGGGAGAAGATGGACACAAATTTATATAGGTCTACAACATTCCATCCATAGAAGGATGGGCAGAGATAAGTAGTCAATAGGACTTTGGTGCAGCTTTTGATGGATTAAAATTAAAGGCGTCTAAAGACCTAGGATGAAAATTTGATATATATATATATATACAATGCTCTTATGACAGAGAAATCCTCACTTCTACTGGTAATTCCCCATTTCAAACTTCTTTTGGATATATGCCGCCTTCACTTTAGGATATTGTATATGGGAAATAAAGAGGAGTGAGTGAGGATATTGTAGGGGATTCCTTAAGGGAAGAAAAATGTGTTGAGAAGATCAGGCAGATCCATATATAGGTACAGGAGACACTGGAGAAGTAACAGATAAAATATAAGACAAGACATGACCGACACAGAAAAAAGAGTTCGTTGAAGATGGGAGATAGAGTATGGTTATGTTGATGCACGTCAGTACAGTAAAAACTTTCGCTAACCACAGCGAGTGTCTTCCCATTCCCTTAACCAGAAAAAACAAAGTCAAATCTTAAAAGAAATTTGCATAACAAAAAAATAACAAAAAATTCTTAATAAGTGGGACCCTACCTTAAGAAAAATTAGTCAAAAAGTTCTACCAGAGCACACAAAGCGTTGCATAAATCCTATGAAATAAACCTGAACATGTGATGCCAAACTTACTAACAAATTTATACAACATCTCAAAGTGTTTGAAGGGTTTTTGCCTTTATTTTATGTCTTATATGTTTCTTAGATTATAATATAATAATTTTTTAGATTATAATCTATTGACAATGTGGGTTTGGCTTTGGCTTTGGTTTTGACTTTTCTTTTTATTTGGATTTAAATTTCATAATTTAATTTCTAAGTTTTGGAACTTCATTTCTTAGAAGATTTTTTGACTTCCAAGTTATTTCTTAGATTATAATATAATGACAATCTCTGTTTGGTTTTGGCTTTTCTTTTTATTTAGATTTAAATTTCATAATTTAATTTCTAAATGTCATAAGTTAATTTCTTAGATTATAATATTTGGTTTAATGACAATCTTGGTTTGTTTTTTTTTTTTTTTTCTATTTAAATTCTTCATAATTTAGAAATTCCCTCAATGTCATACACTTTCTTAGGCTTATAAGATTTGGTTTAATGACAATCTTTGGTTTTTTTTTTTTTTTAAATTTTCATAAGTTAATTTTTTAGATTATATTATTTGGTAATTTTTATATTATAACATTTGGTTTGACGACAATCTTGGTTTGGTTTTGCTTTATTTTTATTTTGGATTTAAATTTCATGATTTAACTTATATAACTTTCATAAGTTAATTTCTTAGATTATAATATAATGACAATCTTGGTTTGGTTTTGGCTCTTCTTTTTAATTTAAATTTCATAAAAGTTTGAATTTAAATTTCATAAATGTTGATTGGGATAGTTGGAACTATATTTGACTTATAAGTTATAATGCCAATCAATAAATTTAAATTCAGTACCTTATAGTTTAATAGATAAGATAATAACACTTCAATTGAAATCCATAGATAGTAATTTTATAATTTAGAAGCTAATAACATTTTACACGAAATAAATTAATAAGTAACAATTTTATAGTTTAAAAGATAATAACACTTCAATTGAAATCAATAAATTTGGATTTAAATTTAGTAATTTTATAATTTAAAAGATAATAATATTTTAATCGAAATAAATTAATAAGTAGCAATTTTATAGTTTAAAAGATAAAAACACTTCAATTGAAATCAATAAATTTGGATTTAAATTTCATAAAGGTTGATTGGGATAGTTGGAAATATATTTGACTTATAAGCTATAATGTCAATTAATAAATTTAAGTTCAGTATGTTATAGTTTAATAGATAAGAACACTTCAATCGTCATAGTTTAATATCAATTTTATAGTTTAAAAGATAATAACACTTTAATAGAAACAACAATGTAGATGATTGAGACACTCAACTTTCAAGATATATTTATCTGACCAATTATTTTATTTTAATTCTATTAATTTAATTTAAGAGTGATGGCCACTTTTGAGTGTTGTGCGTGTAAAGGAACACGTGAATGTACCCAATGGCTCGTTGTTTCCGCAAGTGTAACACATGGTCTACGACCCTACCATGACCATGGAAAGAGAGTTTGCTTGTAACAATGGGTGGTATTGATGTGGACAATATTTATGTGGGTAAGATTTGCAAGGAGTTGAATGTACTTCAAGTATTTTTTTTTTAAGGTAGATTCAAGGTAGTCTTGCTTGTCTTGTAGAGATGTTATTGATAAGGATAAGAGGAATGCAAAGTAAAGGCCAAAGGCAAACAAGTATTAGTGAAAGTTTAAAAACATTTGAGATTGACGGAGTACGTGGTATATAACTAAAATATTTTTTAGTAGCTGATAGTATTATGTTGAATAAAATATTTTTTTTAGTAGGTGATAATATTGTTGATGTTGCTTTAACTAAGAATTTAAATTCATCTCCAGTGTTTACCATTCCAAAATAAAAAGTTGTGAAGTTTAGATATAATATGGTGCACTTGCTAAATTAAGATAGGGTGATGTTGTTACAGCCGTTATCACTAGTGGGCTATCACCATTTGCACGAACAAATCGATTCCTAATGTCATGCTTTGGGCTAACTTTGTTGCAAAGAATTGTTGTGTCATGCTTGGGGTTGGTCTTGTTGCAATAATTTTTTTTGAATTAGGTCTAGAGTTAGAGTAACATGTTTATATAGTGTGCTGATGTTAGCATTTTATATGATTTTTCTATTTCATATTGTTTCTAATTGAAATATGGCATTTAAGGAACCACAATTTATAGTTTAGGCAGAAATTGTTGAAGAAACTTAGTAACTCTTCTATTTCTATTTTTGAAATTTACATTTGCCACACTTTTTCACTTAAATCCATGGATTAAGACCAGTCTTTCTCCACTATGTAGAGTTCCCTATTATTACGAGTTGTTACTAAATAATTGAAATACATTCAACAATCTAAATTTATCAACCTAAAATTATTATTGCATTTATTATTTTAAACCAAAATACAACTTTTTCAATTTAACGCTCTTATCAGCCTTTCTTTGCACCTTTTGGGGCAACTGCTAGTTTGAACATTTTTCAGTTTAGAGTGGCAAGCTAAGTCATTTTTAGAATGGAAAAGGGAGAAATATACAACAATCCAAGCCTCCATATCAACTCACCAACACCTCCAAAATAGAGAAAAATGCCTAAATAAGTAACATAATGCAAAAACTCTAATACATAGCCCATCAGTCAATGTGTATTGGATAAGAGACCAGTGGAGAGAGATGAACACTCCCACATTCAATTGGACGTAAGTCACACTCTCTCATTCAACTAGACATAACCCATTCTAGCTAGAGTGTAAAAAGAGCGGACAATAAAAATCAAAACCTGCATTGATTCACGGTAGCTATAAATTTTTCCTTTAGAAGAACATCAGACATTTAGAATATAATAACCAGTTAAATATGTTAGTTATTCTAGTTTTGATGGAAAGAATGTCATGCCTTTTATAATATTTGAAAATTTTAGTATACAAGTAATTTTTTCAGTATCAACCTAAAAAAAAATTTGCATCGTACATTATATCGTCCAAAAATTGTAACCACAAAAGCTACATTGGAAAAAATGAGTCATCAAAAAGCGGGTTTCAAGGAAATGGTTAGAATTTTTTTTTCTTTGATTTTGATAGTTTTCATTGTTCACGAGAGGGAAGAGAATGGGGAATGAAAATTAGATAAAGCTGCGATGCCACAGGATGCGGACCCGGACATAGGCGAGACCCGGACCAATGACAAGAAGTATGAATTGTAATCTGTACCATCGCTCTCAATTAATCAATCATCATTTTTTTCATTCTACGATAGTTCGTGTTTTTGAATTTGTTTCTCCTTATTTATTTAGCAGAGTATATTGAAAATTATGTAACTATAAACGGACAACCCCATGTTTCGAGCTTGTTCATAAATTGTTTGTTGTTTGAATTTTTCTGATGTAATCTCCACTTACCGTTTTATCAAAGTATCATATAATTTTGTTATTAGTTCAGATTTCTTGTTGTTAGAAAACCTTTATTAAAAAAGGTTTCTCCACTATATCTTTTGTTTGTATAACAGACCAATACATTATATATCTAATATCATCTTATGCACAAACAAAAAAAAAGGCACTAAAGGAAATTAAAAAACAGCTTGTTGTGAACGCATCAAACAAATTTAAATTGCAAATCTAGTGTTATTGTGCTTAAAGAAAGAGAGAGACATGATTTTTTTGTTAGAAATGTATTCACAAATCTTGATAATGATTTACCGTACCCATTTCAATGTTTTGACTAAAAACCTGATCCATCATAAAGGCAATGTGTCAAGGGTAGGTACATTTGTAAAGTCCTTCCTTTTCTCCTCATGATGGGTTATGTTTTTTTTAATAATTGGTCATGTTTTTTTTACCAGAAACATAGTGTGAATCTGAAAACTCTGAATCAATCTATTGTCTACAATTTCTAACCACTAAAAAAATTAATATTGTGAAATATTAAAAGATAAAATCCTGTAGTTTTGATCCCTCTCCTAGCTAAACCTTAACTAAACCCCCGTTTTAAAATAAGGATCTACAATGGTTATAAATTACTGAAGAAACAGTTTCTTTGAACTCATGCATAGAGAAGGCTTTTGGTCATCGTTGTTGTGTGGATTCCCACTGCAAGGGGAAATTCGTAACTATATACAAATTCACAAGGCCTTCGAACGACAAAATATGTAAATTTATAAGCCCTTCCGATGAATAACAAGAGCACAAATATTGAAATATTTTGTACCAGCCAAAGGATTTTCCGACATCGAGTTTTATTTTCTTTTCATAGAAATGTTCCATGACTGCATTGTAAAAAAGGAAAACCATTTAACTAATATATATCTTTCAAAGTTCCTCTACCTTTCACCAAAATTATTTTCGAATATTGTGAAAATGATTTTCTTTATTTCCACATAGTATTGTAATTGAAGTAGTGAAATTTAAAGGTAATCGTCATAACTTATAAGCTTTAGTTCAGACCATTACGTCCAAAGCATTAGGGTTTTGGAAGACGAGGCCTCCTAAAATACAAAACAAAACACTCGCATTGTTAGATAATGTAGGTTGGGGAGACTAAAAGAACCCACGTTGTAATACAAGAGCTTAGCTTTAATCTTACCTCCATCTCATTACAAATGGGAATTTGAACCAGAACCATCATATAGCATGCAGACACACCACTCTCCAAATCTGTTGCAGAACTTGGGAATTCGAATTGGGGGCACCGACTAAATCTTCTCGATGTGGATCGCAACACCAGTGTGTCTGCGGACTAGATAAGAAACATTACAATTCAGATGTTGGCCAATGTTTGAAGAGGAGGGAAAAGATAAATGGCCCTGACAAATATCCATTCAGAATAAATGGAATGCAAAATGACCTGTAAATCCAACGATGGAGAAAATTTGAAATGACGGTGGCTAAAGTGAAAGCCATAATCTCAAATCGTAGCATCAGATCAAATAAACCCTCTAAACGTTCTCTACAATTTACTTTGAATAGAAAAATAATCTGGAAGGATTGATGAAGAAATAGACTAATCCTGGTAAGAGAAACCTTCTTTTGAAAAAGCCTCTCGTTAATTTATCAAGAAATCATTAACCAAGAAATAAATAATTGTTTGATTAGTTTTTGAACCTCCTCATTAAGTGTTTTAACTATTACTTTTCTTTTAATTATTAGCTATTAATCTTAAGGCCTAAAAAATCTTCAATTGTCTAACATTTCATTCAATAGTGCAAATTAGTATAGAGTGGTAGCTTGGGGGTATTGTTTTAAAAAAAGAACGCCTTACAAACGTAATTAGTTAAAATGAATAAATAATTTTACCTCATATTATTGTAATATATGAGAAACAATATTGTAAAGATCTAAATATACCAAAAAAAATGGTAGAAATAAATAATATTATGCTTGGTAGTGATTATAAGTCTCTTAGTGACTATTAGAAATGATAGAAAAGTAGATGCCTTGTTGGTGATTATAATCTGTTTTAATAATTAATAATTTATATAAATAATTAACTTAAATGTATCTTAATTCCAAATGTATCATGAGTTGAGGAGTCAAAACTTTTAAGGTGCAAATCTATTTTAGAGTTTGACCCATCTAGGTGCAAGATAGGTATGAAGTTAAAATGAATCTACATTGGTGTAACAAAAGGCTAAGGCTCCATATTAATCGGTGTTGAGAATTTGGAGGGCTATTGATTAATTCAAAATTCTCTTCTTGATAATTACTTGTGAGGTTACTTGAGTTACTTATGTCTTCCCTTCGTTAGCTTATTAAATCTTTCATCAAGTCAATTATCAAAAGACACAAGACACAAGAATTAGGTGGCTCGAGCTAGGGAAAAACCTCTCCCCCTTGGAGAAGAAAACCCACGAGAAATTCTTCTTATAGATTTTCATATGACAAGTAACATGACCCTGAATCAGACCCTTGACCTATATATGCATCCAAGACCTTGTCCTTACTTTTTTGATGTCCTTCAATGTTGATCCTTCTTTCATTCACCAACTTGCATTGTTCTACACCAACACTTCCTTTGTATACAATTGAAGCTTCCATTATTTGATATATATATCAGGTTTGTAGTAAGGAAAGTAAATCACATATTTACTTTCCTACTTTCTCCCGAGTGTCTAATCGCTTCTTCTCTTTGTAAACCACTTGCTCCAATTCTACATGAACTAGAGATGAATACATATGTCACCTTTTATCTACGAGACATATCCGCACTTTTAACATAGAAACGAATGCACACTTCAATATATAAACACTGTCCTTGAACTAACCCATTTCTCGCTATAAATTCTTCGGGATAGTTCGCACTTCTTATGGTGGATAGTCCACACTCTTTTTTTTCAGCAAATCGTAGCTCCTTTTATACCAAGATATCATAGGGATATGTGTATATTAAACAACCCTAAAACCGCACCGCACCTCACTCAAAAATCCGCACTACACTTCATCTATAATCATGACCGCACTTCATCTATAATCCACACTACACATCGGATATAATACGCACCGCACTTCGGATATGATCCACATTGCACTTCAAATATGATCCGCATTGCACTTCGGATATCCTCAATCTACCTCGACAGATCTGCACTTATTATCCGTATTTTTATCATAGGTAAGTCCACACTTTTTCACAGAGAAAGGTCGCACTTCAATTACGGAGATGACCAAAATTGTGAGTGTGAATGAGCCATAGGACAGAGGTATATATATAAAGACATATTTATCTGTCTTGAGGCCGACCATACCTTTAGCATGTAGGCCGAATTTATTAACTCGTTGGAAGCGACTTTAATACATCTTTATAGCTTAACTTGCAACATTGTTGGAGGGTAGAATTAGGTCATCCATTCACGATTTCTTTGACTAGGTCTTGGAGCATTTCATTAGACTAGATCCTTCATATATATATGGCACTAAATTACATTTATACCTAGACGACAAAACCCTATATAGACATCAAGAAGAAGTATATTTAACCTATAATAAAATATTTCTCATGAAACCCATGAAGCAAGTAAAAAATACATTTTATTATCTTTGTCTTCTTCTTTTCATAATTACATAGTCAATATGAAGACCGATCCTAGTTACACTTTTCAACACTCCCTCTTAACTAGGGCAGTATGTTGAGAATGCAACAAGATGATGGAGCTTAGTGAAAAGAAGTCGCCTTCACTAAGTGGGCCCGTAGGCTATTTTTGGCGCAAAGTCTATTTTTAGACATATGGATCATGGTCTATGAGTTGCAGGATGCTATTTGTGGATGGTTGGTCAAGTCGGAGAAAATAGATGGACCTTTATTTTTAGACATATCATGGGTGGTCTATTTTTAGACTACTAGTCTAAAAATAGATCGATCGAATATTATTAGCTCTTAATAATATTTGGACTATAAACATTATCTTATCCTCTTGCAACACTTCGGTTCGAGCTATGGATGTGGTACATGCAAATGTACGAAGGAATTACGTTATTCCTAGGGTTTAGTTGAGCTATTGCATGGTTGACTTCAGTTAGAACTCATGTGGCGTAGTTTGGTGGAGTTGATGAGACAGTTGATGGAGTTGTGTCTCGGTTTAACTTAGTTGAACTAGTTGTATTTAGTCTAACCGATAAATACACTAGTGATGAGTGGTGTGAATTAATTATTAATTAATTCACTAATTATTAACTCATAAATCAACTAAAGAATACATCGATTAATCATAGATGCATGGACGATTCGCTGGGGAGCAAGTGTTAGAGGTGGGTGAAAGTGTGAGTCTACTATCATTTCGAGACTATAGTTGTGCATGAGATTTGCACACAAATTGATTGAGATTGCCAATGAGGATTGCGCGAGTATAAGCCAAGGTGGGATTCGAACTGGATCTCATAATTATCCATATTGGATTGCGCGATAGAGAGGCGGCAAACAAAGGGAGGAGATTTGAACTATGACTTGTTCGTGATCACGAGCTAGTTTGTGTGTAACAATTGGAGATAGTGCTGAGAGATTGTGAGGAGTTTGTACTATGATTGTTACATGTTCTCTATCATTATAATATACTGAGATAGTTGGGGGGGTTTTCAGCTGTAAGCTTTCCCCATTACATATTGTGTTTATATGTGTGATTGATTAATGTTCTAATGATCGCATGCAATTGTTTTTAATTCCGAAAAATTGATGATCAATGGTAGAAGAGGTTATCTATTATGCATGAAGCTAAAATAGTGTGTGATCGGGATAATCTCGGTGAATAATTCATCTATTGTTCAAATTTTCTACATATTATTCATACGGGTACATGGTCACTTTCAAACTAAAGAATCTCATAAGAAGAATCGATTGTTAATTGTATATGTAGTAGCATCATATCAACTAGCGTTTTCCTAGTGCAAGGCCTTGACTAACAGCCCTATCTATCAACGAGACAATGGGACTACAATGTCGGAGAGACACATGACTTATATACACCATAGTCATTGTCTCTCCAAGGTACATGTACTCCACCCAGGTGTTCCCAAAGTATGACCTTCTTGGACTATTCTTCTATTGGGTAGCAAACCCTCAAAGAATATCGGTCCTCAACTACTCTTATCTTGAATGCCCTATTTCATTCTCAAAGAGTATAGAATGCCGGATGATTACCCAATCCTCCATTTTCGTCTTTCAGGGAGAAGACTAGAATGATGTGTCTATCCATTTTCTCCACATGGCCTTCACTAAGACTTACAGCTCGTTAGTCTTGGTCTAGTGCATGACACATGTATTAGAGAATCACATATGTCACTCCCTCTCAACTTAGGAAGGACATACTTCAAGTTTCTTCCAAGTAAGAAACTTACCACCAAGCCCCCTCTCAACTAGGGGTCCCGTGAGTACCAATCCAACTACTCATGAAGAATTCCTCCCCTCGATGTCATGGATTTCGATATTGACGAATCTTCAACTTTTGGCTTCATAGGGCACATATCATCTATCACTTTCAATCACGAGTCATGTCCACTATCATAAAGTGATTCTTCAGTCTTTCTCATCCGGTCCACCGTTATGCCATGCTTCTTTCCTTTGAATCATCTCCAAGGACCATACATCCTTTCTCATGATTTGCAACCTTGCACAAATTCATCCAGTATAAACATATACATATGAAATTTTTAAAAACAAAAAGTTACCTCCGTGATGATCTTTCACCATGATATCTTCCCGTAGGCATCAACATCCTTTATTTCGATTGACACATCTCCTAATGATATGTTTTTTTCAAGGGTCTTCTTCTTTACCGGACTTCTATCCGAGTCTACATATCCTCCCAAGAGATCTCCTAGTCAAATATTCTTGGCTTCCAAATGATAACTCGCCTATTGACATAGTTGCATTTCATGATCTATTCCTTTCTACACATTCTTTATTCCTAGGAACTTACAAATTTTCCAGTTTCTCGTTCATATACAACCACCTCATATTCCACGAGGATATATTATGTTGATTTCATCTATCAATGCACCGAGAGATCCTCGATTCATAGATCATACTTATAAATATGGAAGTCTATTACCTGCAACCATATGAAATGACTTCACAACATCCGAAAGTGTCGACATATAAATATATACTTTACCTCATACCTTTATCATTTAAGTCATCCTCAGTAGTAGTTTTACTAGAATGAAGAGCTTCATTCCCTTGGCCTATTCCATCAATATGTCATCACATCCCGCAAATTATGTTTCCATGATGACCCTTGATTTTGATGATTGCCATCCATTAGTAATGTTATCAGAGAGGTTTTTCTCGGAGTCGCTTCACCAAGATCTCCAACCATGCTTTTTATCATGATGCTATAATATACATTGCTTCCTATCATACTATTTTACAACCAACATAAATCACTTAAAAGGGGAAATTATCTCAACCATAGTGGAGATCCCTCACTTCTTCTTTCTTAGATTTCTTTGCATCAGGGTTCTTCTCTTTATATCCGAGACATGGGCTTATTCCTTTTTCCTATTGTCCTTTCTAAATTTAGGAAAATCTCGTTTTAATAATGCCCAAAATCATTACATCCAAAGCATCGTGCTTTGTACACATTTATT
Organism: Pinus albicaulis; assembly: GCA_034641835.2. Classification (NCBI taxonomy): domain Eukaryota; kingdom Viridiplantae; phylum Streptophyta; class Pinopsida; order Pinales; family Pinaceae; genus Pinus; species Pinus albicaulis. The sequence goes on from JAXQQM020058629.1 coordinate 35,215, forward strand.
TTCTTATTATGAGGACCAAATTTACCTGAATCTTGTAGAAATTTAATACAAAATACATGTATGTCATGGATTCTCCTGATCTAACAATAATATGCTACCGTTAAATATAGAATCGCTTCTACAAAATCTTTTGCGGAATTTGAAACACAATCTCCAATCACAATCTCATGAAGAAATATCAATCACACATAACACATATAATTTACCCGAGGAAAGCTTATAGCTAAAAACCCCACTATCTTCTATTATGTATTATCTCATGGATCAAGAAACAATTACATACAAAGCTCTAATCCAAGAGCTCTTAGTACATGAGCTAATTGTCTCACACCTGTCATACAAAATTTGGAAAGTTCTTAGCCAATTTATTGTCTCGGACAACCCTGCCTCCATTGTGCAATCCCTGGATGATAGCAATCCTTGAATGAATGTAATCTCGCTTTCCTTGATTGGGAAATCCTCATGGGGCTAATCCAATGTGTGTGTGGTTACATGTGTGCAACCGGATAATGTCACAAAGCGATAGTTTACTTCCCTTTCACCTAGAACTCAACTCGGGTCTCCACTGGATCTGAAATGCATGGAATTAATAGTAGTAAATATTCGGTTGCATGTGAGGCCACTGATTGTGAATTAACTAATAATTAATTCGCTTGATCTCTCACTAGTGTATCTTCGGTTACAACTAGCACAACCGAGTTTAACTCACTTAACCGAGTTAAACAACTTTACAACTTGCATAATCGCACTTCCAACTCTGTTACAACTTCGATTCACTTAGTTACAACTAAGTCCACTTGCATGTCCCACCAACCAAACCTCTTAACTCGAAATTCCTTTAGCTAACTCGATTTTCCACTTCATTTAACTATTTGCAAGTGCTCATTGAGAATATATTATTGTTTATTGTCCAACTAATATTAAGGGAAAATAATAGTCGACATGCATCTATAAATAGACATGCAATCTATAAATAGAACTTGCACATACATCTATAAATAGAAATGCATCTATATATAGAAATTTTCTCATGCATCTATAAATAGACATCCACCTAAAAATAGCTCGAGGCTCCATCCTAGTGTAGGTGCTTAATTTTCACTAGGATCTTCTTGTTGAATCTTAGCAAATCTTTCTTTCTTCCTCGGACATGGCGACAAAGGCTTGATTCTCTACACTTGATCCTCGCTTTTCAATATTGATTCTTCTATCTTACCTAAGCTTTGGAATGGCATGACTTCTTCTCTCCCATCTATGTTGGAAGTGGAACCTCTCCATTCTTTCGGTAAAAGATTTTGTACCAAAGTGAGTATTTCTCTATTAGAAATTACTTCTCCCAACTTCAGTAGTTGATCTTGTATTGCGAAAATCTCCATCGATATGGAATTATTCCTTCCTTTGACATTCTCAATTTGTATAGTTTTTTGTCTTAGGGATATTATTTCCTTTGTAGAACCTTTTTGAGAATAGTTCCACCAATTTTTTTCATAAATTTATTTTAAGGATTATAGGTTTGATACATAGGGAATGAGAGAGTCTTTTATGGATTCTATAAGAATCCCTCGAGCTCTTATGTCTCCCTTCATGTATTTGATATATGATAGAATGTCTTCTTTTGGAGGTTGAATTGTAGATCCTTTCTATGAAACCCATAACTTCATTTTCAATTAGCTTCAGATCTGTCGCTTTTCTTCCATGCATTAAAGTTTGATAAACCAACCAATTTGTTGCACTCTGTACAATGAGTCATTTTGACAGGTTTAGATAAAGTCATAGATACTTACTTGAGTAAGTGACTTTCTCCTTCAGCAGCTTCCTTGATAAAGAAGTTAGGAGCTTCTTCTAAGATAGAAAAACTTCAATCTAGGTGATCGTGGATGTCTTCAAGAGATGATGTCCTCTTCTACCACTATCTTGAATGTAAATATTTGATGGAAAAGATTATTTTCTTGAAAATTTGATCCTTTTGAATGAGATGAATATTTTTCTCAAAAATAGCTTCGAGAGTCTTTTCTTGCAAACTTGATTTGACTTTTCACCCAAACATTGATTTTTGCTTCCTGGAGTGTCTCTTTGTTAAGTAGCCCTTGAGTTCAACACCTTAGCTCTGATTCCATGTTGTGAATTTGGAGGGCTAGTGATTAATTCAAAATTCTCTTCTTGATAATTACTTGTGATGTTACTTGAGTTACTTATGTCTTCCCTTTGTTAACTTATTAAATCTTTCATCAATTCAATTATCAAAAGACACAAGACACAAGAATCAGGCTTCTAGAGCTAGTGGAAAAACCTCTCCCTATTGGAGAGGAAAACCCATGAGAAATTCTTCTTATAGATTTTTCAGATGACAAGTACCATGACCCAGAATTTAACCCTTGACCTATATATGCATCCAAGACCTTGTCCTTACTTATTTGATGCCCTTCAATGTTGATCCTTCTTTCATTCACCGACTTGCATTGTTCTACACCAACACTTCCTTTTTATACAATTGAAACTTCCGTTACTTGATATATATGTCGGTTTGTAGTAAGGAAATTAAATCACAGCATTTACTTTCCTACTTTCTCCTAGTGTCTAATCGCTTCTTCCCTTTGTAAACCATTGTTCCACTTCTACATGAACTCGGAGATGAATGCATATGTCACATTTTATTTGCAGACATATCTACACTTTAACATAGAAATAGATCCACACTTCAATATATAAATATTGTCCTTGAAATGACCCTTTCTCACCGTAAATTCTTCAGATAGTCCTCTTTGGGTGGATAGTCTTCTCTTTGTAAACCATTGTTCCAATTCTACATGAACTGGAGATGAATGCATATTTCACCTTTTATCCGAATACATATCCACACTTTAACATAGAAATATAACCACACTTCAATATATAAACACCGTCCTTCAACCGACCTTTTCTCGCTATAAATTCTTCAAGATATTCTGCACTTCTTCTAGTGGATAGTCCGCACTCTTGTTTCATAAAACCGCAACTCCTTTTATACCAAGATATCACAGGGATATGTGTATCTTAAACAACCCTAAAACTGCACTATACCTCACTCAAAATCCGCATTGCACTTCATTTATAATACATACTTCACTTCATCTATAATTCATACCGCACTTCATCTATAATCCACATCGCATTTCATATATGATCATCATTGCATTTCGGATATGATCCTGCATCGCACTTCAGATATGATTCGCATTGCACTTTAGATATGATCCGCACCGCACTTCGGATATCCTCAATCTACCTCGTGACAAACTCGCACTTCTTATCTATATTTTATCATAGGTAAGTCCACACTTTTTCACAGAGAAAGGCCGCACTTCAGTTGCAGAGATGATCGAAACCGTGAGTGTGAATGAGCCGCGGAATAGAGGTATATATAGAGACAAATTTACTATCTTGAGGCCGACCATACCTTTAGCATGTAGGCCAAATTTATTAACTGTTGGAAGGGCGAATTTAATACATCTTTATCAGCTTAACTTGCAACGTTGTTGGAGGGCTGAATTAGGCCATCCATTCACGGTTTTCTTTGACTAGGTCTTGGAGCATTTCATTAGACTAGATCCTTCATATATATATGATACTAAAATTACATTTATACCTAGAAGACAAAACCCTAGATAGACATCAAGAAGAAGTCTATTTAACCTATAACAAAATCTTGCTCATGAAACCCATAAAAAAAAGTACAAAATACATTTTATTATCTTTGTATTCTTCTTTTCATAGTCAATATGAAGATCGATCCTAGTTACACTTTTCAACAACCGAGAGCGTTGGATTCATAACTCGCTAGTTAACCAATTCAACACTAACCAAAATACCCTATGGATCATTTGTATCGTACTTTTTTTTGTTTTTCTAAGAAAAAAATGTTTATATTAATATTTCAAGTTGTAACATACACCTCCCTCCCCCCGCTTTTTTTTCTTACAATGATAGTATGATTTATAAACAAATTTTCGGATAAATCACATTAAATATTTTTCAGATCGACGCGTTTTAAACCACAAAATGTGGTTCATCATTAGGATTAAGATGATAGTACTCACAACAATGAAATAACTCAAAAAAATAACAAATTTTTAGGAAAACCCATAAACTAATATAATTCAGATTCCCTGAAATAATGAAATAACTCATAAAATAACAATATTTAGGAAAACCGCAAAATGATATAACTCAATTTTATTTTTACAATTGGGATTAAAATGTATGATTAAAATGAACAATAGCTAGATAACCAAAATGCTTTAAAAACAAAATTCAAGTATACCTATTAATTCTAGAAATGCATAAGTGATTTTGAATTGAAATCTACAAAACCATTTTAGAAAATATCCTGAAATTCTCTCTTTAGCAAGCTCTAAAATCCCTTTTGTTGCCACAAAATATCCTCAAACCTGTGATAGACTCAAACCAATAATGAATCCCATATATGATCTATGTGTGAAATCACCAAGATATTATCCAAATTATATGTCTCATAGCTAGAGAATGTCGCCACAAGGGGTTTCATCCTTACAAACCAAGAAGAAATAATCTCCTCCAAAAAAATGGTAATATCAAATATCAAAGCCAACATATGAAATGAACTCCACAAATTTTCTTTTATAACTCTCCCAAGAAGTTTGAACCTCTTCATTAAGCCACGTGGGACTAAATAAAACCAACTTAGATACATCTTAACTCGGATCTATCAAGTGCCAAGAGGGATCAAATCTCTCAAGGTGCAAACCTATTTTTTGAGAGCAAAAGAGATTTGATCCATTTCAACGCTTAATAGATCTAGAATTAAGAAGAACTAGGTCGGTTCAGTTTCCCCCTTTAAATAGACAAATACCATGGGTTCTCATAAACCCTGGAGCTCAAAAAATGCCTATAACTTGACCAAGCCAATTTTACCTTAACTACCCAAGAAAAATTAATAATAATAATAATAACGTAGATTAATAATAATAATAATAATAATAATTGCTTGGTAACTTGACCAAGTAAAGTTTACCTTAACTACCCAACATAAATTAATAATAAGAATAATAATGATGTAGATTTTTTATTTTATTTTTATTTGTATTATTTCAATTTGAAGTTATTTTATTGGTGTTGTCTAACTTATATACAAAATACACTTTTTCATCAGAGTCCGGTAAAACAATTTCAAGAAATATTGTGATTTTTTGTTGTTTAAAATTCATTTTTGAATGCATAAATGGATTCGGCACCTTCAAAAACCCCATGAGGCACTAGTATTCTATAGTTTAAACAACTTAAACTCAGGTTTTTAAAAATATTTGTCGGATTTTGATTAAAATTAACCGAAAAAGTGCAAAAGGTCATTTCGTTTATGAATTAGGCTACGCCTTTTTAATTTAATGCAAGGTTACTTTTAATTTTTAATTTTTATTTATAGGACAAGACATGACATTACAACATCTCTTCCATAATAGGTTGCAAAGCGCCCCTCGATGCAATAACAATAAAGTTAAATATTTTATTTAACTTTATTAATTAATAGCTTATCATTATTTTTGCATCTAGAGGTGCTCTACAACCCACTATGGGAGCAATGTTGTAAAATATTATGTAATATTACATTGACTCAATCAAGTTATTTAAAATAAAATTAAAATTAAAAACTAATAATTGATACTTGATATAGTTACATGTTAGCTCGACGAATGGATAGATCACGTTCCTTTGGGGAGGGTAGAAAATGGGGGGTAGGGAACTTGTTGACAAATCTTAACAACGAAGCTGCTTGGAACGAGGGAAGGGTGAGCATTAACATGAAGATTTGAACCACAATGTTCTCTATCATCTTTTATATGTGCTTTGAGATCAAGCCGAATGAGGCAACTGTGAGTAATGTCCTGAGTATTCTGTGAGAGGTATTTGTGACAAACATAGGTTTTGAAGAAAATTTTGCACTTCCAGGCTTCTTACTCTGGCAGCATAAGGTGCGTCTGGTTGAGATATGTTAGAGGCATAGGGAAATCCTACTCCTTTTTCATACACAACTATTGTGATTCTCAATCACAAGCCAGTGGCACTTACATGGCCTCACATCTTTGCCTAATTGTGGAAGGTGGCACAAGCCTTGACGATGACAACCTTGTGAGCTTCTGCTCAGAATTCTTGAACAATGTGAATGACACAACCTTGACCATTGTATAATGGGAAATGAAAAATGTGGTTATCCATCAAGACATTCACATATTTTTAATCAAATTTAAAAAGTGATAAAGTAATTAAAAGTGTAAAAAAGAAATAAATCTTATATATTCTCTTTAGAATGTGAGGAAGTTGTATAATTTTTATATTAAAAAAATAAAAATCAATATAAAACTTAAATAAACTAGCTTAGATCCATATTATCTTCGAACCTATCAAGCGCTAGGAGGGATCAAATCTCTCAAGGTGTAAACATTTCCTCAAGTTTTGAACTTAAAAAAGAGGTTTTCACCTCGAGAGGTTTGATCCCTCTTAGTGCTTAACAGATCCATAGTTAAGATGGATCTAGGCTGGTAGTTAAAACCATTGAACTATATAAAATATTGATATAGTCATAAAAAATGAACCCACTGACAATAATAAAAATAACACCTTTTTAGCTACCTATTCGGTGCTCAAACTGACTTACTTAAAATAGTAAGTATTGGAAAACTATCCTGAACTATTCCAGAAAAAAGGAATTTTTCTCATAATCTCGACGAGGTCTCAGTTTTCCTTCAAACACTACCAAAGTATTGGATTAATTTCCTCCAATGATCTGATTAAGTTATGTTAGTAATGTTGTGCTAATTCCTCTTTCAGATTTTGAAACAAATGTTTTATATGTGCTTAAGGGTTCAAGTTCTCTTGCAAGTTACTAAGTCTCATGAGTGATTTTTATGTTATTTTATGAACAATTTAACATAAAATAAAGACTAAACAACAACAAATAAAATTACAGTACATCACCATACAACACATCAACATAGGGATTTGATGAAGGAGTTCATCCCTCCTGGGTTACATCTCTTTGGTCCATCTTCCATGGCTTGGGCTTCTATATTATGATCAAATTTGAAAAATGATGTGTTTACAATGCTTTTTTTCTTCTGAAACCTGCACCAATGAGTTCAGAACACAAAAAAATGGTACCTCCGCCTCTTTCTACTCTTGATTTGGTCAAAAATTGGCTAAGTTATTACCTCTACCACTTTGCTCCACAATTTCCTCCCTAAATTTAGCTAACTGGTGCTAAATCGGCCAAACTGTCACTAAAAATAGCAAATCCGCTAGATTTTTCATAACCGCCAAGTTAATCTCGGATCTACCAATTCATGTTTGTGTAGATGAGTGTTTGGCACGATTGTAAGCATGTTGAATGTAATGCAACTGTTCATCCCACAACTTAGGATGTTTGCTGCAATATCCTCGAAGAAGATGAATGATTGCTTGATTGACCACCTCGGTTTGACCATATTTTTGTGGATGAAAAGTTGTACCCTTCTTCAACTTAGTGTCCATAAAGTCCCACAAGCTTGACCAAAAATTCCCAACAAATCGAGAATCTCAATCACTTACAATAGATGTAGGAAACCCAAAATAAACCCAAACATTTTGAAAGA
>JAXQQM020088879.1:0-336474 GCA_034641835.2 Pinus albicaulis
CTTATCAAAGATGACTTGATTTCCAATATGTAAACAAGCATATAAGTATATGAGCAACATTCAATGACGTGTTCAAAATATAGACCAGTGCTTTAAAGTAGATAACAAATGCTTGCTCGAAAATAAAAATCAAGATATAATGACAATAATCCCACAAAGGAAGTGTTAGACCAAGATCACAATATGCAATTAAATTTGCAACACCAAATAAGGGTATTTGCCAACGAAACGAGATATATCAATTATCCATAAGCATAATGATCATTAAAATGACAACATGCACTGAAATTGTATGTAGAAGCAAATTTCCAAGTACCATAGAATTAAACTTGTTGCAAAATTTAAGGAATTTAAAAATGCTTGCATCCAAAATGCTTCTTGAGATAATATTTGCACGTGAATCTTTAAACCGTCAAGATAGCAACAAAAAATTGGGAACTTTGCAAGTAAATGTGTTGAGATAGTGCTCTTGGTTTATTTTATTAATTAGTTCTAAAACAATGTTACAATTGAACTCCTGTCCCCAGACCTCACCCTCGTCCGAAATTCGGATCTCACAATGAGGAGTCCATAGGGGTGGAGGGTCCCTAATGTCTATACAACCAACTTAAGTTGGAGATTAATTTTTAGAGACGCAAGTCTAGCATGCAAAGTGAAAAAAAGTGATGGCAAATGAGATTGCAAATTAGGAAATTTAAATGACTATGTGATCTAAGCAATTAACGAAATGAACATATGAGTTATGCACATGCAACTAGGCTAGATTAGCAAACGAAACGATGAATGCAAGTGACTTAGTTTGAGAAAATTAAAAGAAAAACTAAGCAAAAGAAAGTTACCCACTCAAGAAGATTTCCTCCCTCTAAATGAGTAGGTGAGATACCATGGGAAAAATTTCCCACGCTCCCTCAAGAACAGTTAGCTCTTTATTAATGAAAATGAGGCCCTCTTATAGAAATGAGGGGATTGGGAAGAGCTTACAATATGCATTTTAAAATTGCTCCTTCCCAAAGTTACAAGCATAAGGTTTAAAAAAAAAAATAAAAAAAAATCTACTTGTGAGATGTTTACAAAGTAAAGGCTTAAAGCCTTGAGGTGAAATGATAAGGCGGAACTTGGACTTGAGGTTCCAAACGGAAGAGTGTTCCTTAGCCTGAGCTTTAGCTCCCTTTCTTCAAAACTTAGATTGCTTCCAAGCACACCTGTAGGCAAACAAACAAAAGAGTTAGAATGCCAAAGAAATAGTTAGAAACTCAATGCAATATAAAATACACTTTATGTTACAAATTCCCTCACTAAGAACAGCTTGAAAGAGTTGATTTAGTGAGTGAGAATTAGGATTTAAACCCAATAACTTAGCCTCAAATGCTAGATAAAATAGATATGCGCACAAATGAGAGAAGAAATATATGAAATTTTTTTAGAGATGGAATAGAAGCAAAAGGCTCATGAAACCCCCTTTTAAATAAATCTCTTGATGTCTTATGAGATGTTGGCTTGAACAACTTGTGAGACCTCTGATATCCTTGGAGCTGATTTATTCGAACCGAAGAAGTCTTCACACTCCAATGGACTTGGCAACCTGTCCTTTGAACACACAAATTTCTGCAAACCAATTATTAGTGCAAAAGAAACTTGGCATATAGAGGCCACGTTGAGCTTATCATTTTATCGAAAATAACAAGCTACAACAAGAACGCAAAACATACCAAGTCCAAAGGAGATCTGAGATAGCTACAAATCTCCCCTCCCTAGACAATAGTGCCTTCAGGCAAATGCAAAGAAAAAACCAACTAGATTGCAATGTGAAGTAAATAAATAACAACATCAAATGAAACAAGTATATCTCATCAACCAAAGAATGCACCACAAGAGAAGCTAGTAACTCCAAAGACTTTCCTTTATTCAGCTCAATAACAATTTCGGCATAGTGAAAATAAGCACAAGCTTCAAAAAACCACGATTACAATGAGAGCCCAAGGCTCATTTAAATAGAACTACGGGAGCAAATCCCAATTAAAAATTAAATGACAAGTGGAGAAGGGAGATAATCCCAATGCTCTAACAAATTTTAAATCAGGCTTTACTTGTCGTACAATTTTCAGAGAGGGTGGCACAACAGAGTCACTGCTAAGAAAATATCCTTGAGATCAGTGATATCTCACGATTGTGAGAGATGTCGCTGGTGTGTGGTACGAGTGGGTGAAAGAGGCAGCAATATCCCACTCGTTTCTCAACCAATCAACCCAGAAAATGACACCTATTAAAAGTGCCAACTGATCCGCCCTTCATCTCTGCGTGTAAACTGCTAACAGTGGCTGTGTATAGGCTGTCAAACTTGATTCGCATATCTTCTTGTGACTGGCTGTTAGTGGGAGACAAGAACTGTCCCATGTGGTAGTTCTGTCCCCACTCAAACTTTAATAACAATACGAGTTTGGTAAATAAAAAAAAATCTGGTGTTGACTTTCTAAATTGGCAGCGTATAATTTTTATGTTCATGAGAGCCAAGTATGAGTTTTAAGGGGGAACAAAATCTGACACAAATGTGCCCCACTCAAACTTTTAACAAAACCTTTGCAAATCTGCGTATATACCTTTTGACTGCTGAGTGGATAATTCAGAAACTTTTTGTTGCTGCGTCGAACTTGGTCCACTATTTTCCAATGTGGCTGCCATGTCATTCACATTGTCCCCCACTCAACCATTTTTTTATTGATTCTTTTATTTTGTATGCTAATACACTTTAATTCAACCATGTTTAAATTAAATTAACTTTGGAACCTTAAATACTTCGTTGTGCCTCATGAACTCAATGTGGAACCTTTGACTTGCTGATTTTGAATGTTGACTTCAGTTTGCTACACCTTATGTGGTGGGACCCACATAGGTGCCACATCACCCTTTACCTCTCCACATAATTGCCATGTCAAAATTTGACTTATTTTGACTTTGGAAATTTTTCTCAATTTTTCCAATTGTTAATTTTTTCTCATTTTTTCCACTGACATTAGGAAAATTGGCTTTTGAGGGAGTATAAGTCACTTTTTGACCCTCAAAGTGGGTCCTAGGATAATGCTGGGTCTCTGAGGATGATTTTCGAGTAGTCATACGCCCTAGACATTTCCTAAGGCCACTTATTTACATCATTACATAGAAATTAATTAAAAAATCCCATTTTGCGGGAAATTTTTAATTATTAAAAAATCTTACTTAGACTTAGTCAAATTCCACGAAATTTCAGAGATGATCTAGCATGGTAATATATATCAACTCTAGACACTAAGTTGCATTAGGGGCTCAACCTTCAAGCCGTCACCCCGGCTTTGGGGTAATGCAATGAGTGAAAAAACCTAGAAAATTATTCGCCGCTAAAAAGAAGGAATAATTAACCAAGTAAAAAAAACACTCCAAGGTGTACTCGCTTGCTGATCGAGTCCCGACATCCTAGGCCTGTTTCAAGGCTTTATTCATCATGCTAGTGACATTTATACAATATCCCCGAAGGGCTGCGGAATCTGAAGACTGAAGAAGAAAATGATGAGAAGAAGAAGTAGAGTTTAAAAAACTCTGTTGAACATGATGATATCTGATGATATCTACTGGCACAAGTGTCTTCTGGTTCATCCTTGGGCATGGAGTCTTCACATTATCATCAGGTGCCACTCCAGTGGTCAACATTTGGCTCCATATGGGGATGCATGCTAGATATGTAGTGATAGTGTGCAAGAACCTGGAATCTGCATCCATCGACCAAAGATATATATTAGCAGTATCCATTCAAAATAACATCGAATAAAATCAAGTACAGAAATTGAAATTTATTCGAGGAAACATAAATAACAATTTATTCATGAAAAACTTCTTAAACAAAATTTACAAGGGATAAGGTTAGAAATACGATACAGATGCCCTATGGCATTAAATGTCTTCGGTGAAATCCATCTTGAGAACCTGCCTACTCACAGGCAAATCCATTGGCTCTTTCTCTGATGTGCCTTGGCCAATTCTGACTATCTTAGGACTATGACCTGCCCCACTGTTAACCTGTTTGTGGCCATCAGATACACCAAACCTCTTCCTTTTCCTTTTTCGACTTTTGATGCGTTGAGGTTTGATCCTGCTCAAAATTGATGATTCATTTTTTATATCATTTTTCTTTTTTCGTTTTTTTCTTTTCTTCTTGGTTGGTTGGGATGGCGATGATGATGCAATTACTGTTAATCCTACAACTGTGTTTTGAAAATGCTCTGATGGAAGATTTGAAGTACCCAAGCCTTTTGAGCTATGCCTAATCTCTTCATTTTGAATCCGTTTTGTTAAGGGGGGAAGAAAATTTGTCAACACAACATCACTCCCTGTCTGGCATGATCTATAGATAATCTCATTGTTGGGTCTCCTTGGATCCTCAACATGATATCTTTTCTCTAACTCCCGATCAAGTCTAACAAAGTTATTATCTGGCATGGGGATGGTGGCATATGATAAATCCATGTGAAGGCTACCACCTAAATCTGATGCCCATTTTCTTGATAGGAGCATTCCCCATGAATCAGGAACATCTATCACAACAATATCCATAGTCATTATTCTGTCTGGGTATGCAGCTAGGAAAACCTGTAAATATTTAATTATCCCACACACTTCAATTCTTTTAGAATCCATTGAACATATGTTGTGATAGGGCCTAGATACCCTTAAATTCAGTTGCTCCATGACTTTCTTGGTCATGACATTTGATGAAGCCCCTGAATCAAGCATACAATTGTGTAAAAGACGATCATTCACTATCAAAGAAACATAAAATGGCAGATGATCTTCATTCCCCACATAACAATTCATACTTTTTAATACAATTTCTTCATCTTCTGGTTCATTATTAGGCTTTTCTTCCCTTTGAGTAACTTCAATTGCACTTAGTAACTTGGCCCTTTGAGATGGTATCTTCAAAAGCTCTGTTACTGGGATAGAAACCTTTGCATTATTCACCCAATTGCCCAAGTCAAAATTTAATTCTGAAGTAGGAGGAGAAAAATTTCTGTGATTATTTCGGTCTTGAATATCCCTTCTTTGATAAGTCATCCCTTTCTGTTTTGCCATAGCAAGAATTTGTCCAGATGTAGGCTTTTCCCCAAAAATCTTAGTGACTTTGTCAAGATTTGCAATCATATTGTCAACCCCAAGATTATTAGGACTATGGTCAATCTCTTGATTTCTTTCAATGGTGTATATTTGATCTTCCATGGAGAACATATTGATTTGACCACTAGTTCCTACATGTTCATCTTCCAACATGCTACCTTCCATAATTCTCTTTACATATGGGCATGTGGCTTTTTCATGGAACTCATTACATGGCCTACAAAAAGGGGGAATTTGATCTACCATGTTGGCGGATTCCAATGGATTTGGAGGCCTATAATCTTGTTGAGGGCCTTTATTCTTTTGCCATCCATTATTTGGCCTAGGTTGGAATCTTTGCACTTGCGATCTTTCCATGGCCACCAATCTACTTTGCATGGCTTGCATTTCTTTAGTGTGATTTGCTTCCATGCTCTTGATAAGTTGAGTTAATTCCTTAATAGGATCACGGGTAGCCTCTTCCTTGGCCTTGCCTTTGGAATCATTCGATTTCGATGGCCCTCTAGTGAAACCAGGAATCTCAGATTTTCCTGATTGCTTTCTGGCCCTCTCCATTTTCAAGGCTTCAGTTTGAGCTACACCCAAAGTTGCAGGCTCCTTTCTTCTCAATTCATAAGCAGTGTCAACACCAAAAGAATCCAGATAGGAACATAAGAGAAATTCATCAGGAGGTTTAACAGTAGTAGGCATGCTTTTAACCAATTCATTGAATCTCTTGTTAAACTCCTCCATGGTTTCATTCTCATTCTTCTTCATGGTGATAATGGCATTGATCAAATGACTATTCTCTCTTCTCTCTCCATACTTTCCCATGAAAGCATTAACAATCGTCTGTAAAGAATCATACGAGTTAGCAGGCTGCTCAGTGAACCAATCAAGAGCATCCTCTTCCAAAGAGAGAACGAAAAGCCTCATCTTTACATCCTCATAGTTAGCAACATTACACCACTTAAAGATGCAAACATTAAAGTTCTTCACATGTGATGTAGCACTAATGGCATTGTTACCTTGAAAAGAAGGCAACCTTTCAATAGCCTTGTCAGGGATATTGTGAGGATAGCCATTAATGTTAGTAAAGTTACAAGGAGCAAAAAGATCATTCATGATGTTAGGCTCAACTTGTCCTTGAAACAACAAATGAATGTCAGAAACAGCCTCTTGCCCAAGAACAGCAAGAGCTCTATTATGAGAAAGTCTATTTAACCTCTCTCTAAAAACCCTTTCAGGCTCAAGAGAGGGGCTAACTAGACCACTTGAATTTCTCCTAGTAGAGACTCTTGCAAAATTAGGATTGAGTGGAGTCGCCACTTGAGCAAGAATCTAAATCTAAAATTCAAATATGCCAAAACTAAAAGTTAGTCGTTTTCCCAGGTACAAGAAGACTTGTCCCCGGCAACGGCGCCAAAAAATGTTATTCGCTTGCCGCCTACACCTACCTACAGTTAGTGGGAAAAGCCTTCAACCCCACAGGTGTGGTTGGTGGCAAGGAACTCAGAGAAGGGGCTGTCACCTATTCCCAACTCTTTCCGTTTAAGCTATCTCCTAGGTTAGCTAAGGGGGGTGGTCCCTAAAGGAAAACTAAGTTAAAGATGTGAGATTTCTAGGAGAATTGATTAGAAGGAATTACTTATCAAAGATGACTTGATTTCCAATATGTAAACAAGCATATAGGTATATGAGCAATATTCAATGACGTGTTCAAAATATAGACCATTGCTTTAAAGTAGATAACAAATGCTTGCTCAAAAATAAAAATCAAGATATAATGACAATAATCCCACAAAGGAAGTGTTAGACCAAGATCACAATATGCAGTTAAATTTGCAACACCAAATAAGGGTATTTGCCAATTAAACGAGATATATCAATCATCCATAAGCATAATGACCATTAAAATGACAACATGCACTGAAGTTGTATGTAGCAGCAAATTTCCAAGTACCATAGAATTAAACTTGTTGCAAAATTTAAAGAATTAAAATGCTTGCATCCAAAATGCTTCTTGAGATAATATTTGCACGTGAATTTTTAAACCGTCAAGATAGCAACAGAAAATTGGGAACTTTGCAAGTAAATGTGTTGAGATAGTGCTCTTGGTTTATTTTATTAATTAGTCGTAAAGCAATGTTACAATTGAACTCCTGTCCCCAGACCTCACCCTCGCCCGAAATTCGGATCTCACGATGAGGAGTCCATAGGGGTGGAGGGTCCCTAATGTCTATACAACCAACTTAAGTTGGAGGTTAATTTTTAGAGACGCAAGTCTAGCATGCAAAGTGAAATGCCTAAAAGTGATGGCAAATGAGATTGCAAATTAGGAAATTTAAATGACTATGTGATCTAAGCAATTAACGAAATGAACATATGAGTTATGCATATGCAACTAGACTAGATTAGCAAACGAAATGATGAATGCAAGTAATTTAGTTTGAGAAAATTAAAAGAAAAACTAAGCAAAAGAAAGTTACCCACTCAAGAAGATTTCCTCCCTCTAAATGAGTAGGTGAGATACCATGGGAAAAACTTCCCAAGCTCCCTCAAGAACAGTTATCTCTTTATTAATGAAAGTGAGGCCCTCTTATAGAAATGAGGGGATTGGGAAGAGCTTACAATATGCGTTTTAAATTTGCTCTTTCCCAAAGTTACAAGTGTAAGATTTGAAAAATAAAATTACTTGTGAGATGTTTACAAAGTAAAGGCTTAAAGCCTTGAGGTGAAATGATAAGGTAGAACTTGGACTTGAGGTTCCAAACGGAAGAGTGTTCCTTAGCCTGAGCTTTAGCTCCCTTTCTTCAAAACTTAGATTGCTTCCAAGCACACCTGTAGGCAAACAAACAAAAGAGTTAGAATGCCAAAGAAATAGTTAGAAACTCAATGCAATATAAAATACACTTTATGTTACAAATTCCCTCACTAAGAACAGCTTGAAAGAGTTGATTTAGTGAGTGAGAATTAGGATTTAAACCCAATAACTTAGCCTCAAATGCTAGATAAAATAGATATGTGCACAAATGAGAGAATAAATATATGAAATTTTTTTAGAGATGGAATAGAAGCAAAAGGCTCATGAAACCCCCTTTTAGATAAATCTCTTGATGTCTTATGAGATTGTTGGCTTGAACAACTTGTGAGACCTCTGATATCCTTGGAGCTGACATATTCGAATCGAAGAAGTCTTCACACTCCAATGGACTTGGCAACCTGTCCTTTGAACAAACAAATTTCTGCAATACCAATTGTTAGTGCAAAAGAAACTTGGTGTATAGAGGCCACGTTGAGCTTGTCATTTCATCGAAAATAACAAGCTACAACAAAAGCACAAAACATACCAAGTCCAAAGGAGATCTGAGATAGCTACAAATCTCCCCTCCCTAGACAATAGTGCCTTCAGGCAAATGCAAAGAAAAACAACTAGATTGCAATAAATAACAATATCAAATGAAACAAGTATACCTCATCAACCAAAGAATGCACCACAAGAGAAGCTAGTAACCCCAAAGACTTTTCTTTATTCAGCTCAATAACAATTTCGGCATAGTAACAATAAGCACAAGCTTAAAAAATCCACCCTTTACAATGAGAGCCCAAGGCTCATTTAAATAGAACCATGGGAGCAAATCCCAATGAAAAATCAAATGACAAGTGGCCAGAGAGAGATGATCCCAATGCTCTAACAAATCTTAAACTGTGGCTGCTTGATTGTCGTACAATCCTGTAGGTGGCAGTCACTAGAGCCTTGCTGGCTAAGTGCAAATATCCTTGAGACCTGCGTATATCCTCTGCTGACGCTGGGTGAGAGAGATGCCTGCCATGTGTGGTACGAGTGGGTGAAAGAGGCAGCAATATCCCACTCGTTTCTCAACCAATCAACCCAGAAAATGACACCTATTAAAAGTGCCAACTGATCCGCCCTTCATCTCTGCGTGTAAACTGCTAACAGTGGCTGTGTATAGGCTGTCAAACTTGATTCGCATATCTTCTTGTGACTGGCTGTTAGTGGGAGACAAGAACTGTCCCATGTGGTAGTTCTGTCCCCACTCAAACTTTAATAACAATACGAGTTTGGTAAATAAAAAAAAATCTGGTGTTGACTTTCTAAATTGGCAGCGTATAATTTTTATGTTCATGAGAGCCAAGTATGAGTTTTAAGGGGGAACAAAATCTGACACAAATGTGCCCCACTCAAACTTTTAACAAAACCTTTGCAAATCTGCGTATATACCTTTTGACTGCTGAGTGGATAATTCAGAAACTTTTTGTTGCTGCGTCGAACTTGGTCCACTATTTTCCAATGTGGCTGCCATGTCATTCACATTGTCCCCCACTCAACCATTTTTTTATTGATTCTTTTATTTTGTATGCTAATACACTTTAATTCAACCATGTTTAAATTAAATTAACTTTGGAACCTTAAATACTTCGTTGTGCCTCATGAACTCAATGTGGAACCTTTGACTTGCTGATTTTGAATGTTGACTTCAGTTTGCTACACCTTATGTGGTGGGACCCACATAGGTGCCACATCACCCTTTACCTCTCCACATAATTGCCATGTCAAAATTTGACTTATTTTGACTTTGGAAATTTTTCTCAATTTTTCCAATTGTTAATTTTTTCTCATTTTTTCCACTGACATTAGGAAAATTGGCTTTTGAGGGAGTATAAGTCACTTTTTGACCCTCAAAGTGGGTCCTAGGATAATGCTGGGTCTCTGAGGATGATTTTCGAGTAGTCATACGCCCTAGACATTTCCTAAGGCCACTTATTTACATCATTACATAGAAATTAATTAAAAAATCCCATTTTGCGGGAAATTTTTAATTATTAAAAAATCTTACTTAGACTTAGTCAAATTCCACGAAATTTCAGAGATGATCTAGCATGGTAATATATATCAACTCTAGACACTAAGTTGCATTAGGGGCTCAACCTTCAAGCCGTCACCCCGGCTTTGGGGTAATGCAATGAGTGAAAAAACCTAGAAAATTATTCGCCGCTAAAAAGAAGGAATAATTAACCAAGTAAAAAAAACACTCCAAGGTGTACTCGCTTGCTGATCGAGTCCCGACATCCTAGGCCTGTTTCAAGGCTTTATTCATCATGCTAGTGACATTTATATATATTCACAGGTCGCGGAACCGAAGACCTAAAAGAAACATGAGAAGAAGTAGAGTTTAAAAACTCTGTTGAACATGATGATATCTGATGATATCTGATGGTACAAATGTCTTCTGGTTCATCCTTGGGCATGGAGTCTTCTCATTGTCATCAATGACTAGTGCTCCATCTATTTCTGCGTTGTCACTAGCAGAGTCAGCGTTTTTCATTGGAGAGGGTTTGCAGTTGGAGATCAGCCAGTTCATCAGTCTTCAGCCCCAGTACCAGCGCAGTTCATCTTCAGCATTCAGAGCAGCTAGGACGCTGTCCTTGTTGCAGCCATTATCTGTTGAGAAGGTCTCCACTTGCCTAGGGCAAGGATAGGTGCACTTACTCTGATTTATTGTACTCCTCTCTATGTACTTACTGAATAATAAAATGGCTCAGTTTCTGGTATTCCATGTGTTATGATTCAGTGATCTGGTTCAGTCTTATATTTTCTATATCTGTACTGGTGTATTTCTGTTTATTACTGGTTATTCCCCTTTGGGGATATTACATCAAGGGGCTTTGGGGCGGGTCAAAGTCCCTCTTTTATGTAAAAGGGTTTTAAGGGTAAAGTTGTGGGCTCCAACCATTTGTGTGACTGTGTCTTTATCTCTGTGATTATTCCACTCCTTATCTATTATTAGGAAAAGTATGTGTCTTGGTGAAAGAACGTTTAGTTTCAGATTGTTCATCATAGCAGTTGCAAGATTTTCAAGGAAAATTAAAATGGTATCAAAGCAGAGTCAGTATAAAGACCGACCATCACTAACCATCCACGTGCAACTCACCTAAGTGGATACCAATCTGATCTGGCCACGGACCTAAGGAGTTGATCCAGCGTAAAGAGGAGGACGAGTTTCATGCTATCTCTTGTGATCTGGATAGGCTGAGTTGAGGAGTTGCTGCTAGACGAGTGTTTGGTTTTGTGGATGTTGTGGGTGAAATCTCTAGGTCGAGCCGTGTAGTACATCAGAAAGGGCCGCAACTCTAAAACTCATCTGAAAAGAGGCCTCAATACCTCGATGACTGGTTTTAGGGCAGATTACCCTCTGATCTGAGCACATGGATTATGCACAGGGCTGAGGCATAGGTAGCGTAACCACAGGCAGGAAAGAGCATGAATTGAGGAGGTCGCAAGTGGATCCTACCCTAGTTTGAGGGAGCCGCAACACTGTTGGATCAGGGCCGAAGTTGGGGCTGTCATGGTTGTGACAAAATCCCTAAAAGGAGGGCCGAGAACCTCAATTCTAGTGTAGAGAACAACGAATATTTCAGGATAGTGTGGACGCCTTGAAAGGTGAGTTGATTGGTATCCTAGAGGTTGATTTTCTAGGTGATGGACAATTGTCCTAAGGTCTAGGACAGCAGATCGTATGCCCTAGTTGAGGGTTTCTTCAAGCAAGAACAACCTTCAGAAGTTTTGTCCCTAAATGTGTTTCCAAGCATGAACCGAAAGGCATGTAGGGCAGAAGATGGAGGAGTTGCATTGAAGTGAAGAAACAAGCATAAAGTGTTGGTAATGAAGTCCGTTCAAAGGGTTTGAACAGCAGATTTAGATGTCCCAGTCTAGAATTGTTGCAGTGCATGGACAGTCAGCCCAGTCAAGTCCAAAAGCAACATCAAAGTGTGGACAGAGGTAGGGTGGTTGTATGGCTGTCAAGGAGCACTGATGATAGTATATTGTAGGTTTGTCCCGAATTTGTTTAGGGCAGCTGTTCATGGATCCATGAGTGCAAAGATCTCTCAAGGAGTGGCTATGCATGAGGTCCGAGTTATGTCAAGTATTTGAAAAGGAGACCTAGATATGCAAGAGCAACGAAGGCGATGGAGAGATATTGCTAGGTGGAGGAGTGTCCTAGTGGTGTTTGGACAGAGATCTGAAGCAGCCTAAGGACAGTAAGTTTATGGATTGTTAGTGGCTAATTTGCAAGCCCTAGATCAGCCAAAGAGTTGATTGTGTGTGGGAAGTTTTTGAGGCCCTAAGGAAAGTGACAATAGGGTTGATGTGTCGCAGTGACAGGGCAGATTTGTGTGCCCTAGGAGCAGCATTCTGGAGTAGCCATAATCTTGACCAGTGGGTTGTCCTTGAAGTCCTCATGTACAGTGATTATTGAAGGAATAATGAGCTGTTAGGAGGCAGGGTTGTGGAGCCCTAGTTTAGAGGGTTGCAGATGGCCAAACCACTGATAAGAGGGCAGATCTAGAAGACCCAATGAGCAGATTTCTTAGTGGAGCTAGAGGCCTGCTAGTGGGGCAGTTTAGTGAGCCAGAGTTCAGTGACACAAAAGGAGTTGTGATCATTGATAGTGGCAAATTGTGGAGCTAGAGATGCACACGTTCTGAGCGAGCAAAAGTTGCAGTGATCGGCAAAAGAGGATGCAAAGCACTTGCCATATGTGTTTAAGGAATATCCTTCCACATGACTGAGAACAAGAAGAGTTTTAGCCACCTGAAGAAGAAGGACATGCAATTTCATATTGAGCTAGGACATGATGGTCAATATGCAGCTAGAGGAGTTGGTGCTGTCAGTATTCAAAGGGAGTCAGATAATCCTCTTCATCTCAGAGATGTTCTCTATGTTCCAAGATTGAGGCAGAATCTTGTTTCAATAGCTACCCTTGATGACAACAGATAAGAATCAAGATATCATCTTAAGCAGAGGTAAGGCATACCTCCAACAGTTAGCTTTTGGATGTAAGAAGAAGATAGGTGTGAGAGTGAAAGATCTCTACAAGTTGCAGGTAGAGACAGATGCAGCCTTGTGCAGCAAGGCAGGGAGAGCTCAGAGTAGAGAAGTGGTGGTTGAGCGAGAGCATGATAGAGATTTCAAGATGGAGCCTCAGCCAGTATCCCAGTTTGAGTCTAAGCGAGTTGGAAGTTGCGTTGACTAGCAGAATGATGAGGAGCATTGCCTAGGGTGAGTGGAGGCACCCACTTAGTCAAAGACTCCCAGTATAGGGAGACTTCACGCCAAGTGGGTAGAGGATTTGGTTAAGAGGGATCAGGAGAGAGTTGGATCTTCTAGTATCACCTTCAGTCAGAGGAAGCAGCCACAGAGGTACACTAGGTACATGGAACTTATGATTGAAGTGATAGACTTGCAGAGCATGGTGGGAAAGAACATGTCTTCATATCAAGTTTCGCAGAAGAAAGAAGGGAAGTCTTATGGTTTAGAGGGACCAGTTGCAGCAGCGGAGAACGTGGTAGTGTTGGAGACAGATCCAGGTGGACAAGGTTCTTCCAGAAGGACCTTCCTTGCTAAGAGGGATGTTGAAAATAGTAGCAAGAAAGGTCTTTCTTAGAGTTGTGCCTTCGTCAAAGAGACCAAGAAGCAGTTTTCCTTAACATGCACGAGTTCCTAAAAGTTAGGACGAGTTCCTAAAATTTAAGACGAATTCCTAAAAAATCAGGGCAAATTCCTATAAGTTAGGACAGTAAATGAAGCAGTTTGACTAATATGCAGAAGTGGAAGGCTTAGTTTGTTGTATTCTAGTGCGATTTATCTTTGGAAAAAGACAAGCGAGTAAGTCTCAAGTTACAAATTGAGGATGGATGAGTTGCATGTGTCAGTTAGACCCAGTTAACTCATCAATCACTAGTTTGAATTCCAAAAATATAAATTTCCAGATTTATCCTATTCAAAAAGCTTATAAGAAGTTCGAAAGGCACAATTGTAATCAGTTTCTTTGCTCACGAAGAACTGTGACAAGACATAGCTCACTAGATTGTGAGAGTTTGCACCAGTTTGTGTGTGAGAGCCTTGCTGGTAGAGCGTATTTTGGAGGGTCCAACATGAAGTGATAAAGAGACCTTCTTGCAACAAGATTTGCACTAGGAAATAGGAGATCTCCTGCGTAAGGAAAAAGGGCTAGGAAGGTCACAAGCAAGGAGGAGCTAGGTCAAAGTTGTAGCGGGGTGTTTCTAGCTAGTGTAGCAGTGAGAACGAGCTAGCTATCAGTGTGATAAATTACCTTGTAATAGATCTAATTACTCAGACTCTATCAATAAATTCTACAGCAAAGAAGATGGTTTTCCCAATTGGATTTCCCTAGAAAAATAACTTTGTATTTGTGTGACTGTGTCTTTATCTCTGTGATTATTCCACTGATTATCTATTTTTAAGAAAAAAAATTGTCTTAGTGAAAGAATGTTTAGTTTCAGATTGTTCAACATAGCAGTTGCAAGATTTTCAAGGAAAATTAATGGTATCAATGTAAGAAAAGCTCTAAACCCCTCATTAGCCATCACCTAGTTTTTAGCTAATGCATGAGCTATATAAAAAAAGGAAAATTGAATATCCTAACCCCCATGAGCAAGGAAATGCTTCATCTTTATTGGGTCAATGATGAATCAGAGAAAGCTTGTAACACAAATTATATCCATAAATGAACAAGAAAATCAATGAAGAAAAAGGTGCACAAGAGGGGTGGTAAAAATATATTGAGGAAAGGGGTAACTGAGGTCCCATAATTGCTCCCTCTTTGCACCATAATGCTCAAGGATGTTGGAATTTCATAGAGGGTATCCTCCATGAAGTAAACCCCATGTCATGTCATTAATCACTTGCACCTACTAATTGATGGGTCGACCTAGGAAATGTTCTTCCCCTTAGGGTTGGAAGCACCTAATAAGGCCTTGTGATAATCCTACCATATCTAAGCATAGTAGCTTATTTACAAAGCATAAGCTAGGAAGACCTTTGAAGATGATGTTGTGTAAAATACTTTGGTTCCTTTTACATTAAATATGACCCACTCTAATACTCTTATGGTTCTTGCACCTATGATGTTGATCTCACTTGCTTTTGTGGGTTGTGTTAGATGTTTGCTCCCAAGTGCAGCTACCATCCCCTAAGGGATTGTATAATGTTTCTCCAAACTTCAAAAAGGACATCCAGCCCCACTTCATGACTCCACTAGGCACCAAAGCCAAGATGTTGACCACTTTTTGAGGAGCGTTGACCTTGGGATGTATTCAACATAGTAGATGATACTCTCCTCTCCCTCCAGGACCTAATACATTGCACATCCAAGCACGGGTGTTGCTTAGAGCACTCATGTACCCCAAAGATAACAAGACAGCCCCAAGCTAGCACTACACATTCTTAATGGGCATTGCCCTATTTCTAAGATGATTTGATGATTATGATAATTTGAGACCCCTCTAAAGGGGATGGTACACTACTTTGCATGATGAAATCATGTGCTAGCTCCATGATGTCCCATTCATGTAGTTTAGATTGATGACATGGACTTACTTGATAATAATCGTTGTTGAGAGAGCCTTTGCTTGATGATTAGACACCTTTTGATGAGATGTGGCTTTTGGGATGAGATGCACCTCCTTAAGTCATTCATCGCACATTTTGATCAGAAACACACCTTTTAGAGGATGACATCATCCTTAGAGGCATTCTAGCTTACAACCATAGGTTAAAAGAGGCTTGTTTTTATGTTTTATTAATAATAATGAGTTAGCTATCTTTGCGGGTAGGCTTGTAACCTATCCAACTTGTAATCACATTTTATAATATTTTTATAGATTTTAGACTAATTTTAGACTAGATCAACTTGGTTGCCCTCATATAAGTAGAGGTAAGTCAATTTAGTCTTGGATCATGGTCACACACACTTGGAGAGCAGTGCACACTAGCTTTTTTCTTCTCTCTTGGGTCACTATGGACTCTGGAGCATTAAATGAGCAAATTTGTCTTAGACATGATATTGTGATTGGATGGTTATCTCTCTCAGATGATGATTCTATGATGATTTTGCGCTAATCTATTGTAAGTATCTGCTTCCCTCTTGCACTTGTAAAATTAGGTTTTTAATGAAATTTTCACCAAGTGTTGTTGAATCTTTTATGGCTCTAACATCTCCTTGACAAGATTGTTATCAAGTTTCTCTTGAGGAACCTAAGTGTAGATTCCTCCCGTTGTATCTCCAAAGAACACAAAAGGACACTAGGGTTTAAGGGATTGAGAAACCTAAGTGTAGCATTCCCTCTCCATGAAATCACATCGATCATTCCTCTTGAGTCTTCCATAAATATTTAGCATTAGACTCCATTAGCCCTTGATTGAGAAAGGCACTAATCAATTCTCTTGCGTCAATCCCACAAAATAATAAAAAAATAAAACCTTGAATTTTCTTTTATATGTTTTCTAAGGTATATTAGAGTAGGTTGTAACAAAATCTGCATTTTTCAACTTTATTTACATTGGACCTAATTGTCCTAGAGTTAGATTGTGCATGCACTAAATTGGAAAAGTAAAAATATTATTTTACATGCATTTTTCAAACACTAATTAGGATTGACGTCTAGGGTTTTTGTTGTTGTCTTATGTGTTTTCATCCATTATAAATTGGTGCAATTTATTTCCTAGTTACTCATTGAATAGCTCTTATTTTTCACTTGTTGATATGAATATTTGCATGTTGTAATTACGCTAACTGAAACCCTAGCTGATAGCAACAACGTGTAATTTCTAGATCACATGTGTTTGGGAACAAATTTGAGCCTCTTTAAGACTTACTAAGCCCTCTATATTTAACTATAGAGTCCTTTGAACTTGCTATCTTGGAATTGCATCTTATCTCACCCAAAATCCTAATCCTTGAATAGCTATCCTTTGGTGAATTTTGTGGTAAAACCCATAGGGGGTATCTAGAGTAAATTATTTGGGTTATTTAATCCCTAAGATTTGCTAGAGAAGCCTCCCTTGTGAGGATTGTATCCACAAAATAGTAGGGGAATAGTTGCAATGGTGATAGTGGTGACTAATCCCATTGTTGCTCTCAATCTAGATTGCTTAGTCAGGCTTTGCACCAAGGTGCTAGATTTTGTAATAAAAATGATCACAAGGAATGGATAAAAGGCTTACAATGTGAAAATTCCTTGAAATTGCAACAACTAGAATTTATTCTCCTAACTGATTAGTAGTTTATTTGTTTATGGAAAATAACGAATAAATCACACTACAATTCTTCACAAATAAAATATGTTGCGGAAGTAAAATCAGGAATTAAGAAATAGATACACACACATAAAAATTTGACACAATTGGACTAAAACTCCCCGAAAAAAACCCGAAGGAAAAACCGTTGCAGCAGACGAGGGTTTATTTTTATTAGTATTCAACAAATTTTGAGAGTACAATAATTTGGATGCCCAAATGGCAATCCTCCAGCAAATATCTAGCCAAAATAATATGCAAAAAATTTCTCCCTTCTGCAATCAATCCGACATCCACTGACCTGCTGGAACCCCACACTAGCAAATTCGCACTGCTTGGCCAAGGAAATTTGCATTGCCTGCAAACTGGCTCTAAGTGATTCTTCCAGCCTCCCTCTACCCCTAGAATATATTTGCTCTGCCTCCCGGATGATCTTCTGGCCTCTGGCAACTAAAACAACCCCTTTCCAACAACTCGCACTGAGGTTTATGGTTGCTCGCACTGGTTTCTATGACCCTTTCTGCAGATAATTCAGCCTCCTATCTCCTACCACTCTGACACTAGAGAAATGCTAGAAAATTCCTCAGAATCCTCCTCCCAAATTTTTTGTTGCTCCCTCTCTTTGGCTCGAACTGCACCCTTGCTGAATCACTGCAATTGGGTAGCTCGATCTGCCCAAGCTAATTCACTCTTCCTCGTGTCTTTCTCCATCCCATCGACTTGCTCTTTAATCTCTCGATGGAGCATCAGCGGCCAAGATTTAATCGTGATTGATGGCTAAAATCATCTTATAGACTTGATCCGAGTTATTTTCTAGAAGTCTCCAGAGCATAAGTCGATCTCCTCAATTTATTCCCATTAGTTAATCAAGTTTCCAAAGTTAGACTTAAGCATTTTTTAATTATTGATTAATTAACTTAATTGAGTGGTCTCTAGGAGTTTTCTCCTAAAACCTTTTCTAGGTTTTGGAGATCTCATGTTCCATACCCTCTTAGACACAAATCAAGACTAGAACACTTGTCTGATGCTACCAAAAATCTAACATACAAGAACAAATCCAAATACTGATTTTAGTTCTATAACTTTCAAATTTAAGAACTACAAAAAGGAAAGTTGATTTATGAGTTTATTAAGGTTGGTTGGGAGTAGGAATAGTGCCTAAAGAGTATTTTGGAATATGGAGTCCATTACCCATAATGATGTATGAGGACTAAATAGAATGTTCCAATGACACATTCTAGTTCCATTTTGAAGATGCAGATGTTACCCAGATTGATAAATGAGCATGATTCTAAGCATCTTGTTATAGAAGAAAAATATTTATAGGTGTTCTAGAGGGTTAGTGGATGTCATTCGGTGGCATACTATGGAAGCACACACTTTCCGTAGTATTACTCTTATGGTTCTTCAAAAACTGAACATTGTTCAATAGTGGAGGTTGTGATGTTTAGGGAAAAATGTCTAGTGCAAAGTTATTAGTTCAAGTCCCTGCATTTTAATCTCATGATTTAGGGGCTTCGGCATTTTTTATGATGACTTTCTGATCCAGGGGTCAAAAGGATGATTAGCACATTCTCTCCTTCCATTATTTTATCATCATCATTACTTTTATATGGTTCTAAGCATATGGAGGTGTCACTACTATGTTTGATATGGGTACAAGCATCATGTATGACCACCTTGGGTTATTTAAGATATAAGAGCATTTTGTTCCCCTAATTAACATATATTACTATGGTTTTAGACAATGTTTTCCTTCGGCACACATCTTGATGGTGATTGGGATGATTTAATTATCCCACATTATATTATTGGATGGAGGTTAAGTAACAAGATAGCCCACAAAGGTGTTGTGTCCATATACTGTGTGTCAAACATGTGACACACAAGGAGACGTGTTTGGCATGTGCCTTGTTACCCCCTCACATCTAGGGGTAACTCAAGGAGATATTTTCTCCTATGATCTTGATCACAGATAGTAGTTCCAGAGTTGGCATTAGTGTTTCTCCACAGACAGTTGCCTGGAGATGCCTCACAACATGCTCAACTCACTCTTTTGATGATTTTGGTGACTAACATACATGAGGTACATTTTTTCATTGCCTCATATTAAGTGTTAGTGACATATGCATTTGGCATGGAAGTAGTTACCATGGGTTGAATTGGATAATGGTTCATGAAGCTTTGAAGTTGTGCCTCCTGCCTTGTTTCACCTTGGTGGCCATCATCATCATCATCTAATCAAGTGTACTCTTGGGTAGAAAGGTACTACTAGTGGACTTTGATAAGGATAATGTGTCCATGTCCTAGTCTAGACACTATACACAACATGTTCCATCTTTCCCATTTCCATTTCATTTTTTTTGGGTTGATTGTTACATGTCACACATATGGGTTCATGCTTCATAAGCCTATGTGAACTTTGAAGAAGAGGCTCAAATGTCATGAGGTTGATGCAACTTCATTAAAATAAATAAATAAAAGGTATAAAGTTCAAAATGTAGAGTGTAACCAGATCTGTGAAAGAGAATTTCTATGATACTTTATAAGGTAGAACTGAAATTCATTAAAAATCTATATAGCACAATTGATACTCTATCCCTTATACTGGTCAATAAGTCTGGAAAAAGTTTCCAACGATTCACTCAACAATCTAGCTGTCATTTCTCGAATTTCATCCAGCTGCATATTAGAGAATATGGTGGGGACATGAGGATGACAATTAAAACGTTGTTTTAAAACTTTAACAACACCTTACTAACACAAATTTTATTCTAAAATACAAATGTTTTAAATTCGCCCCTTTTACAATTCTCTTGACACCATGTGGTCACGGGTCCAAAACCGTGGGTTAAGCTTCCACATTTAAATGCATTTGACCTTACGAATTTAGGGTTTAAGTGTCATTTCATTTTTTCGTCACAAGGGTTTGCGAGAAGTGTTAAGCAAGGGTTTTGACCCTACAGCCGCCTGCAACTCTGCTAAATGTTTGACTATGTGTATTGGGTTTTCGACCCTGTGACTACCTGCAACTCTACTAAATGTTTGACTATGTGCGTCAACCTGGTTCCTCCTTTGTGGAGCATCCATCCTCACGAAGGAAATGTGGTCTGCTTAGTAACAATGGAACTTCTCTTTTTTTTTCTGTTATTCTTCTATCTTTTTCCATTGTTTTCAGAAATTTGTCTGTGGCTTTGAAACCTGTCTTCTGTGCATTCAACAGGTGCTAATTTCACTCCTGGGAGGCTCGGCTTCTATTTCACAAGGCAACTTCGCGTTCTGGTTCTCATTATTGGTTTTTCATTTTCACCTTACTAACCTTCAAGTGCCTTGCCAACAGGTGACGGCCTCCTCGACTTCACTGTAATGGATTTATGTTTGTAATTGCCTTGTTCCTTCGTCCCTGGTTCGTTGGGGTTTGCTGCTTCAGGTAAGCTACCTGGTAATGTTCTTCTGTGTCCCTTATTCGATTTCCTCTGCTTCAATTAAATATTTCCACTCTAAATTCCTGGGTATTCGTTTGTGGAATGCAGGTGTCGAACCTGGTGTGGCCTCCCGCTGTCGTCATGGTCCAAGTCTTCCCTGTGCAATAGGGTAGGACCTTTCCCTTGTATGCCTGTGATTTTCAAGTATTAGGATTAACAAACCCCAAAGGGGTTTCGAGGCTTCTAGTTGTCGAATAGCTTTGTCCTTCAATTTTTTTTCTATGGCTTACTTCGTAACAGGGTAGTCGGTGCCCTTGCCGTAATTTTGGTGTGCTTTCAGTTTGGAAGCAGGGTATAAACCCTAGCTAATGTATATTTTATGAAACCCTTACTGGGTTCGGTCTTCAGTACTGTTTTAAATTAGCTTATGTTGTTGCAGTGTTACTGTCCAATTTTGACTTATATTTGCAGAATTTTAAGAATGAAATGAATAGGAAATCTATTATCAAATGCTTTGAAATGTATCTGTAATTCTGTTTCAAATGTACTGTTGTTGTTTGACTCAATTCGGCTTTGTCCTACTTGAACTTCTGGGCTCTGTGACTTCGTTTACTTGTCACAAAAAACTCTTGGCACATTTTAATATTCAGATTAGCCTCAAAATGGAGAAAAATAACTTTCATTTGAAAGAGAAATTTGAACAATGTCTTTTGTTCACACACACACAAATTAACTCTTCTAACTCTTCTTCTCCCTACGGATGGTAGACCCTCTTTTGGTGGGTTTTGGGTTGGTTTATAGTATATACCTTTCCAGAATCCCCCATGTAGTTGAGAAACTGCCATTCAGTTTCAAAACTGTTTATCAAAACTAATCTTACTACTTAACTAATTTAACCTAATTATTCCTTAACTGAAAATTACAATAGATGTGTTAGCCTAATTTTAACTATTTAAAACAAAAAAGACTAAATAAAAATTTATTTATGCCCAGCAGAAAGTAACCAGTTCCAGCTGTAGCTTTTCAGTTGGATGCTCCTGCATCAGGCTCACGGGGTAAATTAAACTCATGGCTCTTGTCCATGAGCTCTTCAATAGAGTACCCGGCGATTTGAATTTGTGCATCATCCAACCAAGAACAGTCCTCAATAGGGTGGTTCTTCCACTTTACCAGATACTGCAAATATTATTTTCTTCGTGTCTTCCTGGCTACCTGCGTGTCCAAAATCTGTTCAATTTCCAAAGGTTGTGCCAAAGGCATCTGCTTAATCCATGGTTCCGCCTCGTCCTGGGTATCCCGTGTTCGTCTTTCCGAACTGTCTTCCACATCAACAGCAACGTATGGGTACATATCTGCCACATTAAAAATGGGTGAGATTCCTACACCCGAAGGTAACTGCAACTCATAAGCATTTGCAAAAAACTTCCGAAGGATTCTGCAAGGCCCGATCTTTTTCATCTTCAGTTTGTTGTACTCCCCTTTAGGAAACCTCTCCTTGCGTAAGTGTGCTAATACCAGGTCTCCTACCTCGAACTGTACCTCTCGTCTTTTCAAAACTGTTTTCTGTTTATATTATTGGCTACTGTCTTGTAACTTCTATTTGACCTGCTCATGCAAATCGCTCATTGCATTTCTTCCCCATCAGCACTCCTGCGCTCCAACTGACCCAAATCCCGCAACTCAAATATTCCGCGTGGGTGCATTCCATATAGGATTTGGAAAGGGCTTATGCCCGTGCTTCTGTTGGGCGAGTCATTGTAGGCAAATTTCGCCAGTGCAAGCACACGATCCCATTACCTGGAATTTTCACCAACCAGACTCCTTAGCAAATTTCCCACTCCTGTTTACAACTTCAATTTGCCCATCTGACTGTGGGTGATAAGCCGAACTGAAGTTTAGTTTTATGTCTAACTTCTTCCACAATGTCTGCCAGAAATGGCTTGTGAACTTCACATCCCTGTCCGAGATGATGGATTTCAGTAAGGCATGTAATCTGACTATCTCTGAAAAGAACAAGTGTGCTACATGCATGGCATCACTTGTCTTCCTGCACAAATGAAATGCGCCATCTTGGTGAAACGATCCACCACCACCATGATGGAATCGTAACCCCACTGTGTCCTCGGTAGACCTAAAACAAAGTCCAAACTGACTGAGTCCCAAGGTCTATTTGGAATGGGTAAGGGTGTATACAGCCCTACATTCTGGTTGCATCCCTTTGCACGCTGTCAAATCTTACACCTGGTGATAAACCTATGTACATCTCTTCTCATTTTCGGCCAAAAATAGAAGTGGCTCAGTTGATCCAAAGTCTTATCTATGCCAAAGTGTCTGGCCAAACCTCCACTGTGCTTTTCCTGAATCAAGTTCTCCCGCATGGAACACTCAGGAACACACAACTATCCTCTCTTGAACACCAACCTCTCCTGCATGTTATAGTCCAACCATGGGTTATTGTCTTTCAATAGTGGATTTTGGAAAGCTTCATAAGCTTCCTTAAAGTCTGCATCCATCTCATACAAGTCCTTAAGATGCTCAAATCCCAACACTTGTACTATGCTTTCTTGCAATATTAAACTTCTCCTGCTTAACGCATCTGCCACCTTGTTGGCCTAACCACTAATGTGCTTTAAAACAAATGTAAAACTCTGTAAGTACTCCACCCATTTTGCATGCTTATGGTTTAGCTTGTGCTGCTGCATAATATACTGCAGTGCGGAATTGTCTGAAAACAAGAAAAATTCATTAGCCAACAAATAATGTCTCCAATGCTTCAATGCTTGGATGACTGCATAAAACTCCTTGTCATAAGATATATATTTTTGCCTGCTCTCATTTAACTTCTCGCTGAAGTATGCTACTGGCTTATCTTGTTGGCTGAGAACTACACCAATGGTTGTCCCACTAGCATCACAACGAACTTGGAAAAGTTTGTTGAAGTCTGGTAGTTTTAGGACTGGTTTTTCAGTGATCTTCTTCTTCAAAAGCTGAAAACTCCTTTCAGTCGATTATGTCCAATGAAAACGTTGATTTTCCTTCTTAATGGTATCTACCATAGGTGCACAAATACTACTAAAATTCTTAATAAACTTCCGATAAAAACTTGCCAGTCCATGAAAGCTTCGTACCTCAAATAGACTTTTGCGAGATAGCCAGCTTACTATCGCTGCAATCTTTTCTGGGTCCATCTTCAATTCATTTTCAGAAATTACAAATCCTAAATAAATCAATTATTTCTGGAAAAAAGAACATTTTTTAAGATTTATCAGCAATTTATTTTGCTGCATTTTTTCCAGCACATACCTGACATGCTGAAAATGTTCCTCCTTGGTCTTGCTAAAAATAAGTATATCATCCAGATATACGATCATGAATTTGCCAATGAATTCTTTTAACATCTCATTCATCAAATGCATGAACGTGCTAGGAGCATTGCTCAGTCCAAAATGGCATGACCAGCCATTCATACAAGCCTTCATTAGTCTTGAAAGTCGTCTTCCACTCGTCACCTTCTCTAACCCTGATCTGGTGATAGCCGCTTTTTAGATCTATTTTTGAAAAGTACGCTGCTCCACTCAGACAATCCATCATATCGTTCATCCGAGGTAAAGGAAACCTATACCTGATGGTGATCTTATTTATCGCCCTGGAATCGATGCACATCCGCCATTCACCTCCTTTCTTGGGAGCTAAAACAGTTGGAACAACACAAGGGCTCAAACTCTCTCGAATCAACCCTTTGTCCAACAACTCTTGTACTTGTTTTCTGATCTCCTCATTATCCTTTGGACTCATCCGATAAATAGCTTTATTTGGCAAACTGGCTCCAGGAATGAAATCAATATGGTGACTAATGCTCCGCTTTGGTGGTAATTTATCTAGTAGGTCATCTACCACAATGTCACTAAATTCCTGTAACATGTCCTGTATCTCCACAGGCAAATCAATAATTTCAGTATGCAACAATACTACCCTTGGTCTCCGTACAATTGCATAGTTTACTTCATTTTCCCCAATCTGTCGCAGAAAGTCATTTCTGCCTATCAACAATGTTTTAGTCCCGCTGGTTTCTGCAACATTTTCCTCCTTCATGGGAACAAGCGTATGCTTTATCCCATCCTTCACAAACTTGTAACAATTCTTCTCCCCATCATGGAAGACCTTTCTGTCATATTGCCATGGTCTGCCCAGCAGAATATGGCACACGTCCATAGGTATAACATCGCAAGTCACCCTGTCCTTGTATTTGCCAATATGAAACTCCACCTCACATTGCTCATCAACGAGCAGTTGGTGCCCTTTTTGCAACCAAGACACCTTATATGGAGTCAGGTGCTTCAGCTTCTTCAAGCCCAATTTTTCCACCATCTCAGTGGCTACCAGGTTATCAGTGCTTCCGTTATCTATAATTAGTTTGCAGCATTTTCCATGCGACTTGCACACCGTCCAGAACAATGCTTTCCACTGCGTCATGTCAGTCACTTCCTTAGCTGGTTTCAGCAAAACCTTGTTCAACACCAAGGCCTCACCTGTTTCAGGCACATTCTCCACCTCCTGTGGCGGTGCCTCTGCTACGTCGGGTTGAGCAACATATGCTCCCCGTTGTCCAGCCTACTCACCTTAAGGACATTCAAAAGACATATGCCCCCATTTGTGACACTTGTAACACTGGTAGGCATTTCCTCTACCTCTACCATTACCTCTTCCACGTTGGTATGGCCTTCCACCTCTGGTGCTACCTTCTCTCTCAGTCTGTCTCGAAGTCTTTGAACTGCTGCCTTCTTCACTACTGCTAGCAGTTTTACCTCTGCCAAAGGACTGTCCCCTTCCTCTGCTGGAACCACGTCCTCTCTTTGCGTTCTGCTTCCAGGTAATCTTTTCTTCCGCCTTCAAAGCACATTGATATGCCTCCTCTATAGTTTTAGGGGAAAGAATGTTGATCTCATCTAGGATTTCCATTCGTAGACCATTCACAAATCTTGTTGTCTTTTCAGAGGTATCTTCAACATACCCAGCCCTCAAGTTCACTTTATAGAACTCTTCTGTGTACTCCTTTAGAGTCATCATTCTCTGTCTCCGATTTTGCAGCTGTCCATAAAGGGCAATTTGGTAGTCTTTAGGCAGAAATTTACTTTTCATCTTCGCAATCAATCTGTCCCATTTCTTGATCAAGGGCTTGTTCAATCTCCTCCTTTCTGCCTGCACACTGTCCCACCACAATGTTGCGCTTCCTTTCAACTTGGTAACAACAAACCTGATTTTCCTATCCTCACTAGCTTCCTCATACTCGAAGTATTTGTCTAACTCACTTATCCAGTCCAACAATGCCTCTATGGACAAGCTGCAATCATAATTAGAAAGTTCTGGTCTTGGTTTGCTGCTAGCCATCAAAATTGATTTCAACAGTTTGATCTCTGGTGTCTCATCCTCTAACCCATCTGTCAGCGCCATTGTTTAACCCTCACTGTCATCTCCACCTTCATGATCCCTACGCCTTCCTGCTTCCACTGCTGCCAAACGTGCTGATAGAATTCTAATTTCTTCTCGCAGTCCTTCATCTATTGCTCCCCTTGCAGCTCTTCCCCGACCTCTTCTTCCTACTTCCATTTTCACTTAGGAAGAAAAACTGCTCTGATACCACAATTGGTGGGGACACGAGGATGACAATTAAAATGTTGTTTTAAAACTTTTAAAACACCTTACTAACACAAATTTTATTTTAAAATACAAATGTTTTAAATCTGCCACTTGTACAATTCTCTTGACACCATGTGGTCACGGGTCCAAAACCATGGGTTAAGCTTCCACATTTAAATGCATTTGACCTTACAGATTTAGGGCTTAAGTGTCATTTCGTTTTTTCGTCGCAAGGGTTTGCGAGAACTGTTGAGTAGGAGTTTCGACACTGCAGCCGCCTACAACTCTGCTAAATGTTTGACTATGTGTATTGGGTTTTTGACCTTGTGGCCTCCTGCAACTCTACTAAATGTTTGACTGTGTGCATCAACCTGGTTCCTCCTTTGTGGAGCGTCCGTCCTCACGAAGGAAATGTGGCCTTTTTGGTAACAATGGAACTTCTCTTTTTTTCCGTTATTCTTCTATCTCTGTCCGTTGTTTTCAAAAATTCGTTTGTGGCTTTGACACTTGTCTTTTGTGCATTCAACAAGTGCTAATTACACTCCTAGGCGACTCAGCTTCTATTTCACTAGGTAACTTCGCGTTCTGGTTCTCATTATTGGTTTTTCATTTTCGCCTTACTAACCTTCAAGTGCCTTGCCAACAGGTGATGGCCTCCTCGACTTCAATGTACTGGATTTTTGTCCGTATTTGCCTTGTTCCTTCGTCCCTAGTTCGTTGGGGTTTGTTGCTTCAGGTAAGCTACTTGGTAATGTTCTTCTCTGTCCCTTATTTGATTTCCTTTGCTTCAATTAAATATTTCCACTCTAAATTCCTAGGTATTCGTTTGTGGAATGCAGGGGTCGAACTTGGTGTGGCCTCCCACTGCCATTGTGGTCCAAGTCTTCCCTGTGCAATAGGGTAGGACCTTTCCCTTGTATGTTTGTGATTTTCAAGTATTAGGATTAACAAACCCCAAAGGGGTTTCGAGGCTTCTAGCTGTCGAATAGCTTTGTCCTTCAATTTTTCTTTTGTGGCTTACTTCGTAACAGGGTAGCTGGTGTCCTTGCCGTGATTTTGGTGTGCTTTCAGTTTGGAAGCAGGGTATAAACCCTAGCTAATGTATATTTTATAAAACCCTTATTGGGTTCGGTCTTCAGCACTGTTTTAAATTAGCTTATGTTGTTCCAATGTTACTGTCCAATTTTGACTTATATTTGCAGACTTTTAAGAATGAAAGATGAATAGGAAATCCGTTATCAAATGCTTTTAAAATATACCTGTAATTCTGTTTCCAATGTATTGTTCTTGTTTGACACAATTCGGCTTCGTCCTGCTTGAACTTCTGGGTTCTATAACTTCGTTTACTTATCACAAAAACACTCTCGGCACATTTTAATATTCAGATTAGCCTCAAAATGTAGAAAATTAACTTTTATTTGAAAAAGAAATTTGAACAATGTCCTTTGTTCACACACACAGATTAACTCTTCTAAATCTTCTTCTCCCTACGGATGGCAGACCCTCTTTTGGTGGGTTTTGGGTTGGTTTATACCTTTCCTGAATCCCCCATGTAGTTGAGAAACTGCGATTCAGTTTCAGAACTGTTTATCAAAACTAATCTTACTATTTAACTAATTTAACCTAATTATTCATAGCCGAAAATTACAATGGTGTGTTGGTCTAATTTTAACTTTTAAAACAAAAAGGGGAACTAAATAAAAATTTATTTCTGTAT
The DNA here is from genome assembly GCA_034641835.2 of Pinus albicaulis. Taxonomy (NCBI): domain Eukaryota; kingdom Viridiplantae; phylum Streptophyta; class Pinopsida; order Pinales; family Pinaceae; genus Pinus; species Pinus albicaulis. Next base: position 28,022 of record JAXQQM020088879.1, read on the forward strand.
TAACGATTCAATATATCTTTTCGGTTGGACGCTCTGCATTAGGCTCACGGGGTAAATTAAAATCATGGCTCATCCCGCAGGCTCTTCGATAGATTACACGACGCTTTGAATTTTTGCAACGTCAACCGGAAACAGGTGCTACGTGGGGCGGTTCTTCCATACAATCTTTATAAATATTCTTTTCTTCGTGTCTTCTGACTGCGTGTCCAATACGACCACGATTTCAAAGGATGTGCCAAGGTTGGTCTCCTACATTTATTCGCACCGAGTTCGGGGTCGACCTCTTTGAGCTCCCAACCAACCACTTGGTTGGAAAGGCGAGAGGAGAGAATGAACAAAAATAACACAAATTCACACAAAATAACACGACTTGCTTCTCTTCTGTTGATCGACACAAAACTTGATCCGACTTGATTACAATGAACTTTGAGAGAGAAAATTTTAAGGATGGAAATTATTTTTAAAATTTATAAATCTTGTGGAAATCTCACTAGTGTCTAATATGAAAACTATAAAATTTTTGTTAATATATTGATAAAAATATTCAAATCTCTAATTATTTTATGAGCCGAGTCCATATAATTTTTGGCGATTTTTAGGGTAAAAATAATTTTATACGCAAAATTTTGGGTGAATCACTTTTAGAATAGAATTAGAGTGGCGAATATTTTTTTAGGAAAAAATCATGTAAAATTAGCCCACTTGCAAATATTAGCCTAAAATTTTGCATGGAACCGATGAGGGTATTTAAACTTTTTCATGTACGACTCGCCCAAAATAACCCGACATGCACACACACTTTAAATTCGACTTTTCCCAAAATATGACTTAACTCGAACTCACTCGACTTGACCCAATTCAACGACTCTCTCCAAATTTATCAATTCGTGCATCAGGAGTAACTGGGGAAGTTACAATAATCCCCAATTACAATTATGCAGCTCAACATAATCAAACATGATTGAACATGACTCGACCATGTCTATTGGAGGCTTACAATACAAATTGACTCAAACATGCTTGTTAGTCTATGTCTTAGCTATGCCCACAATGACTCAACTTGCAATTTTACATTTATTTTTCATTTCTTCCAAATTCTACTATATCCTCACAGAAATTTCTTGCTTTGTTCTACATTTGTGTTCTTATTGTACACTCCATATTTCTTTACTTCTTCATGTATTTACTGATTTTTCATTGACTTGTATTGAATTTGTCTTGAAAAATAATCGATCATGTTTTCTACAACTTCTTATTCAAAAATTATTTTACTCATGGAAGGCTGTTGCCATAAATCTTCATATTCAAATTGTGTTATTTGTGCTTCCTCTTGTGCTTCATATCCCTAACTTTCTTTCCCCATATTTCTTAATAGAAGAATCTTATCTCTTCTTAACTCCCCTTCTTGAAATTTTTTTCAATGCTCTCATCTTTCTTCTTATATTGTCCATGTTCTTTCCTACATTATGTTCTTCTTATTCTCTTTTGAATGAATTGTTATCTTGTTTACCTACACACACTCCAAAAACAATGTGAAAAACATCTTCATTATGCTCTTGATGCGAGCTTCTGCTCTACCTCTTCTTTTTCGACATATTTCTTTATTGTTCTTTACCCAATGTTTCTTTGACTTTGTCTTCAATTTGTCTTTGAAAAACAATATGATTATTGTCTTCTACAACTTCCTCTTCAAATGTTCTTTCACTCATGTGCTTTGCTAGAGGTATTCATCTTCAAACTGCGTTCTTGCACTACTTTGTGCGCTTCATATCCATGAATTTCTTTCTGCCATATTTCTTGATAGCATAATCTTGTATCTTCTTGAATCCATTACTAAAAATTGTTTCAATATTTTCATCTATCTTAAGAAACATCCATGTCCTTTCTACATCATGTTCTTCATATTCGTTTTGGCTAGTTTGTTATCCTATTTACCTACACACTCCAAAAACATTATTGGCTATCCTCATTGTGATATTTAATTGTGAGAGATTCATGTTCCACCTCTTCTTTCTATGCCTTATTTTCCACTCTTTCTAAACCTATGTTGTTGCAAACATATTTTCTTCTACTTGGATTCTAGACACAAGTGGGCTCCTCTCACTAAATAATAACATCGTGTTTTCTTTCGGTTGCATCATGTGCAACAGTCATCACTAGTTAAATTATCTTCATCAAATTTAACATCAAAAATTCAATTTTTGGATCCACTGGCTCTTCCCATTGCTGATATCTTTATCTATGCCGAGCTTCATTCTTTGCTTATTCACCAAGCTTGCTTCATCTTCTTCATAACTTACTACAATAGTGGTAGCTTCAACCTTCAATTCTTCATCAAACATGGTGCTTACCATATTGTCACGATTAATCCTTGTTTCACAAGTTAACGACCATAATGTTCGTCCACCTTGTGGTTGGATATCTAAACATGCATGTGTTCATTGATAATTCCAAACCCATAAGTTGCGGCTAGATTAACCAATCTCACATCTCACTTTGTTGTCCTCAACCACATGTGTTTTGTGTGTGAGTGGGTTTCACCATATTTTGCACCTTCCACGTTACAATGCAGTCATTCTCATTTATATTATCTTTCTCTTGCTCATACGCGAGCTTTTAACCCCTCTCTCCTAAGCAATCTTTGTTGCAACTTCATCCATCGCCAATTGGTTAATAATATGTGCACAATAGGTTTCCTTTTATATTTTTCATGACCATCCACTTTTGAGTGGGACTCTCCAAGCATTTGTTTTCTTAGGGTCTTGTTCATCTACTCTTTGATGTGCGGTTGACTCGTTTCCTATGACATATTTCTTTGCTAAATGTCACTCCTCTTTGCACAAAATTCTTCTTACGAATCTTTCTTCATGAAGTTGTAGTTTTTTTCTACCTTGCACTGAAATTCTCATCCAATGTTTTTTTATAAAATTAAATGTTGGCTTGTCCACATACTTCATCATATGGGTTATTAGACTAGTACTCAGTGTAACTCTTTAGCTCGAAGAAAGAGAAAAGTTAGCATTTTTTTATAACCCAAAAATTCAAAATATTCACGAGTAAACATAGGAGGTGCCTGAGATCAAAGCTACACCAATCAACCTCAATTTCTTCTTTGTCTTAACTACACTTCTTAATTCATCTTAATCTTTTCCAATCATGCTTTGCGAACCTTCATGACTCTTGTCTTTCCTCTTTCATATAGTTGCTAGAAAAATATATATAATTTTCAATATGCGCTCGCGTAAGGCACGATCCTCAAAAAATTATTATACTTGTGAAGAAACACCAAATAATATTGTAAACTAACAAACAAACTTTACAAAACCCTAAACTCTCTTGTTCAACAAAATTCTTTTTCTTTTTTAATTCTCTTCCACTTATTTAAAAATCCCAATAATAAAATCCTCCTTTTTCTAAACCCTTTATAATAAAAACTTTATAAACCCTTTGTTTTTTATTTTCTTACACTTAAAATCACTTTAAGTAAGTTCTTTCCTTTTTAAAATTTTATATAACACAAAAAACCAAAATAGACTTTATAAAAAAATCTCTTAAAACAACTACAATACCTTTCAATTTTTAAAACTTTTAATACATTTCAAAGGTCTAGAATGGAGCTTTTGAGACGATATATTCCACCTTCACGTTATATGAAATACCTTTTTGAAGTTTGACTGGGGCTGCTTTAAACAAATACTCTCAACTTGATTAACGCTGGTGAGGTAAGTTTCCGCTACGTGCCACGATGAGAAGAGCCGCGTTGAGTACTAACACTACCGACGATGGTATTTTATTGAGTTGTCTTTTAATGAACTTTTGAGATGAATTTTTTTATTTGTATTATTTAAATTAGTTTTTATTATATATATAGATATAGCATAAGTATTTTTGAAATTACTTATCAAATTTATAATTTTAATAATTTCTAAATTTTAGTTAAATTAAACCAAAAAAAACAAACAACTATATTATTTAATGTATTACTATAACAATGTAAATTATAATATTCTCTTAAACTTTAATTTACATTATATGCACATGAATTATATTTTCCAACTATGATTATTCGTTAATTTAAATTTTTTGTGCGGAAGTCGCTTCTGCCAAATTTCATTCGCACAATGAGTTTAGGATTTCGTGTGATCTCAAATTACAAATTTTAAAATTGAATTTCAAAGCCGCAACAGCACTCCATATATGTGCCATCACGCCTTCCGTCAATTAAATGGACAAAAGATAAGAATATATTAAGTTCATCGTGCGGCAATCTTATATTAAATCATTAAATGGACAAAAGATAAAAGAATATATTAAAGCTCATTATGAGGCAATCTTATATTAAATCATTGTGCGGAAGTATCGATAAACACTAAGTGGGTCTCCTTTATCGACTAGGCATACGTGGATCCTAAAAGTAATTGGCATTTATTTTTTCTATCTAACGACCTCTCATCCGTTACCAATATCTAATACAATTTGAACAACGAGCAATTGTATACTAGGTGTATCAATCATTGAATATAATTTGGACAACAAGCAGTTGCATACAAGTTGTTTGTTTATTTTTTATTTTGAAAATGTTTAATAAATGTGGAAAGTGAGAAGTAAAAATTTCCTGTTACATTATTACCTTTTATGTTGTAATAAATCTATGAGGTAAAGAAATGTTGTGTGTGTTTTTGCAAAAGCAAGAAAGCAAAAAGCAGACCAGTTTCCTTTATTATATTCGATATGAAATGCCAAGCAAACAACAAGATAAACAAGTGCTTCTTGATCCACTGAGGCAACTAATCTACCGGAAAGATCTAGGTTTAGCTATTAACAAGAAGCGTGACCTAACGGTGAAAACTAGTTGGTTGCTTTAGTTTATTAATTAAGGATTTTTAGCCAATAAACATAGTGAACGATAATTTTTGGGTTATGTGACCATAATTACTTTATAAAAGAATTTGTTTTTTATTTTATTTTATAGAATAGATAAATATTTTAATATTATAATAAAATAATTAAAAATACGAGTTTTTTAAAGGTAAATTGGTATGATTTGCCATGACTTGATGTTTGGATTAAGTTCAAGTCATTTAATGTTCTTGTCTTTGAAGTTACAAGTTAATAATTGCTTCTTGCAATTGCAATCAAGTGACAATGAAATTGATAAATAGAATTACAGAGAATTACATTCTCAGTAAGCTCTCTAAAAGCTCACTTCAACTCCCTCATATGTTTATAAGAAGAAAAAAAATTTACACATACGGAAATTGGTGTTTCATATTATTTTTGGTCTTTTTTCATCCTTTTTAAATAAAGATCAATAAAATGTTAAATAAAAAATCAATATAACTAATAATAAAAACAAAAAGATATATTATTAAACACTTTACATATCTAAAACATATTATAACAAATAAGTTATAATTATAAATACATAACAAAAAACATAAAAGAAATATGCTTTATTCAAAATAAAACAAAGTAAATAGTAATAATTGACATAAATATGACCATCATAATTTTAAAAAATTATATATATAGAGAGATTGATTGATTTCAAATATATATATATGCATTACAAATAACTAAATTCATTGGAATTTTGAAAATGGATTAAATTGACCTTGCATAATCGACAATATGTGTATGTGTTTTGTTTTTTTATGATTTTAAAGTTAGTACATAAATAATCATTTGTTTTTTTTAAATATAAAAGTGAAGTTACAAAAATGAAATATATTTTACCACATACATACATATATATACCAAAAAATTTATTTCAAATAACTAGCATTTGCATAAGTGTGCAAAGTGCAGCAGGATCTTGGCCCGGCGATGACGAGTCAACCACACAGGTTTCACGGTACACGTTAAACAAACGGGTTTTCACTTTATTGATAGAATTAAATTGATCCACATAGTCATGAGATTGTCCATTGCTTCACGACGAGGTTTGGTCGTGCGTTCGAATCAAGCGGGACTCACATTCAACTCACCTTTTAGGAATCCGGTTCCACAGCACTTTGCGAGTTGTTTATTCTGTCGGCCTTCCATGTATGGCGACTCGGCCTGCCGGCTGATTAAAAGATTACATAGGGCCTGCAGGCGTGAAGTGTTCCGCATTTCTACAGGGCTTGGGCTTGTTGCTTAGGGTAAACGCACGGACGAAGACAAACGAAACGGACGGTTACATTTGTCAATTTCTTATTCGATAGAAGAGCGATGAAAAAAAGTTCTTATTGGGCAGGGTAGGCGGTGTTTGCTCACCCCAAGCCAACGAAAACGCCTGCGGCGTAAATGTTACAAATAATAAAAATTAATTAGACAATTAAAAATGGGATAAATTGTTTTCATAATAACCATATGTCGTTTGTCAATTTAAATTCAAGTGTCGTTCATAAATAGTCGATTATGTATTTCTTTAAATATAGATGTAATGCGATTATTGAAATTATAATCTTGGAATACATTTTACAATTTAATATATATATATATATATATATATATATATATATATATATATATATATATATATTGAGTTAAAATATTTTTTCAAAATATTGAATTTATTTGTGCGATCAAAAATACATTTTTATGTATTAAAAACACATTTAACAACATTAAATTATAATTTATCCAAAATTATATGATAAGTTTGTAAAAAAAACCAAAACATCTATTAAATAAATTATTGTTAAAAAAAATAATGCAATCACTCCAAAATATGTTACATTTATGAAAAAATAATATAGAGTTAAGATTTTCTAAGCCATAGGGAGGCTTCTATTGTTGTGCGAGGACCGGTAAATGGTTATAGTACGAAGTTATCCATCGAACAATAATGACAAACTCACTAAAATATACATAAATATTTGATATTAGGAAAGTTATGTAAGTTATAAATATGTCCAAAATGGGCTAGTTTTTAAAAGACCAACAACTTGTCATACACAGTCTTAACATCTAACGAGTTCGGCAAGACCTATTGTCTCAAGTACCTCTAGTTTTGAATTACCAACTAACGCAAAATGCACTTTAAAACATTACAATGATTTCCATCCAAAAGTACGGTTATCCCATCAAAACGATCACGATTTTGCATTTAAATGATAGATCCCATTAACTGAGTAACACTACCTAGACAACGGAGGTAGGTAACACCTACACAAGAATTTGCAGGTAACATACAAAAATAGGTGAAATGTGTGTCGGCCATATGTGCATGTCTGTTGCTTATTCAGACTATTGAAGACATTAAATGACACCATTCAATTCGGAAAATAGTTCACTTTGTAACCTTTCATTTTAAAATTAAACCACAACAACCTTTTCATTGGGAATTAAATTCAAGAAATCATTCCACAAGACGTTCGGAAAGCACAAGGATCGGCCCCATGAAATCTTATCGGCCATTGGATCATGTACATAACGTAAATCCACAACACGAGTGGTGGGAGATGGAAATCCATGCCAATCTTTACCAATTAAATTAGATCATAAAACTATCAAACATCAAGCTCTTCTACATTTGAAGCATTCATTATACTCTTAAGCCCCTACTTTGCTGAATGCATTCGAATTTTTCGGAAAATGTTCCATTCATTTGAATGTCTCGTCCGTTTGAAAGGAGTTTTCAGTGTTGAGTTTCCATTTTGCAAACACTTCTGATAGTTTTCGGATAGTGTTCGGACATATGGAGTAAGTGTGCCTGGGTGTTGCATTCCGGACAAGGTGTGTGCACGTTGCTACATTCATTCTCTTTAATCAGAATGAGTGTGCTTAATTGATACATTCAGACGAGTGTGTGCATTGCTACATTCATTCTCTTCATCAGTTGTTGGAGCATTCTTGGAGACATACGGTATTTCATTGTTCTTGAATAATGTTATTCAAGATATTGAGTATCATTATTTTAGTTGAGAAGCTATGTTGGTTATAAGTAATGAGGTATGTATTTATAAAGAAATCACGTAGAGTTATGTTTATGAGTAAAATCTTTCAAGAAATTGTTGCAGTCCTCTAGGCAGTGCCCTTCAAAATTATAAGAACAACAACCTGTACTACATGGGAACGATTACTGCGTGCCATTGAACCCACGGTATAAGCCGTCGTTGTTTTAACAAAAATGGGAAGCAAATCGGGTTGAGGTTTCTAAGAAAAAGCAAAGTTAAAGGTTGGGCGTTGAAAGATGAGTGGGTGTATAGTACATCAATTTGTGGAGAAAATGTGGTTATGGGGCGTTCGGGGCTTTAGAGGCATAGGAGGCAATAGAATCTAGGTATCAATTTTTAAGCTTAAAATCTGGTTGCCTACGATGTAAATGTAGTTTCCTGTCGTTTCGTGGCACAGAGGCATAGGAAATGATAGAAAATAGTATCAATTTTTAGCTTAAAATCAGTTCTAATTTACATTTCTAGTTTCCTACGAGTATAAATGTAGTTGCCTCCTCCTTTTGTTGTGCTTATTAACTAGATTTGGATATTGACTTTATATTGAGTAAAATATTTCAATAAATAGTTCCAACTTACAGGTCCATGTCAAGATAAGTCTATGTTGAAGCAGGCACTTCTTGCAGTTTTGAACAGAGTCCATTGTAGCTAACGATGGCATGCTTGGGTATCACACATCTTTCTCACATCTTTGATATTACAAGTAATACATAATTAAAATACAATAGAATGAAAAATTAATTCACAATAGCAATTGTAATTTCAAATTCAACTATTCGGGTAAGAAATCGGTCTATTCCCTTTTATTGTCAATTGGTGCAACAAAAAACGAAGATTTCATGTTGTTGGTAGTAATATTGAAATTCATACATAATTATATAGTTTACTCTATACGGTGGTGTTTAATATATCAAATTTTAACGATGGTGGAAATTGCAGGTTGTTGTATACATGCAAGAGTTTCTATTGTGAATCGACGGGAACGGGCGAGAGAAGGGGGCCAGCGCGGTCGGTTCATCGGATGAGGATGTCCAAATGCTCCCAATGCTCCCAACAATGTATTTAAGGACCCACGTAACGAAGGATCATCCCGGCCACAGAGCGAAAACTACACGAGCCACCATACAGCACGGTACACAAGCGCAAGTTCAGCAAAGAAAATCGGTGCCATCGAGAGGCCGGACAAAGCAAGACATGCTCCGATGTAATTGATGACATCGAGTTTAAAGGAATATTAAATCGTATCTTTCAAAGAATAGCTGGCTATTCAGCACTCCTAACATACACATTGTTGGATAAATGGGTTGACTAATAAACGTAGGGCACGTGCAGTTATGAGCGGGGAGGAGGATGAGGTGGTGAGTGGTGTATGAGAGATGACGCAATTGGGACATGGGTTGAAACTCGCGCTTCCTGGCTTAAATCTGGCTTCCTTGGCTCCGTCTTGTCGGGGGAGGCCAAACCCCTTTAAAGATGGTTTTCTTGGTAAGTCATGGTGGAGTGGGTTTAAGAGGCATCCGGTTGTGTTCGATGGGGGCGGGAGGGGCATTTGTGGCAGAGACCGGGCTTCGTCTACGCCCTACGATTGTTCCAAGTTCTGCCTCTTCATTGCATATGACAGGCATTCATATGCAGGACCATATAGGCCAGCGATGGGGGAGGCAAAGCTTATGAGAAGAAATTGTGGTATGCGAGGTAATTGCGAAAGAGAGGGGTAAGTAATACTTTAGACAATGTTGTAGAGCGAGGTAGATCACAATTCTTGCATGTTAATGCAATTGGTTCATACGATACTAGATTTTATCTATTTAAAGGTAAAAGCTCAACTAAAAATTATATACAAAATTGTGAACCGAGGGCATGCATGGGTGCACATCCACATGCATAGATGACAAAGCTGTTCTGAATTGGCTTGCCATTTTACTTCTTAAATACTTACCGGGTGGTGTCTCACGAAAATAGGCACTTGCGATTTTAGATGGCCATGGTGGAAGCCACATGGTTGTACGACAGTCGAGGAGGCTGGTTGGTTGGGGTCGGCACATTAACATTTGCTAGCTGTTTTCCACTCCGTTCAGCCCCTTGATGTGAGCGTGTTTGGGCCTTTCAAGAACTATTTCAAGGTCGAGCGAGCTTCATGGATGACAAAAGAATCCGAGGGTGGAAGTAAAGAGGTTTGAGCTGGTGAGCTTGCCTAGTAAAGCATTTAAAAGGCTCCTTTTAGCACCTTCTATTAATATCAAAGTGGTTAGGAGGGTAGTGCTTATAGCCACTCAATTTTGATGCTCTTATCCATGATACCCAGGTGTAGCCAAGCATTTTTGAAGTGGAAGAGGTCAAGAAACGGAAAGAGAACTTAGAAGAGCATATTTGGTGCCCGAAGATGTAACGGCATTTGTGCTTGAAGGTTTTGTCCTTACGAAGGTTGTTACGTAGTGGTGATGATGTTGAGCATGTATCAGGTGAGACATAGTTCGATGCATGAACCAACTAACAATATCAATGAGGGGCTGTGACACCCACTATTACCCATTGTGATGAAAGTGCCATGCCAGCAAATGGTGCACAATCATGGCTGGTGAGGTCATGATGAATATCATGGAAATAACACTATCATCTACCTGGAAATGAGGATGAAAACGCAGACCTTCAAAACCATCGAGTTGAACCATGCGAGTTCATTATTTTGTGGACAATGGATCATGGAAAGACACAGCCAGACGCAAGTACTTGAAAGACAACAATGGGGGCCGATCGGTTGTTCCCGAGAAGATTAATCAGTGCGGTGGTGTAAGAACGAAGAAAGCAAGATTACTTGGTGCATTCCTTTCTGTTGGCAGCTATCGATAGAGAGTGAAGGTATTGTCAAGGAACTCCAACATCGGATTATCTTTGTTTGAGGAGGAGTTCCAATTTCTCATTTTGAGGGATTATGTGGTGTGTTCGAGGTACGGAACGTAAAAAGGAGAAAGTCAGGGAAAGCTAAAAAGAAGGAGTTAGACAATGAAAAGAGGGTTGTGAGATTGCAACGGCGAGCTCGACGAAGAGAAATGTTGGAAAGATAAAAAGCAAGGAGAATGAACATCAAAAGCAATTTGGCAAGGAAAGAGAGAGGCAAGAAAGGTTGAACGCCAGGTTGGAAAAAAGGAGGGGTGACAGCGGAAGACACGGATTGAGCTGAGTTTGAAGCAAATGAGTTGATGTCCTGTGCTGGACCACATTGCGGGCGGAGACACCATCATTCCAAGACTTGATTAACATCCCAAGTCCCGGCTATCAGCCGGGGGTTAGGCCTGTCTTATACCCTACTGGGTGTGGGTTTGAATCCTAGCATGTTTATATGACACTGCGGTGTTCGGTGTTGGGTTGGCTAACACAAGTGGACACTTGGGCTACTCGGTCCCACCATGGCTACATGGAGCAAGTTGGGTACGACCATATGCCAACATTCGGGCACATCCTAATCATCCAATGTTGGGCGGTCCACCGGACTTGGATGAGAAGTCAACTCAGCAATTTTCGGCAATACGGGGAGAAGTGGAAGCCATCGAAGCATAGGGGTGCCATGACTTAATTTTTGTAACCACAAGACAACATGATTTTAGTAAGGATCAAATAGGTTTTCTAATGATAGCATCCATGGATGTTTGCGAAGCTACAAACAATTTCAAATTAGTATGTATAAAACAATGTCTAAATCCTACAAGTTTGTTAATGTTTATTGAAGTTATAGCTTTAGCCTATATCGAGAATTTTTATGAAGTTATATGGCAAACAATTTATGAATTCCTGCATATCGAACGGTTCAAATCCTACAGGTTTGTTAATCTGAAGTTATAGCCTTAGCTTATATCAGTTTTTTATGAAGTTATATATCAATCACTTTCTAATTCCTACATATCAAAATAGTTTCTAATTCCTACAAGTTTTGTTAATCTATTGAAGTTATAGCCTAGCCTATATCGGTTTTTTATGAAGTTATATATCAAACACTTTCTAATTCCTACATATCAAACAACTTCTAATGCCTACAAGTTTGTGTCTGTTGAAGTTATAGCCTAGCTTATATCATATTTTTTATGAGTTACTCTTAAACGGTTGCATTTCTGATCCTACCAAGTTTGTTAATCTTTTAAAGTTATAGCCTTGGCCTATATCGAATTTTTTATGAAGTTATATATCAAACACTTTCTAGTTCCTTATCAAGCAGTTTCTAATTCCTACAAGTTGTTAATACGTGGATTTATAGCCTTGGCCTCAATATCTAACTTGCTCTTGAGCATAATACCAATCATCGATCACACGATTAAAACAAGTGATAGGCTGGTGCCATCATTTTTGTTACTTAGGTAATAAGAGACAACCCATTCATCGATAGAAGCTGAAGGTCATAATCTTTATGAATAATGATTAAAGCAATTATGAACAAATTATGAACGATTTAAGAACAAATTCTAATCAAATCGGTGGGCAACAAACGTATCATCACGAGAGCCTTTTGCAAAACTTCATCGATAAAAATCACTCAATAAAAAGGAGAAAATTCATTGCAAATTTCATCGATCGGAAATCACTCTAAAAATGTGTCTTCACGGTAGAAGCCTTCATTAAATGGTGGGAGATAGCTAGGTTTAGAAGGTTGGTGACCCGGTTGGTAGTGGACGGTACCCGCCACACGCTTTCCACATGGTTGGCGATTGTCGTATGAAACGGATCAAACCTACGTGGCATGGGGGGCAGGTCATTGAGGGTGTCCGATGGTGACCCCTCTCACTGCAAGTTCAAATTATCACCACATTCTCATTCTCCATACCATGTAGAGCTTGATGCCGGAGTACCAACCCTCCCAATTTGATGCAAAAACCACGATTGAATGATCCTTACTTTTATGCTTCATCGTGAAAATTGCTACTTCTTCATCGGTAAAAATCATGAATGAGGAGGATGCAGTTAAAAACTCGATTCATAGCGAAAAAAGGTCATGACACCAAATTCCAACTTGGATTTTGGCCCATTTCCCCTACGAAAATGTGTCTTCTGTTCAAGAACAACACGATTGAATGATCCTACCTCTTAATTGATTAAAAAGCGGATTATAAAAATCATGTACCAAGCCAATGATACACGAACGATCAAAGAGGTGTGAACAAAGAAATTGAATTGATAATTGAATTCAACATTATTAACAACACAACCTCATTGCATCTAAACAAAATATCCCTTGAACATTACATCACTCTTACAATGAACATAAACGGATACCAATAATCATGTTAAATAACAAGTATATCAACATGGCGAGAAAAACCGAGTCATATATAAAATTGTGTGGGAATCAAAGAAAATAAATAATGTTAACAAATTCTAATCATCGGATGAGTGGGCAACAAACTGTATCATCAAAATTCATTGCAAACTTCACATCGATCAAAATCAACGAATAAAAAGGAGGTGAAAATTGCATAACTTCATCGAAGTAAAAATCCGAATAAGAAAGGAGGATACTGCGAGCAGAAAGAAACTAAATTCATAAGCAAAAAGGTCATGACACCAAATTCCAACTTGGTTGGCCCATTTTACTCTAAAAAATGTGTCTTGCAGTGAGAACAATCTGATTGAATGATCCTACCTCTTAATTGATTAAAAAGTGGATTATGAAAAATCATAACTATGGAAACCAATGATACCACGAACGATCAACTTGGAAAGTGTGGAACAAAGAAATTGAATTCATAATTGAATTCAGCATTACAATGCTTGACTTCAACCTCATTGCATCTAAACAAACTGTCACTTGAACATTACATGCTCCTTTCTTGAATAAAAACCAGAGATACCAATAATCATTAAATAACAAGTATATCAACATGGGAACAAACCGGCGGGTCATATGAGAATTGACGGGGAATGGGATAAAATAAATAGCTAACAAGTCTAATTAATCATATCGGTGGGCAACAGGCACAGCATCATCAAAATTCATTGCAAGCTTCATCGATCAAAATCACCAATAAAAAGGAGGTGAAAATTAATTGCTAACTTCATCAATATAAAATCACTAAATAAAGGAGGATACTTTGAACAAATAAGGCGAATTCACTAAAGAAAAAAAGGTCTATGACAACAAATTCCAACTTGGATTTTGGCCCATTGCCCCACTGCGAAAATGTGTTTTGCGATGAGAACAATACGATTGAATGAAGTCCACCTCTTAATTGATTAAAAAAAGTGGATTATAAAAAATCATAGCACAAACACGATACACGAACAATCAGCAGAGGTGCGAACAAAAAGAATTGAATTCAACATTATTAACAACACAATATGAGAATTTAGGCAACGTATGCCCAACAACACGGTATGGAAAATGTCATGAAATTAATTGAAAACATGTACAAAATATAAAACATTATTAACATACTCGGCTCGGTGGTGGTTATACCAATATTTAAACATCAAAATATCAGTTGAGAAAACCATAGCCTAAACCCTATATCTCAATTTACACAATTGCTTTTAATTAACACACAAACCCTACCCCTAAACCTCAATATTACTAACAAAGTATGAGAAAATGACATAAACCCTAAACCCTATATCTCAATTTATGACGGTATGAGAAAATGCACCACCATTATTAACAACTCGGTATGAAAATTTGAACAACATTATTAGCAACTCGGTGAGAAGAAAATGTGCATGAAATTAATTGAGAAAACATGTACAAAATATAAACATTATTAACATACGCACCAACTCTGTGGTGGTTGTATACCTGGCTATGGGTGTTTATACTAATATTTATCAAAATATCAATTTAAAGAACACCATAAACCTAAACCTATATCTTAATTCCTGGTGCTTTTAATTAACACAAAAAACTACTAAACCTAAATACATTACTAACAGGTATGAGAAAATGACAAAAAATCCTAAACCATCTCGATTTTTACCACATAGATTCCTTCTAATTAACACACAAAAAATATCTTTCTGTACTCTGACTTTTATTTTTAACACGGTATGAAAAATGACATAAACCCTAAGCCACTGTATCTCAGTTTACGAAGTTCACTTCCACAATTAAGACGGAAACCCAGAAACCCTACCTAAGCAATCGACATTACCTAACACGGTATGAAAACAACTGACACAAAAATATTAAAAAGTTATACCTTGGCTCTCGGTGGTGGATAAAAATATTTAAACATTTACACAAAAAACGAACGTTTACTTTAAACATTTACGGAAAACCATAAACCTAAACCTAGAATCTCGATTTGCAGATTATTTAATTAACACAAAAACCCAGGACAATTTACTTTAAACATTTACGAGGAAAACCATAAACCTAAACCCGGAATCTCAGTGCATTCTTTTTAATTAACACAAAAAGCAGACAATTTATAGAAAACCATAAACGCCCTAAGCGAAGAATCTCAATTCCTTATTCTTTTAATTAACACAAAAAACCCAGGACAATTTGCCTTTAAACACATTTACATAAAACCATAAACCCCTAGGCTTGAGAATCTCAATTTGCACACATTCTTTTAATTAACATAAATCGAGAAAATTACTGCAATTTTACCACAAACATTCTGACCATAAACTACAAGCAGAATCTCTAATTTTAGCAGTTCTTTTAGTGCTTTAAACAATAAAAATTGCAATTGCTTTAAACATTTTCCTATATCTCAATTGTTAGGATTCTTTTTAATTGAATTAACACAAAAAACCGGACAAACAATTTACATAAAACCTGTTTAAGAACACGATGCAACATAGTAAAGCTCAACAAAGAACATATCCACAAAACCCATTTTAAGAACATAGTAAAACATAGTAAAGAAACAACAAAGAACATGTCCTTCGGGATAAATGTGTTTACAAACACATACATATCAACGGTAGGACATAGTCCTCCTTGCCAACTTCATTGTTCTCCCTTTTATGCCAGTAGCTTCACATTGTCCTTAACCCTTTTGACAGCCTGTGAGAGCAATGCAAAAATCAATCATTCTGAGCACAAACATTAAAAAAACATGCAAAAACACTTAAAAAAACAACAGTTGACATCAATTCTATAGTAACATTTTTCCCATTGGGTAGTTTTCATTGGCCAAAGGATTTCCAAGGTGCCGTACCACCCAGCTCCTACCGCCAAAATACTTGTGAAGTTGGCACTATAGCTACGATTACGATTGTGGATAAAGCAGTTCAGTAATTGCATATGGGTGATGAAAATGGAACAGTATTAGTCTTATACCATGTGCTCATGTTTTTTGGTTTTGACCTTATCCAATTTTATGAGATGAAACTATAAAGCCCTGCATATTTTTACAAATCCGACTAGTTCCATAATACAAAGAAGGCCATAACATTAAGTAGATATGATTACAGATCCGACTTATTCCATCATCAACCAGATACAAGCCTTAGTATATAAGGTACGCGGAGCATGCTATGCCAGATTTTAAGATTGAGGCAGAGAGCTCGCCTCCTCAACCATTGAAAGTCCAAAATAGTAATACGAAGAAAACAAAAAAGACGAAAAAACGCCAGCAACCCCGCATGGATTCTGGTTCTATCAAACGATCAGCAACCAGGGAGAGGATCTCCACAGAGGTCCGTTGTTATAAAGTATGATGATAATGGAAACTTTGAGGCAAGCCCCAGAATCCTCTGACAGGGAATTATGCGACACGTTCGGGAAAGTTGCGACGAGACGTGAGGTTCACAAGCACATTGGGATTCTTCCGCTCAAGCGATTTTCATTAAACTCCAGAACGTTCAATACTGCCAAACCTAGCATACTGGGTATGCTGCCGGACAGTGTATTAGCGCTGAGATCCAGCACCTTCAATCGCTCCATCGTGCCAAATGAAGATGGTATCGCTCCTTTCAAAGAATTGTGCGACAAAACCAACTGTTTCATTTGTTTCTGAACGCCCACATTCTGAGAGGTATTGAACCCGTGAATTTGTTGTGGGACAAATCCACGGTCTCAAAACTTCCGTCTGGAGACCTACTCTTCATGGAGAATGCAGCAGTTATGAACCCCGTTAGTTGATTTGAATGGAGGTCCAGAACGCCCAGAATTGTGGATTTGCGCATCTCCGCTGGAAGAGTTGATGTCAACGCGTTGTTTGACAAGATGACAGAGAATATAATCTAAATCATCTTGCCCTGTGGCAGTATGGTACAAGTCAAGCGTACCGAGACCATTTGGCATCGTCCGAGAACCACTGGGGAATTGTACCCTCGATGCTGACCACGGCGAGAAGAGCTGAAACAATCCAGTGAAGTTCGATATCACTATGGGCACACTACCAAACTTGAAATTGTTAGAGAAATGAAATATCGAAGATTTGCAGATCAGAAAGCTTATGGAATTCTTTGGAAGGCTCCCTGAGAAGAGAGAGTTGTGAATCAAGAGACTGAAGGTTGAGCTCCCAGACTCGAAGGGATCGAACCCGGCAACCTGTTA
Source organism: Pinus albicaulis (assembly GCA_034641835.2). NCBI lineage: Eukaryota > Viridiplantae > Streptophyta > Pinopsida > Pinales > Pinaceae > Pinus > Pinus albicaulis. The sequence goes on from JAXQQM020088879.1 coordinate 45,452, forward strand.
CCGTTAGGTAGAGGTCATTGGGTTTAGCTTACCCCACGAAGCAGGAATGGAGCCGCCGATCTTGTTATTCGAAATTTAAACTCGTTGAATTGACCAGACCTCCCATTGAAGATGGCAGCACTCCACCAATTCATTTTGCTCGAGACGAAGAAATACAGAGACCTCATATTCGCAATTGAGGACGGAATGCTGTCGCTGAGTTTGTTGCTAAAGAGGTACAAGCTGGACAGATTAGTTAACATACCAATAGAATCAGGTATACTTCCAATAAGCCTATTGTCAGACATATCCAACATCTTTGCAGAAAAAGCAATTCTCCCAGAGACGGAGGCATGGAGCCACTGAGCAGGTTGCATGAGTCGAGTCCGTGAGTTTGCCGGAGACTGGTTATAGAGGCGGAATCCGACCCCGTCAACTGGTTGGTGAAGAGTTCCAAAACGCGCAGATTCTTGAGACCCCAAAAAAATCCGGAATGTTTCCGAGTAGAGGGGTGTTCTCGAATACAATTCCTGGAGATTGTGGAAATTTCCCAGAGACTGAGGGATTGGGCCGCTGAGGTTATTCTTATCGAGAATGAGCTTCTTTAGACGCTGGAGCTTCCCGAGAGGAGGAGAATGGAGCCGTGATTTGTTTGGTGTCCTCAGGTCAAAATCTCTAGAAACTCGAGATCTCCTACGGATTCCGACAGCGTGCCCTTCATATAGCCATCGAATATGTAAAGACCCTGGGAGAAGAGTCCCGGCAACTGAATAGCCTTGCGTCCAGTTTGATTATTGCATGTTACTCCTTTCCGCAGCGGCAGTTGGAGACGTTCCATGGCAAACGCCGAGACTGGTCATCGACAATCCCAACCCGAAGCGCTGCAGTGCCCTCGGGTCTGCTCTCCGCACACTGCGGCGGCCAGTAGTGGGCAGCACTGCAGTGAAAGGGCTCAGAATTGCCAATATAATGGCAATGGTGATCATAAACAAACTGCTCTGAAGCTTAGGGGAAGCGGACATCTTGGATGACTGGAAGAAAATGAAACGGTGAGCGTAAAAGAGGACGTATCTCGCTTGCTCTGCTGGCATGCGTTTTCTAGAAGCAGGGAAAGTAGGGGGCGAAGAACAGGCGTTCGAGTAGTAGCGTCTCAATTCCTCTCGGACGTGCCATTCAGTGAATGCGGGTGAGGCTGTCTGTCAATTTTGACTTGAACTGTGCCATTCAGTGAATGAGGACGGTGAGGCTGTCCATCAATTTTGACTTGACTTTGTAAAGAAAGTGGTCTCCTGCAAGGAGGCCATCATTATGGGTGGCACCGTAGCAGTGGTAGTGGTGTAGTTGTAGGCCAGAGGCAAAAGATTCCCTTAATCCGTGTCCGTAAAATTTGGTTTTCATCTTTTAATCTTTTTCTGAAAACTCGAATTAATAGTTAATGATTCGGACTTACATATTTAATGCTTAAAGTATTTTACAAAATAAAATATTTAACAATAAAAAATTTGAAAAGATAGAAAAATAATTAATAATTTAATCTTTAAAAATAATTTTAGAAAATAAAAAAAAGTTATCCAATAAAAATTTTAAAAGAGAAAAAATTAATAGTAATTTTAAGAATTTTGAATATCATGTTAATTAACTAGAAAAGCCTCTAGTGATAAGCTCTAAATCATTATTTAATTTTTTGATGTGATAGTTTTAAAAGTTACACATATCTATATTATAATGTTTAAATGTCATTGAAGTAAAATTTTTTGCATACATGAATTTTTAGATTTTTTTCTAATAATAATGTTTTAAGGATTTTAATTTTTATGCCAATGTGATTACTTCTTTTCGGTCGATAATGTTTTTCATTCGTTGAAAATGCACCCACCCCAGAATTTTACTATTTAAATCTCGTTACTTTTTCAAGTTGTGTTTTATGGGATGCATCCTTAGGATAAGGAGCACATTCTTTGTGTTTCTACACTCTCAAGATGGGGGAAAATGCTTCTCCACATTCTTTTTTGGGGAATCTGGGGGAGAAACCTGAGGGGAATCATTTCCTAACATGAGGATGTGTTCTCCAAATGGGGTGCTTATGAGCATCTTTCTTTAAAAGGGATTCTACGTGTCTTTCTTGAATTTTGCCCAAAAATAATATTTTATTAGTGTGCGTCCTAATATTTCAACACTGAGACTTTACGGTACTGTAATTAATGGTAATGCTAAATTAAAAAATGTTAATTATTTTAGGATGTTTGAAATTGGTTCTCGGCCTCATTGAATTTCATATGAACAAAATAACATTTTAAATCCCACTCAAAAATCCGGTAGACCTAATAGTTTTCAAGATTTTAGGATTGGGAATTGTAATATCTACATTTGATTCTATATCATGTGTAAGGGTATGGAATTAGCATTTAATCGAGAGTAATAAAAGTGCTCTATGTACCTAGATGTTGTAATGCCATTGATTGTTGAACTCCTAGATGTCATGACCCTACTAAAAATTGTATCACTCAAACAAAAATCTATACTCTCTATAACGTGATAGTGATAATGCAAGCTTGGAAAAATAACATTTTGTTAACTTAGAGCAATAATTGTGAGTATTTACATAATGAATTTAAAGTTGGTGTAAAAATTAGTAAAGAAATGAGTTTTTCCCAACAAAGTTGGGGAAGGAATAAGATGCCTTCACTCTCTTCATAGGGTCTAAATTCGGCGGAGGAGGTGCCATGCATTGAATGCATAGTTTTTGAGTGAGGTTGTCAATAATGTTGGGGAAGGAAGAAAGATTTGCTTCACTCTTCTTAGAGTGTAAATTCCTTTGGAGGACGTGCCATGCATTGAATGCATAGATTTTGACCAATTAGACAAAAGGCTAAATATTCCATTAATAGATGTATATAAGATTTGGTTTCATCTTTAATTTTTTATACAAAATAAAAATTAACACTTAATAATATGATGTGAATTAAGTTGTCAAAAAATATATTATAATTATGTTATAAATAAATAAATAAATAAATAAATAAATATATATATATATATATATATAATTAATTAATTAAATTTAAAAAAGGAGTATAATTATAATATATTAATTAAAGATAAAATCATAATATTCATTTTACTAATTTAATTATATGTATATCAAATTTATAAACATAATTTACTTATGATATAATTTATATATACTAAATACATTATGTTGGACTATTATATATATAATTTATATATATAAATACATTATGTTGGACTCTATATATATTATTCATTAAAAGAGAAATAAGTTAATGACTAATAATTAATATAAGTGATAATTTTTAGATTAATTTTTTAATTATAAATGCGCGAAGATTGGCTGATACGACATACATATTTAAACCATGAAGTGAAAGCAATGAGTCAAAACCATTATAAAATAATCCAAAAATATAACTAACCATCCTTAAAATTAAACGGTCGAAATAAAACTAAAAATAAAACCATAAAAAGACACAAATACCCCTTCATATAAAATCAACGGTAAAAAACTAAATTAACTCATACAAAACAAGATAAATAGGTTATTAAGTGAAAAAAATATATTCAAATCAGAAAGTCTCATTTATACATAAATTATAAATAAATAAAATAATAAAATAAAATCGATAAATAAAATAAATAAATAAATACATGAAAGAATAAAATTAGAAACAAAAAATTATAATCCAACAAAAAATAAAAATAAAAATAAATTATTTATATTTTTATTTTAATAAGAAATAAATTAATTAACATACATGAATACAATATATAAATAAAATACAAAATAAAATAAACACAATAATAATAAAAATAAAAAGACTAAATCATAACAATAAAAATAAAACTAAAAAATTAAAAGACCCAATAAAAGGTAAAATAAAAAACAAAGAATTCAAGTCAAAGTTAAAAACTAAAACTAAATAATTTATAAATAAATAAAATCAAAAAAATAAAATAAATAATTAAATAAATACATGAATGAATACAAACATTTTTTAAAAATTAAATTAAAATAACCTTAAAATAAAAAAATAAAAATATAAATTATTTGTAATTAAAAAATAATAATAATAATAATAATACACAAAAAACATAAAAACACAAAAAGAATAAAAGGACTCCCAGGGTGAAGAGATGGAATCCAACATATTTTACTAGCTATACTTCTTAAAAATATGTAAATTTAGCTAGTTTGCGAAATATAGGTGACCATTTTATATTATTTACATCATATACCTCTTAAAAATATGCTCGATTTAGCTGGTTTACAAAATATAGATGATCATTTTTAGATTATTTACATCATATACATATTAACTAGCAATTGCACCTAATATTGCAAAACACAAGTAAAAATTTAAAAAAAGTAATTCAAAAAATAAATGGATTTGGTAACATAATTTGAATTATTTATTTTTTTCATCTTAAATACATATAACTTAGTAGTCATAAATTTTTCGGATGTTAAAGACATAACTTAGTAGTGGATTGTTTTCCCAACATTTGAGCATTCATGAAAGAAATTTGTATAAATAGAAAATATTAAAATAACAAATTCCACATGACCTTGCCTTGAAATTAATTAGCAATTAATATACATATAATAATTCACACTTAACTCGTATGCGGGTGATCTACAAGTTTAATGGGGGACTTGGATGGTTGGCGGGCGCGTGGGTTCATGCGGTCTCCTTGGCACCACCCGGCGACATCAATTGCATTAACTTAGTGAGGTCAAGCAATTAAGTGGCACATTCCTCCGGTTTCACGCTCCATCTATTTCAACATGGCTTCTTCGGACGCTTCCATTACGGTTTGTATTCTCCGGCTTTCGATGTGATACGAATACACATGCTTAATTCCTTTGGCTTTCATCTCTTTGGCTTTCGCTCTGTCTTTCTCCCGCGGAGATCGACACCGCCATCTTCAAGTCCCAAGGCGTGAGTCTCTCCTTTCGCTCGGTTCAAGCCCTTGCTTCGAGTTTCGATGCCTCGTCGGGGACACGAGGATGAGAAGCCCGGGAGGCCTCTGTGGCGGGGGTACTTCTCGATCTGCTCTCCTTCTCGCCCGACTCATCCTCACCACCTTCGATGCCTTGAGGTGGGTCCCTGTCCCAATACTCGTAGCGGTAGGAGCTCTGCGATGGGGTGTAGGTTTGATTTGTTGACGAGAAATCTCTCCGGTTGTAGGGTCGAGCTTACACGGCCCATTTTCGTTTCCCCTGCCTTCTCGACATGCCTTTGTCGGGCTTCTATATCTCAATCGAATTCCATGAAGCACTTTGATTCGTGGCCCCTTGGTTGGGCGATTCTCTCCCGGAGCACCTTACCTCGGATAAGGCTTTGTTCTCCTCCTCACTCGGTCGGCAGTCGGTTGATGGTGATTCCTTACGAGACTGTTCGTGGATTCAAATGCTCGAAGCTCTCAAGGGAGGCGGCTCAACTGCTACGGCGACATTGGTAGGATGTACACTTCCGTCGGCGCCCGAATGTCAACGTTGCTATGCGGGGATGAGGACACTCTGGCATGCCGATGGTTGAATCGCGTCACTCCTCTTTTAGTGATGTGGCCTCTCCTTTCTCTTGTTCGGTTTGATGCTGCTCTGCAACTGCCGGACTCGGCTACGCTCGCGCATGGTGGCACCGATTGCGGTTGGTTCTACCCTTGTTCGCTGGCATTTTGAATGCGGTTTTCCCCCTAGTGGGCGGCGGATCATTTTTGTATAACTATGTTTACATCTCGGTAGGCGATTGTAGGTTAATACTGCATTTTCGTGTCGGGCCGGTTCCCCCATCCCGGGCGGCTTCTGCAATGGCAGAAGTCTTTGTAATATCATAGTTGTTTCGGTCTACGCTTGTGTGTTGCTGATACATCGAGCTTTCATGGTTGTGCTAGAATGCCCATCTCTACGGGCAGTTACCTGAGCTTCGGCTTCCATGTAATCTTTGTATATTAATATATTAAATCTTACTCGAGAAAAAAATAAAAATAAAAATAAAAATAAAATAAAAATAAAATAAAAATAAAAAATAAAACAATTCACACTTAGACTTATGTGTAAGGGAGGAAGGACACAAACTTAAATATATCATACCTATAATAATATTCACTCTTTATTAAATGATGAAGGAGTTATTAAGGTAGTGGATATTATTAGATACCAAATCCTTCGGGATTTGGAGAATACTTTTTAAATATGTAAATACCATAAATATGAAATATCATACCATCGATGATGAAGATTCACTTTTAAAATGTTATATATGTTTATTAAAAATCAATAAAAATCAATTCAATCTAAAATTTACTCCTTAGTTTTACATGGTATTATAATGGATTATATTTTTGGATTTGTGCATTTTGAGTTAAAGGTTAATCAAAAATTTGAAAACAAAATTACTCTTTACGGATTTTTTGATAATTTTCAAGGAAAAATGGTAAATCCGAGATGGAGAGAAACATGGAAAAATGTTTGTAAAGTAAGACAACCATGAAGCCCTTGCAGGTCTCAATTCGATGTGTGGATACATCGACCATATAAACCAGAAATACATCGATCGAACAATTTCTGGATTAGAAATGGAATAGAGAAAGGAGGCAGTGCTTTTTTGAAAACCAAAAAGAGTTTTGTACGGGTTTTAAAGAGGAGTGTCGAAAGAAAGGGCATGAATTAGAGCGAAGAAGAAAAAGATCAAGGGTTATCGAAGCGAGCAGAAGAGGGTTTCGCAAACGGGAAGGAACAACGAATGCCCTAACGGTCTGTGGAGGTGTGCGAAAGTATTATGGAGATCGTGAATTAAATGGAACCATGAACTATGGCGAGGGGATGGAACGCGGCAAGTCGGGGTTTTAAAACCACATATGGTTTCGCATTGATTTGGAATGGTAGTGGTAATTCCTAAATCGAACGCGATAATGTAACGAGTTGACCGTAGCCTTTGGTGGTATTCCTATACGACTATTTCGCGTGCCATAAGTGGGGGGTTAAATTTCGAAGCCCATTTTAGTGCGATATCCATTGGATATACGCATAGGTATTATGGGTTCGCGATGAATGATCGGCCGTCGGATCACAAGATAAGTTGCTTGGGAGTTAACGGAAAGGTAAGTGGGTTGTTAAAACGGTGGGACCCAACATTAATATGCGTTGGTTTATGTTTTAACCCAAAGTCGAAGATTATATAATGAATAGCTATGTTGTGGGACCAAACTTTAGCCATGTTGATGTTTAGAGGTTTTAACCAAAGTCGGGGTTGTATGAATGAAATGTTATGATGTGGCGAAATGTGTATGTGTAAGTAGTGCTGGCCTTTTAACCAAAGTCCACAGGTTGTGATGACATCACATTTTCGCTTGAAAAGGTATATGAAGGGGTTTTAAGAAGCAAAGTATGGCCATATTATATTTCGAGTTTTATTATAAGGTGGGATGTATGCATTCGACAGCCATATAAAGTGAGAGCCAAAGATTGGCTTGGGGTTTAATCAAAGTTTGAATATTGATCCCCATTTCATGAAATGGGTAAAGGGTATGGTTTATAACCATAGAATATTCGAAGAAGCAAACACCTTCGCATGTATGAAATTGTACGAGAAGATTTTATAATATGGTTTTAACCATAAGTTTTATGAAAGGGCTTCCACATATGGAGTTTGATGGTTGGGTTTTATAACTATTATTTGAAAGCTTAATGCTTTCGCACTAAAGTTTTCCTAGTTGAAAATTATATAGTTGAAAAATGAACCATGCATTTTTAAATTGCATTTCAAGTGAGAATGTGGGTTTGGCGACTTAGGGTGCTGTCATTTCTTGTCTTTGGAATTCTCTTTCTTGTAGTCATTAAATGCTTTCATTTCATGGAAAATATTAGCTGCGAGATTCCTTCCCTTATCATCTCTAATATGAACGGTGGACGATGAAGAAAAGAAGAGAAGCCCTAAACCAAGAGCATTGTATTCCTATGGCACTCCTAATATCAAAGTGAAAAAGGATAAAGCTGGTGATAAAGATTTTTTCTACCCACTTTATCAAGCTCATGCTTCGAATAATAGACTACGAAACTTTATATTATATACTAATTGTACTTTTGAAAAAGACACTCTTTAAGAATTTTTGTACTCTGTCATAAAATGGTAAAAAACACGTTTGAAAGAATGCCCACAGCATACAAAATTGAAAGTCTGTGCATTTTGGGTTAAATGTTAACCAAACATTTCAAAAACAAAGTAATTATTACCCTTTGAAAAAGACACTCTTTAATAATTTTTGTGCTACGAGATAAAATGGTAAAAAGCACGTTTTGAAAAGAATGCAACGTACAAAATTGAAAATTAAATGCATTTTGGGTTAAAAGGTTAAGCAAATATTTCCAAAACAAAACTACTCTTTACGGATTTTTAATTGTATTCCTATGGCTCTCCTATTATCCAAGGCGGGAATGGTAATTTGATAAGATTTTTGCTGCCCACTTTGTCAAGCTCATGCTTCAAAGAATAGAATATGGAAACTTTTATAGTATATACTTTGTGAGTAACATAGTAGTGTACCTTTGAAAAAGACACTCTTTAAGAGTTTTGTCATGATAAAATGGTAAAAAGCACGTTTGAAAAGAATGCCTTTGTACAAAATTGAAAATTACATTGCATTTTGGGTTAAAAGTTAACCAAATATTTCCAAAACAAAGTAATTGCACCTTTGAAAAGACGCTCTTTAAGAATTTTGTGCTACGTGATAAAATGGTAAAAAGCACGTTTAAAAAGAATGCATTATTACAAATTAGAAAATTGTGCATTTTGAGTTTAAAGAGTTAAGCAAATATTTCCAAAACAAAACTACTCTTTACCGATTTAAATCCACCCATCCCAAGTAATGACCGAGTATTAAAGTGTGTCAGTCAACGCTAAATAGTAAGTGCAGATTAGTGTTTCAATCCCATGATTAAAACCCGAGTGATAGATCAAATCTCAAAATACAATGAAGCTCCGACGAATTTGGAATATGGTATACATAAGAAACATTTCAAAATTTAAGAAGGAAAAAAACATTATAATGTACATTTAAGAAAAATATGTATTTTTTAATTTTAAATTATATGACATTAAAGTTAATTAATTACACTCGACATTCAATATTTAATTTTTATATTTTGATAAATACAATGGAATAAGTGACATCATTCTTTCTCTAATTGTCATTGAATAAGAGACATCGTCCTTTTCTAATTTATCATTGTAACAAAATCATTTAATCATTTACTTTTATGGATGATATTTTCTTTAATAAATATACGATAAATGAATTGTTATAAAAAATTATTTATTAAAAATTTACTCCAAGTGGTATTGACCAAGGAAAGCCTAAACCAAGAGCATTGTATTCCTATGGCTCTCCTAATATCAGGCGAGATAAAGTGGTGATGAATTTTTTCTTGCCCACTTTATCAAGCATGCTTCAGAAGAATAAGACTAGAATTTTATAGTATGTGCTACCGAGGTAACATAGTAATTGTACCTTTGAAAAAGACATTGTTTAAGAATTTTGTACTTTCTGTGATAAAAATGGTAAAAAGCACGTTTCGAAGAAGAATGCATTGGCCTGAGTGAAAATTCTATGCATTTTGGGTTAAAGGTTAAGCAAATATTTCCAAAGCAAAGTAATTGTACCTTTTAAAAACACGGTTTAAGAATTTTTGTACTGCATGCATTAAAATGGTAAAGCACGTTTGAAAAATAATGCCTTGTACAAAATTGAAAATTGTGCATTTTGGGTTAAAGGTTAAACAAATATTTCAAAAACAAAACTACTTTTCTGATTTTAATACTTTTCGAGGCAAAATGGTAAATCCACATGCACAGAAACATGGAAAATGTTTATCCAAAGTATCCCTTATTTAGGAGGTGGAAGAGGCCTATTTTAAAGGAGGTTCAAAATTTTAGCTACTTTTCGGAAAGGCTTGTACAATTTTTTTTCAAAGTTCCTTGAGTTCTACTTTTGGGATTCATAGTTCTTTGTGATATTGGTAATAGTGCGACATTTACAGATCAACGGACCAAAAACCTTGTAGGTTGTGAAATAAGAATGACATTTTGATGCTTAACTCTGTTAGAAACGATGTCAACAACATTAATATTGGATGGTCATTGAGAGAGAACCTTCATTGAAAGTTGAGAAAGGATCTATAGTGTTTACATTCATATCCTCTTTATCTAATTTTTCTTGCCAGTAGATCGAGAGATGGGGCTACTAGTCTTGATCAAAAAATGTCTGCAGTCACAACTTCCTACACATTTTGATTGTGGGGGTTCCTGCTTGGAGGATTCCACTTCAATGCTCGAAAAGAGAAGGTGGTGGTGAGCATGCTTAGCGAACTTTAAAGAAAACATTTAAGTTTTAAGTTTTTAACATTATAATTTAAAATGCAAAATACAGAGATTCATGAATAAATACACATATGTTAAAAAGCTGTCTTTGGTAACCTATAGTTTCTCCTACACACCATGCAACTTAGTTTGAAATCAAATACTTAAATGGTAAACCGTAAAGAGTCATTTTACAAGTTAAAAATTTATATTAGACTCAAGTTCTAATTACACACCAACATTATCTAATACTTATGATATAAGCTTAGCGGTTCAATTAGGGATTCTTGTTTTTATTCTGCTATGACCATGTTAGGGATGCAAACGGATTTCCACTACATGAAATCAAACTAATCTCTAAGGATGATGTCGATTGAAAATTGGTCACTTCGGGACAAGAAACAACGATGTATGGAAGTCAAACTGGAATATTGTATTGATAAGTATGCCATTTATTGTAACATGAAGGTCATTTGAAGTTCAAAATAAGTTATCAAACCACCATTTGCAACACGGAATATTGTATAGATAACTATGCACTGTTATTGTAGCATTAGGTCATTTGAGTTAGGTAAACAAAGCGTTATCGAATATAAGTTTTGTTGCTTAGATTCTGTTTTGGATTTCCCCTCAAGTCAATGATACCTTATCATCTCTAATATGAAGAGTGGACAATGACCAAAGAAATACCTAAACCAAGAGAATTGTATTCCTATGGCTCTCCTAATATCCGTGAGATAAAGGTGGTGATAAGATTTTCTTTGCCACTTTCTTATCATGCACGTGTAGGAAGAATGAACTTCTGAAAGCATAGTATATACTTTACGAGAATGTTTTGTAGTAATTGTACCTTTGAAAAAGAACAACACATTTAAGAATTTTTTGTACCTGCATGGATAAGGTAATGGTAAAAAACGCACGTTTAAAGGAAAGATAGGTATACAAAATTGAAAATTACATTGCATTTGGGTTAAAGGAGGTTAAGCAAATATTTCCAAAAACAAAGTAATTGTACCTTTGAAAAAACACTCTTCTGCGAATTTCTATACATGATAAAATGGTAAAAAGCGCATTTGAAAAAAGAATGCCAGCATACAAAATTGAAAATTGTGTGCATTTGAGTTAAGGAGTTAAGCAAATATTTCCAAAACAAAACTACTCTTTACGGATTTAATACATTTCGAGGCAAAATGGTAAATCCACATACTTACTAGAAGAAATGTGGAATTTTTTTATCAAAGTATCCCTTATTTAGGAGGTGGAAAGAAGCTATTTTTTAAAGGGTTAGTAAAAGAAAATCAGCAGTTATCCTAATATGAAGTTTCATTTATTAGATTCTATATTTTGGATTCACATAAGTCAATGAACAATACCTTATCATCTCCAATATGAACGATGGACAATGACCAAAGAGAGAAGCCCTAAACCAAGAGCATTGTATTCTGTAGCTCTCCTATTCAAAATTTGAGATAAAGTGGTGATAAGATTTTTGCTGCTTACTTACTTTATCAAGTACAATACCACAAGAAGAATAGACTATAGAAATTTTATAGTATATACTTTACGAGGTAACATAATAATTGTACCTTTAAGAAAAGAACCTTTATTTAATAATTTTTGTACTGTGATAAATGGTAAAGCACATTTGAAATATTACTGTACACAAAAATTGAAAATTATGTGCATTTGGGTTAAAGTTTAAGCAAATATTTCAAAACAAAACTGCTCTTTACGGATTTTAATACTTTTCATGGCAAAATGGTAAATCCACATGCACAGGAAAAAACGTGGAAAATGTTTATCAAAGTATCCCTTATTTAGGAGGTGGAAGAGGCCTATTTTAAAAGGGGTAGTAAAAAATCAACGGGGTGGTTAAATTTAGGTTCAAATTTTTAGCTACTTTTGAGAAGGCTTGTGCAATTTTTATCAAAGTTCCTTGAGTTCTACTTTTTGGGATTCATAGTTCTTGTGATATTGGTAATAGTGTTGTTTGTTCTAGATCAATAGACCAAAAACCTTGGCAATTTGTGAAATAAAAAAAGTGACATTTTGATGCTTAACTCCTAGTAGAAAAAGAATGTCAACAACATTAATAATGGATATTCCGTGGAGACAATCTTCATTAACGAAGTTGAAAGGATCTATAGTGTTTACATTCTATCTTCTTTATCTAATTTTTTAGGGCCCTCGGAAGTAGATGAGGAGATGGGGCTATAGTCTTGATCAAAAAAAATCCATGTAGTCTGCATAGCTTCATTTTGATTGTTGGGGTTCTGGAGGATTTCCCCATCGGTGCTCAAAGAGGTGGTGAGTAGGCATGTAGCGAGAAACAGAAAGAAAACATTTAAGTTTTAAGTTTTTAACATTATAATTTAAAAATACAAATACGGATTATGAATAAATACACACATATATTAAGCCCATCTTTGGTAACCTATAGTTTCTCTGTCGACTTAGTTTGAAATCAAATGTAAATGAGTAGTAAGTCACAAGTTAAAATTTTATATTAGACTCAAATTTAATTACATAACCTTATCTAATAATTATGATATAAACTTAGCCGGGGTTCAATTGGGGATTCTTGTTTTGTTCTTGCTTTGACCATGTTTAGGGATTCAAGCTGTATTTCCACACCATGAAATCAGCGATCTTGAGGAGATGATATTTGATTGAAAATTGGTCACTTCGGGACAAGAAAAAATGATGTATGGAGAAGTCCAACACCATGGAATATTGTATTGATAAGTATACCATTTGTTTATTCAACATGGAGGTCATTTGAATTTCAAAATAAGTTATCAAACCACCATTTGCAACACAAATCTGTATAGATAACTATACCCTTGTTTATGTTAACGTGGAGGTCATTTTGAAGTTCAATAAACAAAGCGTTATCTATTATAAGTTTTGTTGCTTGGATTCTCTATTTTAACGGATTTCCCCTTCGTCGAAATTGAACGATACCTTATCATCTCTAATATGAACGATGGACAGCCAAGGGAAAGCCTAAACCAAGAGCATTGTTCTATGGCTCTAATATCCAAAACGAGATAAAGCCGGTGATAAAATTTTTGCTGCCCACTTTATGTGACACATGCTTCGAGAAGAATATATTATGAAACTTTTATAGTATACTTTCGAGGTAACATATTAATTATTACCTTTGAAAAAAAAGACAGCATTTGGGGTACAGCACTGCAGCCCATGATAAAATGGTAAAAAGCACGTTTGAGAAAAGAATGCTTGTACAAAATTGAAAAATTGTGCATTTTGGGTTAAACGTTAAGCAAATATTTCAAAACAAAGTAATTGTACCTTTGAAAAAGACACTCTTTAAGAATTTTGTACTGCGTACGCCAAATGGTAAAAAAAGCATGTTTGAAAATAATGCTGTATGCAAAATTGAAAATTAAATGCATTTGGGTTAGTTAAGCAAATATTTCCAAAACAAAAACTACTCTTTACGGATTTTAATACTTTTCAGGGAAAAATGGTAAATCCACATGCTTGGAAGAAACATGGAAAATGTTTATCAAAGTATCCCTTGTTGGGAGGTGGAAGGAGCTAACACCTAAGCAAACGGCCTTGGTAGAAATCATATGTGCAATCTCCGTACACTTAAAAAAGTTCGGTGAAGCTCAGGAATTTGTTTGGTGTGGCGAAACATATTAATAGCACTCATATTCAAATTTTGGGGAAAACGACCCATATTGGTGGCTCATATTGCCATGTGAAGGTTTTGTTTATGAGTGCTTAAGCTAAACGGGGTTCAATTAGGGATTACGTTCACCCTCTGTCTCGGAATGGCGGCGTTCGGCAAGTGTCGAAGTCACGAGTTCAGCGAGCGACGCGGCACGCGAGAAGATCACTTCCACTTCGACGATCAAATGCGGCGGAACGCAACAACTTTCACTACGAAGAACAAATTCTTCAATTGCTCACCTACGTCTCGAAATGGCGATTGTTTAGCAAGTATCGAAGTGGCAAAGTTCGGTAGCCTTGACACGCGAGAAGATCACTTCACATAGGTAGCAATCGGACGGTAGCTTTTTCAACGGAAAAAATTCTTCAGTTCTTCATGAGACGAATCTTTGTTGAATAGAAAGAGATAGATGCGGATGATTGGAAGAAACGAATTTAAAAAGAAAATCTCAAAACTACTGCCAACTAAGTAATAACTACCAAGTTTCCATTCCTCCTCCAACAAAGAAAAGGATCTGTCGCTCATCGGTAGCAAGGTTGTTCAGTGCCCTTGTGCGGCAAATGCGGCAGTGTAAGTTGGAAAGGAGGATTAAGGTTTTAGTTATAAATGAGTTTTAGTTATGTTTCAATTTTTTTAAGCGTATTTTTTAATCTAAATTTATTGCACTCTTCAATCGTCTAACAATAGATCGACGATCAACAATAGTACACATGAGCGGAGGGTAGGAAAGTTGTTTCAAATAATAATGCCTTACGACGTAAAATTATGTCAATTTAGCTATTTTACAAATAAATATAGATAAGTTAAGTATTTGCGTCTGTTAATTTTAAGTATGTAAATATTTAAAGAAAATTATCTAAATTGTTTTAATGCGATTTTATTTTTAATTATATATTAATTTGTAAAATATTTAGAGTAGATATTTTACTTATTTTAAAGAAATTTTTGTAAAAGAATGAAAATTGAAGTTTCAAAATAAATTTAGAAAAAAAAGTAAAAGATAGTTATGGAAAAAAATGATTATAAAAGAAAAACAAAAAGCAATAAAAAATTGAAAAGACAAATATTAATGATAATTTTCTCAATTAAAATTTCGTAAATTAACGGACAATTTTTTCAAGAAGATCTAAAATATGATGGTGATTAATATGGAACCTATATTGATTAACTCTAAACCATTATTTACATTTTCTTGATGTGATTATTTAAAAGATTTTAAAGAACCTAAAAATATCTTAATGTTTAAACATTATTGAAATAAAAAATTGTATGCATGGATATAATAAATGTTAAAAAAGTTCATACATTTCCAATCTAATTTATCTAGAATCTTACCGAGGATTTATTGAAATCACAAGTTATTCATTGAAATCACAAGTTTTACTAGTGAACTCTTCACAATCAAGTGCCCCATGGATTTTTCAGCATGTTGTGGGGTCTGTATATGTAGTCAAAAAACGGTTTAAAGAAGCCTAAATCTCAATATTTAATTTCAAATGGATTACGCCACAAATTTGTCGACACTTCAAAAAGTATCCTTATAGACAACTCTTAAAAATTTGTCGACACTTGAAAATCACTTATAGACAACTCTTAAAATAATTTGTTATTGTTATAATTTTCTAAATAGATGTTGGAAAATAGGTATGGCATAGTAAGTTAAATGCTTATTTTTTCAGAGTTTCAACTTTGTCTTCCCTTCGATTACTTATCTTCCACCATGTAATTCTCTTCACATATTGAAAATGCATCAAGGTAAATAATTGGATTGCATAAAACTTCACATTCTCAAGCAACATTCCATTGGGATGCATCCCCTAGGGTAGGAGTGCATTCGTTTCCCACACTCTCAAGATGGGGGGATGCCTTTGGAAAATGTTTCCCCACATCCCCCCCTTTTGGGGAAACTCGAGAGGAGAGGTGGGGCTGTTCCCAGGCCCTGAGGGATGTGTTTCCCCAAATGGAGCGCTTTTGGGTGTCCCTCTTAAGAAAAGGTTTTGTTTCCCTCCTTGAGTTTACTTGAAAACAATAATTTATTAGTGTGGAAGCCTAATGTTCAATACTAGGGTCCTACTAATGCTATGTAATTAATAGTAATGCTAAGTGTGAAATTATTAAATGTTATTTTCTTTAGGATGTTTATAAGTGGTTCGAACATCATTATACTATTTCCACATGGACAAAGTAAAACTTTAGATCCCACTCAAAATCAAAATCCTTAACGAGTTTTCATGATTTCAAGATTGGGGGGATTGCAACGTCTTCATTGGATTCTATCATGTATGAGGGTATGGAGCTAGAATTTAATCAAAAACACCAATCGGTCTAACCTTACCTAGATGTTGTTGCTTCACAAATTGAACTCTATCCGACCTAGTAGAATTGTTCCCATCACTCAAACAAAATCTCAATTTCGAATTGGGGTGCAAGCTAATGATGGTCTCTCATCATGTCTTCTTGTGATGCAAGCTTGGAGAAACAAAAAATATGTTAACTTGGATGAATCATTATAGGTATTTACACAATGAATCTAAAATTGGTATAAGATGAAATATGAAAAATAAATTAGCTTTTCAATTATATATTTTTTATTTATAGTACTTTTTGTTTAACTATGTGAATTTTGAGTTTTCCTATCATTGGTATGTTATTTTTTGTTGAAAATATAATATATATTTTTGTTAGTGCAACCTTTAAGTACCCAAATGATGGAGATCTTTGCTACAAAAATTTGCGGGGGTTGTAGAGAATAGAGTGTTCTTGTGCAAAACTATTTTTTTCAAAATTCTGTGAACTTATATATATATATATATATATATATATATATATATATAATCATTATACCCTTCAAATTACAAAGTCATTTGTTAGTGAAACCTAAAAGGATCTTGAGAGAGAGAGAGATGGTTGAAAAGTTAGAAAGAGAGATAGGGTAAGAGGGTGGGGAAGGAGAGAGAGAGGGAGAGGAGAGTGACACACGGAGACATAGGGATGAACATAAAGATACGATTGGGAGGTGGGGGCGTGTGTTGTGTGTGTGTGAGAGAGAGAGAGAGAGAGAGAGAGAGAGAGAGAGAGAGGAGGGGGGAGAGGAAGAATGATACACGAGGGAGAGATGAGGAGGAGAAAAAGAAAGAGAGGTGGTGGGGAGAGAAGGAGTGGGGGAGGGAGGAGCAAGACGAGTTGGAGGGCACAAAGGCAGGATAGTTTGGAGGGTGGTTTTGAATGAGGAAGGGATAAGTAAGAGGGAAGTGGGAGGGATGAGGGAAAGGAGGGAGGGATAGAGTGAAGATGGAGAAGGGAGAGGGAGGTAGATAACAACGAGACCTAATAGTTTTCAAAATTTCAAGAGTGGGATTGTAACATTGGATTCTATATCATGTGTCGGGGGTATGGAACTAGCATTTAATCGAAGACAAGTACATTTGTACATGAATGTTAGTAGAGAAAACGCTGATTGTTGAACTCTTATGTCACGACTCTAGTAAAATGTGAGTGAAATTATACCTATCACTCAAACAAAATCTTTGATTTTTTTGAGGGTGCAAGCTAATGATAGTCTCTGTGACATGTTAGTGGTAATACAGCTTGGAAAAATAACAATTTTTTAAATTAGGAGCAACAATTATAGGTTTGTCTGTTAGATTTGAATTTGGCTAAAAAATTAACGAAATGTGTTTTGTAGAACGAAATTGGGGAAGGAAGAAGGGCCTTCCCTCTTCTTAGGAGTGTAAATTCTTCTCTAGGACATGTCATGCATTGAATGCATATTTTTTTGTGAGGTTGCCAACAATTTTGACTTGGCTTTGTAAAAACACTACTAGGTGCAAGGAGGCCATTCTTTTGATAATAACATTGACCAATTAATTGTGGAGCCATACGTTGAAAAGAAAAATTCCATTAATTTGTCTGCCTATAAAATTTAGTTTCATCTTTACAATTTTTTCTATAAAATTAGAATTAATGGTTAATAATTTGATGTGAATTGAAAACTCCAAAAAATAATTAATTTTATATTATAATTACATATTATAAATTTAAAATTAAATTATTTTGATTATATATATATATATATATATATATATATATATATATATATAATTCTAAAATTTTATTTAAATAATTTATTTTTGTTAAATTTTTAAAAAATATTTTTAAATTAATTATACTTAAAAATTATAATATATTAATTAATGATAAAATCATAATATTTATTTATTAATTTGATTACGTATATCAAATTTATAAGACATAACTTAATTGCAATATAATTTATATGTACTAAATACATGATGTTCGGAAAAAAACACAGCAATAAAATAGAAATAAATTGACAACTAATCATTAATAATATAGCTGATCATTTAGATTATATATATATATATATATATATATATATATATATATATATAGATATATATATATATATATATCCATTAAAAGATCGCCAATTTAGCTAGTTTACAAATAAATTTAGATGAGATTCGTATTTAAGTCAAATTCCACATAATTCAAGATATTTTTAAATATTAAATGAAAACTATTTAAATTATTTTAATGCTTGTTTTTTTAATTATATAATGATATTAATTTAAAATATTTAGAATAGATAATTTATTTTTTTAAAGATGGAAAAGATTGTAAAAGATTGAAATTGAAATTTAAATAAATTTAGAAAAACAAATTAAAATATAATTATTGAAAACATTTGATTATAAGTGAAAAAAAAGTAATAAAAAAGTTAAAAAGATAAATATTAATATAATTTTTCAAATAAATTTTGTAAATTAATAAGCAATTTTTTTTAAGAAGATCAAAATATCATGTTCATTAACTTTAAACTATTATGCACATTTTCTTGATTTGATAGTTTTAAAAGTTTTTAAGACTTTGAAAGATCTAATGTTTTAAACATGAGGTCGAATAAAAAATTGCATACATGGATTTAATAAATATTAAAGAAGAAAATAAAGGTGTTGTCGATAAGTGAGAATTTTTGAAAAGTTTTTTGGTTTATTTTCTGATCTAATTTGTCTAGAATGTGAGGATTCATTGAAATCAAGGCTGACGAGGTGAACTCTTCACAATCGATGTGCAGTGATTTTTTAGGGTGTTGAATCCATATGTGCAACGGTTAAAAAACACAAATCCAATATTTATTAATTTTTTTCATCGGATTATTACAAATCACATAGAAAATATAAAAAAAGTCTCACTTATAGACAAATTCGAAAATAAATTGTTAGATGTTTTTCTAAATAGGTGGTGGAAAAATGAATATGACATAGAATAATTTAAATGCTTAATTTTTTTCAAGTTTCAACTTTTTGTCTTACTTTACTTATCTTCCACCATGTAATGTTCTTTCACATATTGAAAATGCATCCACTAAGGAATTGGATTGCATGCAAACACTTCACATTCTCAAGCAACCTTCCATGGGGATGCATACCCACAAGTTGGGATTGCATTCCCCACGTTTCCCACACTCAATATGAGGAGATGCCTTTGGAAATGTTTCCCATCCCAGAGGGGCTTAGGGAGAGGTGGGAGGAAACATTTCCCTATCATAGGGGGATGTGTTTCCCAAAATGGGGCATAATGAGGCATCCTCTTAAAAAAGGGTTATGTGGCTTATTCACAGGTTTACTTGAAAAAATTAATTTATTAGTGCGGAAGCCTAACATTTCAACAACATGGCCCTACTTATGCTATGTAATTAATAATGCTAAATTATTAAATTCTTAAATGTTAATTGCTTGAGGATGTTTGGAAGTGGTTCCAACTTCATTGGATTTCATATGGAAAATAAAATTTTAGATCCCACTCAAAATCCCAAAATGCTTTAACGATTTTCACAATTTCGAGTTGATTACAACGTCTTCCTTGGATTCTATCGTGTATGAGGGTATGGACCTAGCATTTAGTCGAGATCCAAACCCCCTCTATACAACTAGATATTCTTGTACAGTTGTTGAACTCCTACATCATGACCCTAGTAAAATTGTTCCTATCACTCAACAAAATCTCAATTTTCGGGTGGGTGCGGGCTAATGATGTTTCTCCCGACGTTTTAGTAGCAATGCAAGCTTGGAGAAGCAACAATCGTTAGCCGGGAGGAATCATTATAGTTAAAAATATGGTTTTGTTAGTGCAACCTTTGAGTACCCAAATGATGGAATATTGCTAAAGAATTGCGAGGGCTTTAGAGAATATAGTGTTTTTGTGCACAACTATTTTTTCAAAATTCATGATCTTAATATATATATATATATATATATATATATATATATATATATATATATATATATATATATAGAAAATAATTATACCCACTTCAAAGTACAAGGCCTTTTTTGAGCACGGCCTAAAGGATCTTTGAGAGAGAGAGAGATGGTTGAAAAAGTGAGAGAGATAGGGTAAGAGGGTGGGGGAGAGGGAGAGAGAGGGAGATGAGTTGTAGAAGGAGACATAAGGATGAAAATCGAGATAGAGTTAGAGGGGGTTTCATGTGTGTGTGTGTGAGAGAGAGAGAGAGAGAGAGAGAGAGAGAGAGAGAGAGTAAGGGGGTGAGAGAAAGAGAGAGAGATAGAGGGAGGGAGAGGAAGAGAGAGATAGAAGGGGGGAGGGAAGAGTGAGAAGTAGAGAAATGAAAAGGGAGGGAGAAAAATAAAGGTGGAGGAATTGATGGGGAGAGAGGGAGGGAGGGAGATAGAGACATGGTTGGAGGGCACGAAGAGACGGGGAGAGTTGGAGGGTGGTTTTTCAAGGGAGGAAGGGATAGAGAGATAAAGTGGGAGTGACGGGGAAAGAAGGAGGGAGGGAGTGAGGGAATGAGAGAGAAGGAGAGGGAGGAGATAGAGAAAGGATGATATGGGTGATGGGGAGAGAGAGAGAGAGTTGGGGAGGGGGGAGGAGAGAGAGTGTGTGTGAGGGGGCGAGAGAAAGAATGAGAGAGGGATGTAGAGATAGAGTTGGAGTAAGAAATATGGGTGGTGGGGGGAGGAATAGATAGAGAGTGACGGATAAGGGGGATAAAGGAGAGGGCGAGGAGGTGGGATGGAGAGAAAGAGAGGGAGAGAGAGAGAAGTAGATACGTGGGGAGAGAGAGAGACAAATTTGGAAATGGGTTTATTTTGTGAAGGAGGGATTAATGGGTGAGGGAGGGATAGAGAAATAGAGGAAGAGGGAGAGAGAGAGAGGCGGTTGTTAGGTCCCTATAACACTAGTGTATCCCCTTATTGTTATTGGTCGCCCCATTATTGTTATTGTTGTACCCTGTAGCCCCCATATTGTTATTATTGTGCCCTTACATTAATGTTGAGTCGGCTAAGTTATGTTGTGAATTCCCATGGACTCTATATATAGAAAAGGAGAGGTTGTGTCATTTGTATCATCCAATAATTTTTCATTAATGTAATGTACGGGAGGTCCCCCCCCTTGAAGTGGATTATTTCCAAGGCGTTGATCTCTCTTTTCTTCTATTTTTAGACTAGTTTCATAACATTTAGTATGAGCTTTTACAGTTCTAGGGTTTCGCTGCTCAAATAGGTCATGGAAGTTTAGCTATAAAAAAATTTTTATCTGCGAAGATTGTTGAAAAATTTTACGGAGCGAAGTTGAAATCTGAGGAGCAGCCATTGAAAAAAATTTTAGATCTTGAAGATTCGCAAAATTTTCGGAGATATGATCTATGGAAGTTAGGGGATCAAGCTCCCAAATTTCACCTAAACGAGGTCATCGTGGAATTTGCTATAACTTGTTCTATATGAAGGTGCAAAAGCTGAAATTTTTACGGAAGCGAAGCCGAACTCCAGGAACTTCTTGTAAGAATTTCCTTATCTTAATTCACAATATTTTCGGAGATATGATCTGTGTAAGTTATGGTTTTTTCGAGGCTCCCAAATTTCACCTAAACGGGTGATCGTGGAATTTTTTCTATAAATTTTTTCTCACACGAGGTTTTAGAAGCTGAAATGGATATTCCCAAGAGCGAAGTCGAACTCCTAAGGAACGACATGTAAAATTTTGAGATATTGATTCGAAATATGTTTGGAATGCTGTTGTGGAAGTTAGGAGTTTCGGGCTCCCGAATTTCATGCAAGAGTGACCATGGGAAAATTGTATGCTTAACTCTCTGCGAGCATTATATTAGGTCTGTAATAAGTGGCAACACGTAAACGGACTTTAGTAACAAAAATGTGTATCAATTTTAGAGCTGAAGGAGAAAACGATGAAGCACGGCCAGCTGTAGGTACAAGTTCGCTCTGCGAATAGGTCCATAATTACTCATTGTAGGAGATTGGAGCATAAATTTTTCTTTGACATCCAAATCGGTCGGACCTATGGCATTAAAAAGAATATTCGGAGGGATAATATAGGACCTAATTTCAGATATTGAAGATCCAAGGTAATCCGAGAGATAATTCGGTTTAATATCGACCTCTAAAAAAAGAAAGAAAAAAGTATCTATTTGATTTTTAAATTTTATAACGTTTGTTTGAAAAAGCAACTTAAAGTGATTTAAAGACATATTGAAGAATTTTTATTAGTATTGGGTTCATAATTCACCTCCAAAAAATAATTCCACACCCATTAAAGTCCTCAAGCTATACTATGACGCATGAAGAGGAAGAATTGCGATAGCAAGATATCCAGAAGTCACGGTACAAGTCACAACAAATTTTAAGCCTTACAAAAGAAGTAAAAGACAACATAGATGGTTTAAAAAGCCAAAATGGAAGTTAAGTTGGACGGTTTGAAGGATCAAATGAAAGCTAATATGTGGATGATAAAGTAGCAGTGGAATAGCATCACAAAGCGAACATCAACAAAAGAAGTTCTCCAACTCCTCAAGGATAACTAACTTTGGTGGAGAATCAAATGAAACAATAAGAAGATCTCAACATTGCGGTGAAGGATTTCACAGGAAGTAGTCACAAAAAGCTTGAAACTCACAATAACTGCAAATCGAACAATTTCGAGGTGTCAGTAGTAGAAGAACTTGCAGGTTGAAGATTCCACATGGGAGGATGAGAATTTTATACAAAAGCATCCGGCTTAATCAAGCGTTGAAACACTTGTTTGAAGGAGAGGGGCATGTTGGGTCTGTGTACTAGTGTATCCCCTTATTGTTGTTAGTGTAGCCCCCTTATTGTTATTGTTGTACCTACAGCCCCCCATATTGTTATTGTTATTACCTTACATTATTATTGTTAGATCAGCTAGGATTATATTGTGGCCCCATGAACTCCTATATATAGAAGGAGGTTGTGTTATTTGTATCATCGAAATTTTTCATTTGTAACGTAAGGAGAGGTTTCCCCCTTAGGTAGCGGCTTATTTCTAAGGCGTTGATCTCTCTTTTATTCTATTTTTGGAGTTGGTTTCATAATAGCGATGTTGGGGAGGAGAGAGAAGGAGAGTGGGAGGAGTATATAAAGATATATTCAAGATGAGAACGAATCAATTGAGGAAGATCGAGAGATATAGTAAGGTTGTGAGGGAGACAAAGAGATAAAAAGAGAGGGATGGAGATAGAGATATATTTTGATGTGTATGTGTGAGTGTGTGTGTTTGTGTGTATGAGAGAGAGAGAGAGAGAGAGAGAGAGAGAGAGAGAGAGAGAGAGATAAGTGAGAGAGGGAGATAAGGAAATGTTGGATTGAGGTTGTTGTGAAAGAAATGCGGGGAATGATGGAGGAAGGAGATATGATATAGGAATGATCGAGGAGGTAGAGAGCGATGGTGGGGAAAGAGAACTTGGATAAATGGAGGGAGTGGTGGGGGAGTGAGAGAGAAGGAGATAGGGAGGAGATACGATAGAGCTATAGGGAAGAGGAGGAGAGAGAGAGAGTGATGCGGGAGAGATGGAGAGAGATAACAATAGAGATGATGGGGGAGAGATGGAGAGAGATAACAATGGGGAGATTATGGGGGGAGAGAGGGAGAGAGAGAGAGGGAAAGAGAGAGAGAAAGTAAGAAATAAAGATATAATTTAAATATATGGAGAGAGAAATAATGGGGGAGAGAGAGAGAGAGAGAGAGAGAGAGAGAGAGAGAGAGCGATAGAGATAGAGAGAGAGGGAGGGACGAGAGGATATATAGAGAGAGAGTTGTGTGGGGTTTTTATGAAGGAGAAGGGAGGGAGGAGGGAGAGGAGGGGGAAGAGAGAGAAATGTTAGAGACGGAAAAAGTGATGGGGAGAGTTGGAAGGTAATGATTGTGGTAGGGAGTTAGGAAAGTGAGAGAGAAGGAGAGAGAGAGGAAGATAGATACAGATTTGGATGGTAGAGAGATATGGGAAGTGATAGAGAGAAAAATCCCCACACCCATCTACCTCACTATCCTCTCCCTTTATCACTCACTCACTCTCCCCTCTATCTCTCTCTTCCTCCTTCCCTTCCCCTTTCCCCTACTCCCTCTCTCTCCCTTCCTATTATCTTTCGTCTCTGTCTCTCTTCCTCCCTCCCTCTCTCTCTCTACCCCCCCCTCTCTCTCTCTCCCTCCCTCCCCATCTCAATATCCCCCATTTCCCCCCTCACTCTAAATCCCTCCTATATCTATCTCCATCTCTCCCTACACCCATCTCCTCTTCTCCATATCCCTATCTCCCTAATCTTCTACCCCACCCCTCTCTCTCATGCACACACACACACAACCATCATAAATCTATAAAACCTCTCCCCTAACTCCATATCCTCCATCTCTCTCTCTCCTTGTTCACTCCATTTCTATATTTCACTTCACTCCCACATATTCTCTCCAAATTCCTCCGTATCCCTTCCTCTCTTTCTCTATCCCACTCTTCCTCCCCCAATCCCTCCTTCCCAACAACCCCCCAAAATATGTGTCTCTCTCCCCATCCCTCATTCCTCTCTCTCCCATCCTCTATAAAAATCCCCCCCCCCTCTCTCATGCAAACTCCTTCACTCTCTCACCCTCTCTCCCTTTTCCTTGCTCTCTCCCTAAATATCCCTCCCTTTCTCCCTTCCCTAGTATCCCCCCTATTTCTCTCTTTACCTATATAGCTACCTCCCTCTCCCCTATTCCTCTCTTACCCTCCTCTCAATATCTCTCTCAATCTTGACCTCTCACTCATTCACTCTCTCTATATCCATCTACCCCTCTCTCCTTCACTCCCTCTCCCTTTCTCTCTTATATTGTATATCCACCCTCCTTCCTCTTCCTTTATCTATTTATTTACCCCCCCCCCCTCCCTTAGTCCCTCCTTCACAAAACCCCCCTATATGTATCTCTCTCTCCCCCCCTCCTCCCTCATTTATTCTCAAAGATTATAGTCATACCAGCATGCACACACTTTAAGGAATGTACATGCACTTTAAAAAGTGAGTGTGCACTTTTGAAAAGGTTGGCACTTTTAAAAAAGTGCATACACTTTAAAAAGTGCACGTGAGCTTTTGAAAATGAACGTGTGCTTTAGAGAACATGTGCACACTTTCAAATATGTGTGCACACTTTTAAAAAAATGCACACATTCTTGAATGTCTATGTGTGTGTGTGATTTTAAAAATGTGACAGTTATATTGAAAAATCCAAGCTCATAAGAATGCATGGTGATTTGGGAAGAATTGAGGCTATAGGATAGGGAGCACATGCATATTTTTAAGAATGTACACCCATTCCTACATGATTGTCTTCATGATGGCCCCGTTGACACTTTCGAGGCTATCATCTTCATGTGAGCAATGTTTGGCATGTTAAAAATTTTTATTATCTTATTTTAATGCTTAGAGGGAGATATTGATGATGAATATCCCAATATAGGCATTGATTTTGATGATATGTATATATTTGTTGTAGCATCATTTTTTGTTGACTATAAAGGCCATTTAGAGCCTCTTTGTTTATGTATTTTGATTCAAATGTGGATTGCACTTAGTAGTATTTCGGTTATATGCACCCTTACTTACTATATATATGAGAAAATTTGCATATTTTCATATAATGTTTTGGATTCATATGGATGCACATGAAAATTTACATTTCCTTTCAATATTTGATATTTATGGATTTTTTGGTCTACCAATTTTTTGGTCTAGTTTTTTTTTTTTGTGGGGGGGGGGAGGGGGGTTCCTAATTTTGGGGTCAACCAATTCAATGACTCATCTAGTTCTGATAACATTGGTTCATTGTCCATTATTAATATTTAATTTTAACTTTTCAGTCTTTATTTTAGATATTGGTGACCATAGGCCAAGTCTTGTACTCATCACTTTTTTACTATTTTTGAGTTTAAGTAATTTCAATTTATTATTCCAGTCTTCATTGAGACTATTCTACTTAGTACTAATTAGATTATAGAATATTGAATGATGAATTTAAATTAATGTATACAATATTTTACTATTTATATTTCATTGAATCATTTATGATGTATGAATCAAGAAATTTCATAAATAACTTGAATTTTAATCTCTCTCTCTCTCTCTCTCTCTCTCTCTCACACACACACACACACACACACACACACACACACACTCGTTGATTCCCCCCCATCACCCCTGAATTTATCTAAAATTTGGGGGTGCTCCCACATGCCTCCCTATACATCTCCCCATCCTAAACATTTGGTGGAATACAATCATGTACAACAAAGTGGAACTTTGTTGGAATATCTTGCTAATGCCTCTTCCATATTCATCAATGTCACTTAATTTTCTTAGTTTGAATGATATCGAGTCTAACTTCAATAAATTTAATTGAATTTACAATATGTAATATTATATTGATGTGGATTTTACAACAAATTTATTGAAATTCAAATTCAAAAGATGATGTCTTAAAATAAAATTAAGAATAATACCATGTCCATATCCTTAAAAATACTAAAAATATTCTTTAGCGACTTTGTTTATGATGTTAAATCACTTTTATCTTCCTTTACACCTGAACACAACTTTCATTGATGTTCTCCAAACACTAAAACTAACAACAATTATACACACACACACACATTGATATCCCCCATCACCCCTGAATTTCTCTAAAATTTGGGGGTGCTCCCACATGCCCCCTATGCATCTCCCTGTCCTAGAAATTTGGTGGAATATTGTTCTCAAGATAAGGAGGGGCATATATGAACATAACAAAATAGACAATCATGTACAAGAAGTTGGAACTTTGTTGGAATATCTTTCTAATGCCTCTTCCATATTCATCAATGTCACTTAATTGCTTAGTTTGAATGATATCTAGTTTAACTTCAATAACTTTAATCGAATTTACTATACCTAATATTATATTGAATATGGGTTTTACAACAAATTTATTGAAATTGGAATTCAAAAGATAATGTCTTTAAATAACCTCAAGAATAATACCATGTATATATCCTTAAAAACACTAAAAAATTCTTTAGCGATTTTGTTTATGATGTTAAATCACTTTTGCCTTCCTTTACATTTGAACACAAATTTGATTGATCCATTCTCCAAATACTAAAACTAACAACAACTTCACATTTGTAACTCTACTAATAAATCCAATCTTATCAATCTTCCAATTACTAATCTTCTAATCTTAAATCCTCATGCCTTACTATTAAAAAAGAAAATTATTTGACTTCACTTATACTAAATAAATTATATCTTAAAAAATATATATCAATATTATAAATGTATAAATATAAAATAAATTACTTAACACATTATTATAATAATAATAATTTATTAAAAAAAAAAAAAAATATTAATTAAACTCTAATAGATTTAAAATATTAAAATAAAAATTAATATTTTATATTAAACATAAACAATTAAAACAATTTTATTTATAAATAAACATTTAAGGTTAAAACTATTATATCATCAACTATTTCTCAATTCTAATAAAAATCAATTTTTTTAATTTATATTTAATACAAAGTGCCTTAATTTATAATTATGTTATATAAATAAGTACTATTAAATTTTCTTTCTTTATTTATATATAAATATAAAAAAAACTAAATAATTATACAAAATAAAATTTTAAATTTTATAAAAAATTATATAATTTAATTTAATCATAATTTTAAAATTAAATTATTACTAATTTAATAAATAAAAAATAAAATAAAATACAACAAAATCTAAACAATATTTCCAAGTTGTGGGCGACCACCTCATACTTTGCCACTTGAACGACATTATAATGTACACATTGAAATTATGTACAAAGTAGTAATTGCTTTAAAAGGTGTAAAGTTATATGGAAAGAATAGAAGATTTGGAAATATTATTTTTTTAGAAATAAAATAAAAAACAAGTTTATAATTAAATTTTAAAATTTGAAATAATTATATAATTTCAAAAACGACTTTTAATAATATAAATAATTATAATTTTTTATTTATGAAATATAAATAATTAAATAAATTTAATTACATTTACTATAACAATGACAAACAAATGTTCATTTTTACTAAAACTTTATATACACACAAAATTTGTAATAAAAAAACTATAAATCTTACACCCTATTTAATTTTAAATATATAATTTCAAAAATATTAATTAAGATTTTCACAGTTTTACATGCTAACATTTCACCCTGTTTAATTTTACATAATATGAATTCATAATGCAACGTTTCTTTGACACTAGTGTGCTCATAACGGAAAGTCTTTAAAAGATGTATATCATGGCCATTGGTGTTATATTTCAAGCATTGGAAAAGCCAGTTTCAACTCTTCCATCACATTGTCGAAAGACATTTACAATAGGTAAACATTTCCATCGCATTGTCGTTTTGAGAAACCGTGTTTGTGACTCGCCAATGATATATTTCTTATTATAATTCATGTTTTTCTGTGAAATATGCACATGGCGAACTATTACCGTGGGTTATTCCAATGGGGTTGTCTACTGACGCCACAAATTCCCCTGGATGACATATTTCTTACTGGAATCTGGTAAAATAAAAAATAAAAAAATCAGAATGCTGGAGTGTTAGAATCGTTTTTTATGGTGGAAATGGATTCAACACCATCAAGAACCCTACAGACACCCAAAATCGTGAACTTTGATAAATATCCTTACTTCTGTCAAGGTGGCTGCGAAAACATAATCAAGCTCTTTTATGGATGTGTGACATGATGATACATTGTTGCTTCATGTTTATAACATTATTTTCCAAGGATTCTCCGCAAGGTTAAGGGAGCACGAAGTCGATGAGATGCAGAGAGCACTGGGAATTCTCGCCATTTTTCTTCATCGTGTACTCCAACTGTACATGATGTGATCCCCATACTTCCTTGACCTCAAGAGACCTAACACAAGGCACTTGTGGGATAAAATTGACTACGTTTTTGATGTAATGATCGATATGATTTATTTAGGTATTTTTACGAAAGGACAAAGCTTCATCGATCAGGACATGGCCTCGTTCCCAAGCACTGGAAAGGAAAATGCGAGAGTGGGATAAGATTTTCCAAGTCCAACTACAACTAAATTTTATATATTATAATGATTTTATTTTTATAATATTTTATTCTAAAGAATAATATGTTTGAAAATTATTTAATTTATTTCTTTCCCCTTTTTGATATATTATTATTTTTAAAAAACTTTAATTTATATATCTTTATTGATTTTAAAAATATTTAACATATAGGAATTGAGATTTTTTTTTAAAATATAAAATTATTAATAAATGCGAGCTTACTTCTTCTTGTTATCAAAGGAAAACTATTCATTCGAGCGAAATATTTTTATTTTTTCACTAATAACTTTATTGCTTATATCCAAAAATAAAAAAAATTAATTAATTAAACACAATTTTAAATTTTATTTAAATTTTGGGAAATACATAAAAGAAATTAAAATGGAAAGGTCTTTATTAATAGAATCTTAAGGATCTATAAATTTAAGCCACCAAATTCCATAGAAATCTTAAATGTTAAAGGTCATATATAGTGAAATTATTTAAAGTCTTCACGCATGCGTAATTGTCAAGAATAAAATATTGGAAAAATATTAAATTTTCAATGGGAAAGAGAGTTTATCTATGTAGTAATGATGTGTTATTATTACATTGATGTGGTTGTATTGGTTGACGCATCATGTTTCTACAAAGGCTACAAACCCACATCTTGCCTCTTGAATGAGATAGTGGAAATCCATTTAGTGTAAGACTCACAAGGCCATGGCACACACACTTCCTCCATCATCGTGGGTTATTTCAAAAGGTGCAAAGAGATGCCGAGAGGTTTGTTAAACTGGAAAAGTTGTATGAGGAACACATTTGTAGAAATGTATGTGATATGTTTTTTCTTTTGAATTTGGGGATTATGGTGTGAAGCATTAATTACCAAATGAAATATTGTAGTCGCAAAAAACTGGAAATAATTATTTTGTCATTGTAAACAAACATTTATTAATTAGAAATATTAGAAATATTTCTGAATAATTTATTAAATGAAATATCCTTTCATTAGGGATCAAATCAATTTGATGAGTAACACCTCTAGATTGAGGCAATGCATGTGGTAGTTCAACTCGGTTATGCCTGAAAATTCATTGAGAAAACCTTGAACCTCTAGTGGAATTTCCTCATTTAATCTCTTCCTATTTGTAGCACATATATTATAACCAATAAAAAAATTCTTTTCTAGATTCATGCTACACTTTATGTGTTTTTTCCACAAAACGTTGAATGGCATTCCTATAATATTTCCAGGTCTCCCCAACAAAAGGTGACCAACATCCACTCTATATTACATCACAAAACACCCAATTATTGTATGCCCCATTATTAAAGAAACCCAACGTGAGTTGTCTACTAACATACTTTGATTTTTTTTAACCAAGAGGTTTTATAAGGATTAGCTAGAGGAATACAAGTGAAATTGAGTTTGTAGAAAATTTAAGTTCATACATGATGATTTTCAAATCTTGTATATTGTTGCCTCTTAGGCCTCACACTTTGTTCCTTTTTTGGCACTTCATTACTAAATTTCTTTGCAACATTAATGTTTTTCTTGTTTTAGACTCACCTTCCTCTCTATGCGATTATTATTGTGCTATTGTTGTCTTGTTAGCAACGTTGAAGTTTAGAGGCATTCCTGGGATTTATGTGTCTCATTGGAAACCAAGCACCTTAAGGGTGTTTGATCTCCAAATCCTTTTAAACCTTCCATTCCTTAGATATTTTGACTTTAAATTTGGAGCCTCAAGGTTTTTATAGGATTATTTGAGGTTTTCTCTATAATTTTTTGTTCTTTCATGTGAACTTCTCTCTATAATCTTGTTTAGACTCTTCTCAATATCTAAATTTATGAGTGTTACCTTGTGAGTCTTTTTCCTAATTTCATAAAATCCTACGGTTTGATATCAAAATGTTTACATATAAAAAAATCAGTGGTTATATTTAATAAGTTTCCTTTATGCTGTCATAAAATCCCTTGTTTGACATTAATACCTGTGTTGTCACTATTTATTAAAACCTCTTGAATCAGTATGCTCGCTTAACATTTGAAGAAATGATTTTAAGAAACACTATATACAATAGAGGGAAATAGTGTGCCATGTTTTAATGCATAATATGAATAGGCAGGGAAACCAGGATTCTGAATTTTTGCAATAGATCAACAGTGAAAGAGAAGAAAACACTTCATCGAAATGCAAAAATATTCAAACATTTTTGCATTTAATTTATGAAGCCTCAAACTCTGTCAATAATAGAATATCTATGAGAAATAAATCACATGCCAAGATCTCATATTTTCCTTATGATGATACTTGAACATGAAATGCATATTAGGATTTGAGGATTAAAAACCTAGATTAGTATGCAATCCTCCATAACAAAAAGGACAACAAAAGGTAGCAATGAATTAATCTCCATTGAAAAAACATGAATATATAAGGAACAAAGGAATAAAGCCAAAGGGAAACATTAGGACAACTGGAGTGGTCAGAAATGTGAAGTAGGAATCCTAATTAGTAGTGGTAATACATGTTTCGTGCTTCAACCTCTATAGGTGAAAGTAATCAAAGGATTAAAATTATGGATGGAATTTCTCTCAATCCAGTCAACGTTATGAGATGGGAAGGATTATTGGGAGAAGATGAATATGAATTTTTAGTTAATTACATAAGAAAATGATTCTACGTTACTTGATTAGATTGAGAGCAATTAACATTATTCGAGTTTTCCTATTTGGCTGGAAACAGTCAATGACTCCTTCGAATCCTGAGAAAACATGTAGATCATCTTCATCTACACTCACTTCCTAAATTGAGACCCAGAAGAAGAAAAACTCGACACTGACTCCTGTTAGTTTCTTGGTCACCAGTCTTGATCTGGCTTATGATTCAACTATTGCACTTCATTTGGTAGCTAGTTAATACTCCCTTGCGATGAGCGGGCCAAAATAAACGACTTGAAAATTGCGATATATTAAGCTTGTGATGGTTGATAATTTAACAAAGTGATATTTTTTATCCATCTTTATTCAAATTTATTCAAGGCCAATAATGCAAGAGGTAAATCATAAGGAATACTTTTTTTCCACAAGAAAAATCGTAGCTTCTATTAATAAAAATAAAAGTTACATGTTGTATATGCTAAGTGCATATTCAGATCAGCAGTGTAGCTGTCAATAGATAGCAGTAAAGTAGAAAAAATAAATACATCTAATAAGTGCCTCATAAATACATGTTGTGGATCAACGATCAAAAGTCTTTGTACAAAAATATATAAGTAACTATAAACAAAAAACAAAAAAGCAACAACAACCTTTAATGGGGGTTCAACCCCATCCAATGATCAAGTACAAAAGGACGATGAAAGTACTGATAATATGCATGATCATTCTGCTCCTAAATCTCCATGTGTGCGGTCAATAGGTGCGTCGCCTCCTTGGAAAGGAGATCGAAAATTGTATTTCTCTCCCTGTAAATGTGTTGACAAGAATGATCAAAATATGTTTTGTGATGAAGAACTTCATCCAAAATGTTCTGCAGTGTGTGTATGTGACAAGTTGTTTGTTGGTTGAACCATTCAATGATAATTTTGGAATCGCCAAATATTTTTGGATCATGAACATTTTTTGTGATGGCGAATTGAAGGAGGTATAGTAGGCAGGAGCGTTCAATATAGTTATTGGTGCCACGTCCAAGTCTAATCTTGACTTTGTAAAAATGATGAGGTGAGTAATGAAGTAGGAAATCACAACCACAACCATGTATTTGTGCAGATCCATCGAAATAAGCCCAAGTATGGGATATGTAAATAATATCAGGGGAGATAACTCGGGGCTGTGGAGGAGGTGGATCATCAAGTATTAAGTGGTAAATGGAAATAATGCAAGCAACAGATGAGGGATAGTGATGTGGTGTATTATGGAAGATGGTCCGGTTGTGGGCCATCCAGATGCTCCAGCAGATTAAGATTGGAAAATTACACAACTTGTGGGGTTGAGAAGATGTCCACCAAGTCTCCCATGCATCTGTAAGAGAAAGCCCCTCCCAAAGGAGATTATGATTAATAGAGGAGTTGATAAGGTGCTAGAGTTCATGTAAAGCATTACAGTGGAGAAAAAGATGTATTGTATCTTCAATAGTGGCATTACATAATGGACATCTATGTGGACCAATATGTGATATTTTCTAGAGGTTGGCCCCTGTGGGAATTTTGTCAGTGAGAATGCACCACATGAGGAGCCTAGCTTTTGTAGGTCCATTTAATTTCCAGATATTGCGCCACCATGGGAGTAGGGATTCAGGCCTATGTGATCGATAAATGTGCATATACCCTCTTTGGGAATGTATAAACCATTTTTTGAGACAGTCCATATGTGTTCATCATCCCGGTCAAGAATTATGACATGTGAATCTCTTAATGCATCCAGATAGGCAGTCCAAAGCACTTCCCATTGTGGTTGAAGCTGTATTTCTAGGTGGTCTAACCAACCTTGAGTGAATAGAGTGGTGTGATTTCTGTCAGCAATGTGGTTTAGTATCTGATATCCAGCACGATTGAGGAAGTCAATAAGTGCAGGGGGAGGAGGTGGGCATTGCCGCAACCTGACCAAGGATCCCATCCAATACGAACCCTGGAACCATTACCTATTTTCCAGGGCAAATCAACAGTGATGTGCCGAATAGAGCCTAGAACAACGCGCTAAATCGTTGAGCAGCTGGGATGGTGCACCGGTAGTTGACAAAGCCATTCAAGTGGGCCAAGAGGGTGGATGTATTTCTAAATGACCACCCTAGTCCATAAATTGTTGCCAGTAAGAATCCGCCACCCAAGTTTTGCAGCTAGTGCCTGAGCAAATGTCGGAAGATCTTTCATTCCCCATCCCCCTCAACGCTTAGGTAAAGCAATACAAGTCCATTTAGTCCAAGAAAAGGTGTGTCCCTCTTTAGCACCAAGCCATAGAAATTTTCTACAAATCAACTGTATCATGTGAAGTATTCCTTTAGGTATCCAATCCAGAGACATCCAGTATACCGGAATGGCTCTAATATAGATTTGATAAGTATTAATTGTCCGGCCCTTGACAACCAACGATGGCACCAGTTGTTTAGTATTTTTTCGATCTTGGTGATAAGCCAATTCCAATCAAAAGTTTTATAGCTCACTAGTTTAAGGTAAAATCCCAAGTACTTCAATCCATCATCAAATATGGTGAGGGTAAATGTGAATCTCTGTTGTGAAAAATGGATCTCATGTGGTGAGCATCCATGGCATGTCAAAGTAGATTTTCTCTTATTACATTGCATACCAGTGGCAGTACAAAATAGTAGCAGAATGGATCTTACCATAGTAGAATCACCAAGTGTTCCATTGAGGAAAAGTATGATATCATCAACAAATAATAGGTGTGTGAGCACACAGTTTGTTGAGATGTGAATTCCTTTCAATATACCACAATCCCTTTCATCAATGATACATTTGCTGAGGCCCTCCATGATCAAGTGAAAGATAAGGGGGGATAACGAGCACCCCTGTCGAAGTCCCCGTTCGGTAGGAAATAAATTTGTTGCAACCCCATTAATGAAAATGTTGTAAGAAACAGAGGTAATGCAACACATAATCTAATTAATAACCTATAAAGGGAATCACAGATGAGTAAGAAGCATGTGAATGTAGAGCCAACTAGCTTGATCAAAATATTTTTCCAGATATATCTTGTGGATCATCCCTTTGATCTTCTTAGTGTGCAAAGTATGTAGTCCTTCTTGTGCAATGCATATAGCATCATGCATCTGTAAATTTTAAAGGAATGAAAATTGTTCAGGTGAGATAAAATTAGATAAAATAGACTTAAGCAGATTAGCAAGAATCTTAGCCATAATCTTGTAGATACAATTGCATAATGAGATCGGACGAAAATCTTTGAAAGTGGAGGGATGATCAGATTTGGGTATAAGGGCAATGAAGGTAGCATTAAAATCCTCATAGATTTTCCCAGATTGTCGGGTCTCTTCCACAACCTCCGGAAGGTCTTGTCCCAGAAGTTCAAAGAATGCCAGGTAAAATTCCACAGACCATCCATCAGGTCCAGGGCTCTTGTCCTTTTTGAACCATTTAAGGATAGATTCAAGTTCCCCCGTTGTTACAGGTGTAATGAGGTCATCATCATCTGCGAGATCCATGTATATAGGAAATAGGGAGGCCACCTTGATGATCTCAGCTAGTGAGGGCTGTAGAGGAGCCTTATATATATCTTGAAAATGAGTGATGCCCTTTTGAGCAAGTTGTGAGAAAGTAGAAGTAGTGGTACCATCCTCATTGTCGAGTTCCAAAATGGTATTGATGGCCTTTCATCCCTTTTCAAATTGATGGAAGAATTTGGAGTTTTCATCACCTGCTTTTATCAGGGTGGCACAGTTTTTCAGTCGCCGGGCTTCCTCCCAATTTTGTAGGATATTTAGGCAATCAGATTCCAATTTAATAAGTTGTGATTTCTCATATTTTGTTGCAAATGCTCCCCCAATAGAGCATTCCAATATGTGGAGATCATGTTCAATTGTTGTGAGCTCTAGATCCTCCATTATTTTCTTATTCCTAGCCCAAGTAATTGACTTCTTTTTAATGGAGAGAAGTCTGTGTGAAAATTTGGAGGATGGTGAGTGTAAGCTCTGTGGTGGAGGGAGTCTCCACTGAGTATTCACTAAATTGATGTAGTCTGCATCTTGTAGCCACACAGAGCATAATTTGAATGGTGTGGTTGACTTATTGAAGGCCCTAGTGATTTCCAAGTATATCGGAGAGTGGTCAGAGATACCCCCTGAGCTGATCCATTATCTGAACGAGCCAAGAGTGTGAAGTAGATATTCCTTAATGAGGAAGCGATCAAGCCTGCTAGCAACCATATCGAACCCAATGTGTCTGTTGCACTAGGTGGGAGAAGGAGAGGTTATTAGGGGATCCACCAGTTGATATGATGATAGAAGGTGTCTGAAGAAATCAAAGAGTGGATCTGCATGAGAATTAGGTCCCAAAGATTCAGAGATCCCAAGGGAGAAATTCAAGTCTCTAGCCAAAATAATATTTTCAGAAGGCAGCACCGATAAATTCATTAGAGAGGTACACAACTACTGCCTGTTGTTATAAGGGCCATAGACATTGACGATATATAATTTTAGGCCGAGAGCTTCCAAAAAGAAATTCATTGCTAGAATGCTATCCCTCCCCAAAACATTTATAATTTTAATATGTCGGGGGTTGATACAAAGTGAAAGTCCACCTGAGCATCCATTAGCATCGATGGCATGGATGTTCCATGAGGGGAGGAGGGGAGTAAGTGATTGAATGACAAGTTCGGAGGTACCATGAGTTTCCTATAGGAGGATGATGTCTACAGATGAAGAAGTGAAGTGGTGCCAAAGAGCAAGGCGCTTAGCAGGGCTGGAAAGCCCTCGGCAATTGAAAGAGAGACAAATCATTGAGAAACGAGATGTGGGAATTGTTTTTCTCTAAGGATCCCTTCTATGGAGAGTTGAATGCCAAAGGTGACTTCAATATCGACCTGTAGAATGGCCTTCGAAATGTGTGAGTGACAGCCATGAGTGGACATGTGCAAAGTTATAGGAGGGCCATGATGAGGGCCACGTCTAGTTGGGGTGTAAATGCAAGGGTGCAAATTGTAGGAGTGTGTGGAAGAGGATTCAGATGGTTCCATAGTAATAGATGGGGTGGGGAGCGATGGGGAAAGTGTAGAAGGAGCAGATGATGAGGGAGGAGGAGTTGATGTTGAAAGGTTAGGTATGGTAGGGGGGTAGGGGTAAAAAGGAAATGTGAGGAGGTAGGGGGTAAAATAATAGAAGAGGTAGAGAATCCAGTTAGAGAGGGCTCTATGCATTGAATAGATGTAGTAGACAAAAATGATAAAAATGAGAAAGGAGGTAAAGAGGGAGTACCAATGTCCGAAGAGAGACCAGTAAGTGTAGTAGCATTCATGGATCAAGTGACCCTGTATGCGGCAGTCACATCCTCCAGAGTAATTTCCTCCTGCGTAGTGGTAAGTGAAGTTGAGAGGAAGCCTAATAGCTGTGCCTAACGTTGTAGTGAGACCAATACCAGTTCTATATGATGCAGACCTCCCGGAGAGCGAGTACTAGAAGCCTGTCCATTTAGTGGACAACAACGACAACGGAACTATACCCCTTCATAATCCAGAATCTGTGTCCGGGTAGTATTGCAGCATTGAATTTTGAAGGATTCTTCAAGTCCTTCCCTGGTATCCACATGTATCAGAATGCGGGCAAATTCCATCTTGCATGATTTAGTATATGGGTGATCATGCTCCAAATATGTGCCTAGAATATTACCAATATCACTGAAGATCTGTTCGTTCCATAAATGTAGCAGGAGACCAGGCAAGCGAACCCATATAGGTCCAGCTCCCAACTGTTCACGTTCAAGATCAAATAAGGGGCTCCAATGCTTCAGAAGCACTGGAGCCATCTCAATGTGCCAGTATTGCGATAGGACCAGATTTGTAGGGTCTTTGATTGTGAATAAGAGGGAAAACCAACCCTTAGTAAGTGTATGAATGGATGGGAGCTCGTGTAAAAGGCCACCCTAGATCTCTTGAACGCATTGTTTTAGTCTTTTGACCCCAACGCTTCAGAAGCACTGGAGCCATCTCAATGTGCCAGTATTGCAATAGGACCAGATCTGTAGGGTCTCTGATTGTGAATAAGAGGGCAAACCAACCCTTAGTAAGTGTATGAATGGATGGGAGCTCGTGCAAAAGGCCACCCTAGATCTCTTGAACGCATTGTTTTAGTCTTTTGACCCCATAGTTTCGGCCACGGACACGCCCCACCACTACTTTACCCACAGTGCCCATCATATCTACCATATGAATTCCTTCACCGAGGGTGAGATGGCTGCCACGATTACATGACCGCACACATTTCGTGTGACGGGGGGCATGAGGGGGTGGTCCAGGAGGTAGGGATGCTGTGGTGTCCGAGGTAAGCGAAGGAGGCAACGAAGAGACAGGATGGGGGTGAGTGGAAGTGGGAGGGGGAATGATGAAGCGATTGGATAGGCGGTGAGGGGGAGTAGCGTCAGGGCCAAGAGTGGTGTTGGGGTGTTGGGGGGATGGGGTGGAGTGTGAGGGGGGAGGAGCCGAGTGTGGGGGAGATGAGGTAATGAAATGCGAAGGTGTCGATGCAGGTGAGCAGGGGTAGGTGGAAGGGGGGGAAGCTGCAGAGAGAGGGAGGGTCTGCGAGAGAAATCCTAATGTTGTAGGGGATAGAGGATGGAGATCTGGAGAGGAGATAAGGTCCAGGTCTACTGCAGAGAGAATGGCAGGAGAGTTGGGGGTGAGGTGAGGGACCAGAAAAGATTCAAGGGTAAGGAAGGAATGCAAGGGTGAGGATGCATTTGGAATGGACCCAGAGAAAGAAGACAAAGTAAATGGAGAGGATTCCGGGTGAGAAACATGCATATCAGATGAAAAACATTGTGCAAGGGTCCAAATGTCCACATGGGAAAATGGGTCCTTCGAATAATCCACCGACTGTTCATCCTGGGCCCCTCCATTGATGTCCATAATAAAAAGTTATTGATGCCAGAGTCCAACCATCAATCGGTGCAAAACCGTCATGGGAAAGAAGCAGTGTAACGGTATAGGGCAGTAAAGAGCTGTTGGAAGAAAAACAACGGGGAGTCACAGAAGACAAAATTCTGACAGTTGTTGCGTTCCAATGCAAAAACGGGTTGATAAATCGACGGGGACTCCGTCGATAATGAATAAGCGCAGTTGAGGGTTCAATAGGGTGCCAGTAAAAATGATGGGCTGTTGGATAGTGCATCGCAGGTGATTGAGACAATGTGTGCCTCCATGTAAAGCCTCAGAAAATGAGACCCAAGGAGTGCCACCATCTGTTAGCTATAGTTTTGCAGTGGTCGCTGCCATACTAAGCCACAAAAACGAAACCCTAGGTGTCGCCATTAGAACCAAATCCAACTTTGTATTCCACCAAATCAAAAGGAATAATGAATAGCAACATTAAGAGTAAAATATGTATCACCCAAAGTAAATAGCTAGATAATTTTGTGTAAAATTTATTATATTGTTCTATGAGTTACCCATTTATACAAGCAAAACAAAGTTTGGAAAATAGAATTCAGCAACAACAACAATTGGAGTTACGATAGAGAGAAAACCCTCTTGTGTTGATGAAGAGTTAGCTTGGGATGTGCCTGCCTTTGCATGTAGTAGTGTTGATGAGTCTTTAGTCAGCGCTTCTTTGTGTCTTACAAATTCAAGTTCAAGAACTCTTATGGACCTTGTGTAAAATATAGAAGAATAAATTAATGTAGAATTCATTAGTTTTTTTTTGGGCCTTTCTAAGATTTTTTGAAAACTATGCAAGCTACTTTTTAAAGCATAATGATCAAGCTGACTTAGATGTCTTCGGATGAAAATTTTCTAGTATATGCACATGGTAGCAGAGTTTGGTGTTGATGTGTTCCATGGGAGAGAGAAATGTAGAAATGGGAAGATGTCATTCTTGTTGAGGTGACAGTGTCGATGTCAATTATTTGGATAGAGACGAAAACCAAATTTAGGGTTTAGCAGGTTATGAGTTCAAGCTACAATTTGGATGGAGGTGAAAGCCAGAGTTATGGTTTAGCAGAAGGTTATGAGTTCAAGGTAAAAATATTATTGAGGAGAGCCAAAATTTTGTAGGCCATAACCCATAGGCTTCTGGATTGGAGCCATCAAGGGATTCAAGTGAGGAACCCCTAGATTCTGTATTCATCTATTTATCATTGGGTTTTCACAAAGTTCAATATAATACATTCCTTAAACCTAATATATAATCCTTAAGCGAGGATAAATATACTTTGTAGGATTCAACGAGGTTCATTATTACTAAATCCTTCATAAATCGCTCTGCGTGGCATTCTTCCATCCAGACATAGGAAGAGGGGCGAAATACAAAGCTATGATTATGAAATAACTAATAAAATGTAAATGAAAAGCCACGCAAAGGAGAATATCACCATGGAAGAGAATTACATGATGCTTCATAAATCTGCCATAAATGTTGTATTTTATTTTGATAAATTACGTCATAAATTATTTTCATTTATTTCATTTATTTATTTCATTTTATTTTCATAAATTACATTTGTGAACTTTGGTGACTCTGTTTTGGCCATTTATTGACTAATTTGTTTCAAATTGAAAATTTTCATTTGGTATGGCATCTGAATTCTGTAACTATGTTAAAACACAATGCTTAAGGATGGAATTTTCAATCACATAAATAATAGATAACAATGTTATAACGGAGTGAGAGAAATGGAACAATATGAAAAAGAAAATCATCAAAACAAAAAGCTTGAAAATAAAACGAAGGATGTAATTTGAAGCTACATAAATTGAAAGTTAGTCATTGTCATACACACACACACACACACACACACACACACATATATAGATATCCATGTTTTGTACAAGGAGGCTCAAGCAATAAAATAACAAATTATGAAAGATCCATTTCATTGATATGAAAATGGTGAGGAGGTTTTCAATTTTTTTAAATGTGTTTAATAGATGGTTTATCTGTGGACTGATATATGCGACGATGGAATTTTTTGACTTTCGATGATTGGAGTATTATTTACTCTAGGTTTTCCAAGCAAGAAAAGCTTATTCAATGTTAATTATGAATTTGAGTATTCAAGAAAAAAAATGTTAGCTTAATTTACAATTAAATTAAAATTAAATTTCATCTAAATCCATCTAACATCCATATATATATATATATATATATATATATATATATATATACATTGGTGGCCATAGTAAGAAATCTCTCAAGGGAGCTAACAATCTCTATGCCTCTATTTGATGTGTGTTTATTAGTATTTGTAAGGATTTACTCATTCTATCGTTAGATACGTGAGTTTATCTATGCATGAGAAACATCTTCTCCAACATAGACTCAAACTCATTTTGAATTAACATACGAAAGAATGATATTCTTCTTGAGCATAGATTTGATCTATATGAAGAATTAGTACGTGAAAGAACTCTGACGAAAATAAAATAATTAATTAACTAGAATCATTCAAAGAGAAGCACATTGATTATCAGTCCCCCAAATAAATTGAAGCACAAATCATGGCCATTAATAAATTTCTAATGAATTGAAAGAAGCTTCAAAGAACGTTACTACGAGAGAGCTACATAAGTTTGAAGTGGCAAAGGTTTTTGAAAACTAGTCTATTTTAAATGAAAAATATAATTGTATCCCATGATTTTGGTGTAAAATGTTAAAAACATAAAACAATCATAAATTTCTTTGAAAAATCAATGATTATCAATTACCTCACTAAAATGAAATTTAAAATTTCAGAAATATCTTGATTGAAGTGACTACCAGCAAAGTGATTGGTATATAGTTTGGTATGGGATACATATTTAGAGTGGAATATGAGAATCAAGTTTACCGTCATGTGTCACTTAGAATTTGATTCTCATTAAACTTAGTTGATATGGAATTACTCGAAAATCCCATGCATTTATTTTATGTAAAGAAAAATAATGACGTGCGTACTAATATATAGTGTCTTTTTTTTAAGAAGTGAACGATAATGGTAAACATGAGCATTGCATATGATTGTGGCCATTTTGGGATTTCAAGAGAAATTTTGGTGGTATTCAATGGAGGGTAAAACATCAATTTATGGGTCATACTTTATATAAACGATCCCACTCTTATCCGAGTTAATTGTCCCTCAGTTTCCTTCCGTTTTGAACATTTGTTTGAGTTAATTAGTACAGTTGACCATGGTTGATTTTCATATTGAGACAATCTCCAGAGGTTTATAAACCCTAAGATAAATATTATAAACCCTAAAATAGACATGGATGACCATGGTTTACCATGCTTGATTTTGATATTGAGACAATATTTAGCACAATGTGACGTTGGACCACGGTTGACCATGGTATACCATGGTTGATTTTCATATTCAGGAAA
The DNA here is from genome assembly GCA_034641835.2 of Pinus albicaulis. Taxonomy (NCBI): domain Eukaryota; kingdom Viridiplantae; phylum Streptophyta; class Pinopsida; order Pinales; family Pinaceae; genus Pinus; species Pinus albicaulis. The sequence continues at coordinate 87,979 of JAXQQM020088879.1, forward strand.
TCTTTTTTACAATGTGACATTGGACCATGGTTGAACATGATTATAAACACAAGGGATTTATACTAAACCGTAGGATTAATATTATAAACCCTATGAATAATATTATACCCTAGGAATATGCGCCCTTAAATTAATAAGCCCAAGGGATTGATATTATAAACCTAAGGGAATCATAAACCCAAGGGATTAATTCTAAAATCCCAATATTTTATAAACCCAAGAGAATAATATTAGACCCAAGGGATTAATATAATAAACCTAAGGTATATAAGCCCTAAAATAAATATTACAAACCCTAAAATAAACATGGTTGACTAAAATAAATATGGTTGACTATGATTGAATATGGTTGACCTTGGTTGACCATGGTTGATTATCGTTGACTATAGTTGGGAGTGATATTAAACCCAAGGGATGAATATTATCAACCCAATTTAATTATTTAAATCCACAGGATTTATATTAAACCAAAGGATTAATATTATAACCATATGAATAATAGTAAATGCTAGGAATATGAATCCTTAGATTAATAAAACCAAGGGATTGCTATTATAAATCCATGGGACTAATAAACCCAATGGATCAATACTAAAAACCCAAGGGGATAATATTACACCGAAGGGATAAATATTATAAAACCAAGGTATATCAACCCTAAGATAAATATAAAACCCCTAAAATTAATATGGTTGACCATCTTTGTTTTTCATATTGAGACAATATTGTGACATTGTGATGATGCAACATGCTTGACCATTATTTATTTTCATATGCAGACAATATTTTGTCGCAATGTATTGTTGGACCATGATTGATTTTCATATTGAGAAAATCTTTGTTAAAATATGATGTTGGATCATTGTTGATCATGATTATAAACCAAGGGGATTTATATTAGACCCAAGATTAATATTAAGAACACTATGAATAATATTAAGCCCTAGGAATAAGAACCCTTAGATTAATAAATCTAAGGGATTGATATTAGAAACGAAAGGTATTAATTCTAAAATCGAAGGGATTATAAACCCAAGGGGAAAATATTAATCCCGAGGGATAAATATTACAAACCCTAGGTATATAAACCCTAAGAGAAATATTATAAACCCTAAAATATACATGGATGGCCATGGTTTACCATGCTTGATTTTCAAATTGAGACAATATTTGGCACAATGCGACGTTGGACAATGGTTGACCATGTTAGATCATGGTTGACTATGGTAGACCATGGTTGGTTTTCATATTGAGACAATCTTTGTTACAATCTGACATTGGACCATGGTTGACCATGACTACAAATCCACAAGATTTATACTAAACCCTAGGATTAATATGATAAACCCTTTGAATAATATTATACCCCAGGAATACAAACTATTAGATTAATAAACCCAAGGGATTGATATTATAAACCCAAGGTATTGATATTATAAACCCAAGGGAACAATTTGAAAAACCCAATGTTTTATAAACCCAAGGGATTCATATTATAAACCTAATGTATATAAACCCAAAATAAAAAGTATAAACTCTAAAATAAACATAGTTGATTAAAGTAAATATGGTTGACTATGGGTTGCCCAGAGTTTTAAAACATTGATTATGGTGACAATGGGATTAATAAATGAAAGGGATTGAATCATTTGATTGATTAATCACTTAGATTTATAATATTAATAAAATAGAAGATAGGTTTTGATAATATTTAATATTTAAAATATTAGAGGTTAATTTTTCTAGTTATCATTATTATTAATATTAATGTTGTAATTTAAATGATATTAATAATTTAACCTTAATAAGTTAATAACATTAAATGTTGATAATTTCTAATAGTTATTATGATTAATAATTCGCCATATTCAAGCATTGCTGACCACATTCAATAATGGTTGATAATGGCTGAATATGACTAACCATGGTTGACCACGTTGAACCATGTCTCACCACGATTGTGCATGGAAAAAAAAGGTTGATCATAGTTGACCATGATTAGCCATGGTTGATGATGGTTGACCATAGGGAAATTTCATTGTATTGTATTATTGGAACATTGACCATAGTCAACATGGTTGACCATTCTAATCATGTTGATCTTGGATGACCTTTTGGATTATAAACCTAAGGGATTAATATTAAACCTTAGGATTAATATTACAAACTGAGTGGATTATAAATTGTAGGATAATATTGTAAACCCTAATATTAATATATCAAACCTAAGATTAATATTTATCATGGTTAACCATAGAGAATTTTATTAACCATTATGGTTGACTATGTTTGTCCAATGGTTGAATTTATTTGACCATGTTTGAATATTATAAACCCTATTATTAAACCAAATATTATAAACTGTCATATTATAAACTCTAATATTAAATCCATTATAAACTGAGTGGATTATAAACTGTAGGATTAATATTGTAAACCCTAATAATAATATATCAAACCTAAGATTAAAATTTATCATGGTTAACCATAGAGACTTTTATTAACCATTATGTTGACTATGTTTGTCCAATGGTTGAATTTATTTGACCATGTTTGAATATTATAAACCCTAATATTAAACCAAAGATTATAAACCGTCATATTATAAACTCTAATATTAAATGCTTTCTTATAAACCCTATTATTATAAACCTTATATTATGATCAAAATAGTTGACCATTTATGACCATAATGGTTGACCATGGTTGACCATGTTTCACAATGGTTCATAGCAATTAACCATGATTGAAAATGGTGGACCATTATGGTTGGCCACATTTTACCATGGTGACCTAGGGTGACTATGTTTGACCATATTAACCATTGTCGGCCATGTTGAGCATAGGTTGGCCATGGTTTTCAAAGGTTGATTATGGTGAATATGGTTGACCAAAGATGACAATGATTGACCATGGTTAATAGAATTTTCCCATGGTTGAACATGTTTGGTGATGGTTTCACATATTTGGCCATCTTTGAGCATATTTTTATATGATAGATTATGGTTGTCCATTTTGACAATAGTTGGTCATGTTCAATCATAGAGACCTTGGTTGACCATGTTGGGCCATTCTAACCTTTGTAGACCCTAGTTTCCCATTAGGAATGAGTATACCAAGGGGTTTTATATGGTGAGATGGATGCAATGGTTGACCAAGGTTGACCATGGTTGAGTAAGGTTAACCATGGTTGACTATGGCTAAGTACGCTTGTGTATCATTGAGCATAGGTGACAATGAGTGAATGACTGTGTTGGCAATGTTTGGCCATGGTCGATTAAAATTATTATAATGTAAATATTATTAAAATTACTTATTGATATTAATCTTAGTACTCCTTCTATTAAGAATATTAATGTTAATATCATTGATACTATTAATGATATGTTTAGAATGAATAGTTTTTTTAAATTTCAATTTTATTAATAATTTTCTTGTTAATTATTGGAAAGTAAATATAATTATTATTATTTATCAATATTAATACTATTTTTCACTCCCTACATTAAACTATTGACTCTCTTTCTTTTCAACGCCTCTATGTGTACTACCTAATTACTTGAAAACTGAAAAGGTATAGAAATTGAGACAAAGAAAAATTGTAAGCAGCTTCAAATCTAGCGTTTCATTATTGGTTCTATCATTTATGTGTGAACTTGAGAAGGTTTTCACGTATAAATTCCCAAAATGACCAAAAAAATGGGAAAGAAATGTGTTGCACAAAATACAAGTGATATAGAGTTTCATATTGGGCTTTACCAATGTCAAAATTCTTTTTTATTTTAAAACAAAGATAATTATAATTATTTTAACAATTTTAAAAATTATAATTATAATTATTAATTATAATTAACATTGACCTTGGATTATTATGGTTTAATAGGGTTAACCATGCATGACTATGTCTAAGCAAGGTTGTGTACAATTGACCATTGGTGAGAAAGAGTAACAATGATTGAGTCTACTAGAAATGTTTAACCATATTTAGTTAAAATGATTAGAATATATATATATATATATATATATATATTATTTATTAAAATTAATCTTAATACTACTATTATTAACAACATTAATGATAATATCATTAATATAGATAAATGTCTTTTCGGATTAGTCACATCATTAGGATTTTGTTGATGTTTCGAACCAACTAATGTGGTTCATCCTGAGGACGAGGTGAAAAGGCCAATCGATCTTATTGAATAAATTGTGTGGATGCATTATTGCTTGGTATTAGCCATTAAAAACTAGTCGTTTTAAAAAATAATCGTTGAAAACTAACTATTTTAAAAATATAGACATTAATTAATTAATTAGAAGTTACATTATAATATTTTATCATAATATCTATTATTTAATCAATAAAATATTTAATGTGACTTCCTATTAAATAATTAATTAATTAATGGCTATATTATTAAAACGTTTTTAACGACTAGTTTTTAAAATGGCTAGTTTTTAATGACTAGTTTTCTTTAGCTAATATCGGGCAATGATGCATCCATACTATTTATTCAATAAGATCGATTGGATTTTTCACTTGTCCTGAAGATGAACCACATTAGTTGGTTCGAAACGTTGACCAAATCCTAATGATGTGATTAATCAAAAAAGACATGTATCTATCTTATGGATCAAAAAAGTCTCAGATCTAAGAATATCATTAATAGTTTTAATCATATTGTTAGAGTGAATAAAAGTTTTAAATTTTTAACTTAATTAATATTTATATTGTTAATTATTAGAAAGTAAATATTATTATTCGCATTTATCAATATTAATGCAATTTTTTTTTAACAATCTTAGTATTCTTAATAGTATTAATATTATAATGTAAACATTATTATCTTAATAATATTAAATATTAAAAAAATTAAAACCTTATTAAGATGGTTAATATTATAAATATTATTTTTTTAAACAGTGTTAATATTGTATTTAATAATATTATTAGTAATATTACTTTTAATATTAATTTCAATTATTATTTTTATTATTTATTTATCATGACATCTATTAATATTAATATTATATAATAATTAACATCATCACTACTCATAATAATATAAATTTTAATACTATTTTTAAATCTAACAAACTTTGCTATAAACCCAACATTGTACCAATATAAACATTAGACTTGATTTAAATTTTAATGTTAGCTCTATTACTTCTTGTTTTGAATATATTAAATTATTATATTAATTAGATTTTAATATTATAGGGTAAAAAGTAGCAAGTAAATATTAGAATATAAATATTAATATTAATTGTTTTTATATTAACAATGTAAATATTATTAATTATTAATATTAATATTAATAGTCTTTGTATTAACAAAATTATTGATAATATTATTAACAGTTTTAATCATATGGTTTTTTTCTTTTCTCAGTAAGACTAATTCTATTAAGAAAAGAAAAGTATAGTACAATCAGGCTTGCATGCAAGCGAAACAGCGAAGCATGGGAGCTGTAGGTGATAGGCTATCAACCTCGCTCCTGATAGACAATCCGGGAATAAGCAAAAGAAAACACCGGAATACAAAAAAACAGGCTCTAAGCAAAGGAAACTACCCAGAGTGGACTGTTTCTGCCACATGACATTTCTTGCCTTTTTTCTTGCTTACTTTGACCCAGCCAGTGGAATTTGGATGAGCCATAACAAGTTGTAGACTATTCTGCTCTGGCAGCGGAATATCCTTGTCAGAATCTCAAGACGAAGATACATGAGAATGTTTCTGAGAGACTGGCGGGGCAGAGGGGACTGTCGGACTGACCGAGGGAGCGTCCAGCGGAATCTCATCATTTTTCCCATCTTCTTCAAATTCCTCCTCATCCGAACTAGAGGGATCTATGTCGTCCATAGGAGTGGGAGGGACACATGGATTCCAGCTCTTGGACTTAGGTTTGCGATTCTGATTCTTCTTTTTGTCGAGGAACTAGGAACATGTACTCTGGAGGTGCACTTTTTGATGACAATGTCAGCAACGGAAGGCTGTATTTTCGTAATCCAAGGTTTGTGTCCAGTGGAAATCTCCAATCTTAAGGTTGATCTGATCCAGCAGCCCTTTGCTGATATCTATTTCTGCACATAATCTGCCATAGGTGAAGAGTCCATTTTCCTTTCTTGAAGAGTCTGTATCTAGAAAGCATCCTAGGGTGTCTCCAATGGCTATGAAGACATAAATATGCCAAAGATGTGCCGGAAGATTCGGGAGCCGGACCCAAATGGGAAGCTTGGTGATGACAGCTGTAGAAGGGTCGAAGTCTGGAAACCAAGGGGTGAGGAAAATTCCAGCCGAACCCCAGAACAAAGGGCCTCCTGTTAAGGCCTTCTGGTAGTCTTCATTTGAGTCAAAAGCCACTATGAAGAATCCTTTTAAACATAAGAAGATCGTTCTTCTTTTAGTCCAATTGGTATGGATCCATTGGTAAATATTTGTTGTGCGGGGCCATAGCCCATTGAATCTGCATATGATTGCGGATTCTGCAAAAAACTGGGAGCGTTCGTCAATCTCAGAATGAGAGAAATTGATAATAGGAACTTCCTCTGATTTATCTACCAAAAATGGCTTTGGAGCCATAGTTGGTTGAGCTGCTTTCGAAGAAGCCTGAGGGTGGGCAGCGTCTTTGCGGACTGCGTCTTTAAAAGATAAAGAAGGGCCAGAGGAGGTCTGCCCTATGGAACCGCCTCTTAAACGAAAGGTAGCTGTAATAGAAGCGTCCTTTTGAATGTTGTAAAAGAAGGGGGGAAGGGTGTTCATAAGTTGCTTACCCTTATATAGCAATCCCAGGTGAACGGAGGGGATCCCCAGCCGGCGTTCAAGTTTTTGTAAAAGATTCTGCACAAGATCTGTTGCGTGCACCCAATGCATTGTCGTCTTGCTCGAGAGTGTGACTTGAATCTGAAATGCAGGTGCTTCTTCTGGCAGATCTGGCAGATCTGGCTGGTTCAAAAAAGAAACATGCTTCCGGGAAGCAGTGGACCGATCCATGTCCAGAATCGTCAGGCTTTGAGCAATCGCCAAAGCAGGACAAGGCAACCGGACACATTTGGTGTGTATTCCAATCCTTGGTGCCTTTGCAGGCCTTTCTGGCGGGTTCGATAAGCAGATCCGCTGCTTGCGCGTGCCCGAGAGGAGATCTGATCTGAAGTCTTTGTGCCGCCTGGCATTGGTGAATACTCCTGAGCCAAGTCGCCGGCAGAGAGGGACATTGGCGGGGTCGAGAGTCCCTGCGGAAATATCTGCGTAGATCCAAGTGGGATTAAGCCCTCGATCTGCGACCTGGACAAGATTTGTTGCCGGATGGAAGATCCGATGTTGCATTATGTGGATAGTCGGAGAGGAGAGACCACGGAGGCCTTCGGCGCTGAACCCCTCAGTGTAAGCGTGCCCTGCTATGGTGACGGCAGCGTCGTTGCCCAACAGGGCCAAGGGAGCAGAGGCATTGGCGGAAGCCATTAGGTTTTTTTGCAACCGATTCTCTTCAAAATTCTAAACCTTTAGTTAAAGAGGCTCAGAGAATTTCTCTGTAAGACTTTAATTTTTAGTTTTAATCATATGGTTAGAGTAAATAGAAGTTTTAAATTTTTATTTTAATTAATAATTATATTGTTAATTATTAGAAAATAAATCTTATTATTCTGATTTATATTAATATTATATTTTTTAACAATCATAATAAAATTAATAATATTAATATTATAATGTTAATGTTATTATGTTAATAATATTAACGGTTAAAAATTTTAAAGCAATTAATATTACTAATATTATTTTTTAAACATTAGTATTTTTAAATTTGATATAAATTTAAATATTATTTTTAAATTTAACATCAACTTTACTAGAAATTTAATATTGTAAAAATATAAACATTATATTATTGTAGCAATATAAACATTAAACCTAATTTAAATTTAACCCAATATGGTAAGAATATAAACATTAAATTATTATAACAATATAAACATTAAACCTAATTCAAATTTAATGTTACCTCCCAGAATTGTTGTTTTGAATAGATTAAATTATTATATTAATTAGAGATTAATATTACCAATATTATTTTTTAAACATTAGTAATATTAAATTTAATATAAATTTAAATATTATTTTTAAATTTAACATCAACTTTACTATAAATCTAATCTTGTAAAAATATAAACATTAAATTAAATTATTGTAGCAATATAAACATTAAGCCTAATTTAAATTTAACCCAATAATGTAACATTATAAACATTAAACCTAATTTAAATTTAATGTTACCTCCAAGAATTGTTGTTTTTTTTAATAAATTAAATTATTATATTAATTAGAGAGCAATATTATAATGTGAATAGTAGCCATGCATGTATAACAATTATAATATATTATAAAATTCACACAACCTTCCATTTTTCGTTAGAGGAAGAGATGGGAAGTAAAGTTAGAGGTTATTCATTGCAAATTTTTAAACGACCCTATGGCTAAGGTTTTTTTAGTTTCTTCAGAATTTTTAATTATTTAATTACTTCACTCTTAAAACTTATGCAATTTTAGTGTTTCATTTAACCACACTGAGGCATATTTTTCATAATGGAATTGTTAGGAAGCTTATTATCAAATTTAATGAGAATTTAAATATTATGGAAACTTTAATAACATGAAATTTCTTTTAATATATATCACTACTTTACAATCCATGAGCATAACGATATATAGGTTCAACCAGGCTTATTAAATGAAATTATTCCATGAGCATAACGATATATTTGTTCAACCATGATTATTACATGAAATGATTCCATGACCATAACAATATATTGGTTCAACGAGGCTTATTCTAAAAAATATGCTTTATCTAATGTTGGAACAGGGTCTCCTAACCAGCTGCGAAACTGGTCCATTTTAAATATTTTTTATTAGATTTAGTCTAGCACAGGGGTTTTGGGGTGGGTCAAAGCCCCAAAAGCATTGTAATGGGTAAAAGGGTAAACCAGGGGTCCGAAAACCACGGTTTGCAGACCATAGGAAAGTCCAGGCTAGATTGTTATAAATAAAGGAGCAATTTTGTATTGTAAACAACAAGAATGAGGAGCTATTGATGCGAATTGTGGTTTAAGCTATCTGTTTGGGTTTTGGGGAAAGCACTCCTGATCGCTGTGTGCGCGGAGATCCAAGTCCATCTGTGTGTGGACCCTGCTGCTATGTGCGCAAGTTGGGAAGGGAATTGTAAGGAAGAACTGATGAATGAATGAATAAGAAGGATTGATAAAGAACTGAATCTGTGATTAATATTGTGCAAATTGTTGGTAATTGTTGTATTGTGCATTTTCTGTCTTTAAGCTGTGAAGATCTGTGCAAGTGTGTTTCTGGATCTCGATCTATTATGTTCTGTTTATATAATGATGTGTTATTGTCATAAAAGCATATAGCTATAGATCTAGCGCACGTGGATGCGAACAGACACCTAATTAACCCTATGCAAAACAAGGTAATTTGGGATTACAGGACCTAGCGCAGCTCTGCTTGCCTTACCCATCCTTTCTCAGGGTGCGAAAACCTAGTTCCAGCACCCACCCATACATTTCGGGTGAGACTTTGAGCTACGCAAGCAGGTCACTACCGAAAGGTCTAGTAGTATAGGGGTTTGTTGATAAACCTTGCACTCTGAACCTGGGTCAAGACCCCTCAAGCCAACAAATGGTTCCATTGCCAAGACCCCAGAAGTCAGAGAAAGGGATCGGGTACTAACAAGCGAATACTAGAGAAGGGCACCTATGACGGGCCCCTAGGAAACCATGGCGGTACACTTTAAATTACCAACCTTCAGAGGCACGACCGATGAAGACATGAAGCTCTTTTGGTTTGTGGCAGAGTCGGTATGGGTTGCACAGGGCGTGGTAAGCGATACTATAAAAAAAGCATAGCTATCCTTAGCCTTTGATGGCAGAGCTTTGGATTGGTATATGGGGTACGTTTTGCAAAATAGGGGCGCAACTATCCAGAACATTAAGGACTCCCTGAAATAGTAATTTCGAAAACCTAAATCCTACTCTCAGGTTGTAGCAGAACTAAAAGATTTCAAGCAGGGAGCAACTGAGTCTGTATGGGAAGGAGATCAATGCCTAAAAAATGCTATCAGAGAGGGATAATTTCAGTACGATGACAAACAACTTATGGAATGGTTCATCGCCATGCTACTCCCTCACCTACGCGTACCTACGGGTCACCAGAATTTTGACTCACAAGATAATGCCTTGGAAGCTACCATGAAACTAGAAGCTACGCCTATCAAGGATGCTGCATTTGAGGTCCAGCAGATCCATGTACAGCTTGGGGCTATGCACCAAGAAATGCAGAATCTACAACGGGAGAAAGGCAGAGAGGCTGGCACAGAACTAGGTTACCTAACAGGCCACCTGCGGATACAAGAACATAGTCCAGGCCACCTAGGATCAGGGGTGCATAGTCGAGAACAGCGGAGCTCAAGGGGATCTACGTTTTGGTATAGAGAGAGCTGCGCAGATGGGCTGCGTAATACCAACCGATGCACCAATGTTTCTGAACCAAAGTGACGTTGGTGCCGGTTTTGTCGGTCAGTTGGCAATGAGGAGTAGGATTACCGAATCCATAATGAAGTAATGGACTGGGGAAAGTCACCAGGAGACCCTACCTCACCAAAAACCCCCTCGGGCGAGGGTGACGCCCCCTCTGGAAGAAGGGATAGGAACCGAAGTGGAAGCGCAGGTCGGGGTCGGGGCCAGTCAATCTACTATAACTGTGGTGGCATGGGGAATTTTTTGAAGGATTTCCTGAATCCCTCACGACATTCCTACAGGTATTGCAGATATTTGGGCCATACGCTGGAAGATTATCCAGCCCTGAAAGCAAAGATACAAGAAAAACAACTCCCGTCTATGTAGAAGGTGCGAAGGGTCCAGACCGAGCTAAGGGGAAAGGACCCAAAGGTAAATGTGGTAACGCGCAGTGGATTGGCGACTAGGGGAGCTAAGGAGGAAGACGAAACGGATGCACTGATCTGCAGGGCAGTCAGCAACCAAGAAGGACTGGATTTGGACATAGCAAGGGAAACATTTATGGAAGCTTGGAAGGACTTCCTCGAGACTAAAGTTTCACCATCTGCGCACCCGGGGGATGAGGAGTTAGTGGAGGAGGTTAAACCCTTCCTACAGGCATGCATAAGGCTGTTGCGCAACCCCCAAGCAGTATGGAATATACAGGCTGTACTAGAGAGCTACGCAACATGCACTGCCCTGTCACCCTACATTAAGTATGTGCATAAGTTATACAAATATCAAAGATGCACTGGTAGGGAAATGCGGCTGACAGTCCAGATCAGAAACTGTGAGATGGATCGGGTTATTTTAGACCTCAGATAAGATGCCAATATACTACCTAAGCACACTTGGCAACGCATGGGGGAACCCAAGCTGGAAAGATCCACCATCCAACTTCGAATGGCCAATCACCAGAAAATAGTACCTCTGGGGAGGCTCTCTGGGATTCTCGTGGATATCGCAGGGGTATGCGTCCAGGTTGACTTTGAAGTCATTCAAATCGTCGAGGATGCGGACCCCTACCCTGCGCTACTGGGGTTGGATTAGGCCATCAACCTGGGCAGTATCATTAACCTAAAAAAACAAAGCATGGTATTTGAAAATAATGGCACACGGGTTGTTGTGCCATTAGACCCTGCGGAAGGAAAACGTTATACGAAAACTATATAAGGAGGTGGGGATTATATCTATAATTTGACAGCACGAAACAGGGACAAACCAACCCATGACGCAGTACCGTGCTACGAGGGGGATGTTGAGGATCCCAGTAAGGAACTAGAAACTTGGCATACCTGGCTAGGTGAAGCCTCTATGTTGCGTTGTCTTCGTATCACAATGGTCCCAGAGGAAAGGACTAGAGATAAGCCAGGCCTGAGAAACTGCGGCGAAACCACCCCGGGTGAAGATCAGGTTGACCCATGAGTGAGCAACAGGTTCCCTACGACACCTGTAGGTTCAGCTGGAAGCAGCCCCATGCATTGGGCCACCTCTATGACAACGACACAGTTAAGGATCAAGCGGTATGTTCTGACACCAGTAGAACAAATGATAAAAAATTCTTGGTCTTGGGCCAAGAGCTACCTAGGAGGCAAGCCTGTGTTGGGGAAAGACAGGCAGTTGTCACAACTAAGAAATCTTAGCGTGACAAGTACGCCAAGATCTCTAGGGACGCGAAAACTAGCCGTTGGAACTGTACCTACCGGTAAAAAGCAGAAGTTACCGTTATGAGAAGCAGCTTCCGTGCCTCTAGCAGGACAAGTTATGGGAAATTTTTACCGTTCCTTGGGAAACCCGCCTCGAGTAAAATATCCCTCTCCATCCTACAACTGGAAGTGCTTAAAAGGGGGCAAGATTGTCCAGTTAGTAGTATTGTCTCATTTATACAACTGGCCGGCTTCAAGCATCTTGTGGAAACATTTGAGCAACAAGATTATTCATAATCGTAGTATCCCTCTCATGTCTGGTCAACCTCCTCCGTCGGATAGTGGTTACCCAGAGCTAGGATTCATTTTTCGCGCCAGGATGCCAGCTACGACCCCTGCCGAAACCTCCGCCCTGACCGAGCCTGAGGTTGAAGAATATCTGGAGGATGAGCCCGAGTTAGGAGAAGTCCCTCCCCCAATGGTCACAAGGAAAGGCAAGGAGAAAGCAAAAAGCTCAGGGAAAACCCCAAAAGCGGCAAGAAGGCCTCGAATCTCCCTAATACATGCCAGGCCCTAGCCCTTAGAACAAGATGACTAGGAGGGTGCTCTGCTGGCTAACCCGATCAATTGGTTACCCCCCTTTGTTCAACCATGAAGGTCATCTACATGAACTCTGAAAAGATTGGATGGCTTGGTCACCTACCTGCAAACCCCACTGACCCCAAGAGAGGTCCCCATCTGCAGTGATCCCTGCAGATGCCTCCATGAGGTCAAGTTCGATGAACACGATCTGGCGGACCATGACACCCTCCCAAAATTGGCCCCTGCATTATACTTTGAGACAATCCATAAGGATGATGGAATCACAGTAGTACCTCAGTGTTGGGTATGTGGCTTGGCAGGATCCGGACTCCTGAATCTGCTCCGAATGCCCCACTTTGGCCATTACAACGTCACATATTGGTTGGCTCGCCAGTTACTCACCCTCATTCACGATGGCTGCTTATGGATTCACGAGAGGGTCCCTATTGATGTTGCGTTGATCCACAAGATTACAAGCCTCCCGATCCAAGGGCCACACCCGCTAGCATAGGTTGGGAAGAAGTATGAAGCCGCTACCGCTGCGTTTTTCTGGGAGACCTATGCAGTACAAAGAAATCAGCAGGGGTTTGTGATCCAAACCATCAGCGACCCTACTACACAAATGGGTACTCGGCTTTTAGCCTGTAAACTAATGAGGAGGTGCTAGGTTGCGACGGTCCTCGCCTATGTAATCCAGCTAGCCAGACAGTGTGCCAAGGGTGTTTTTTTCAATTGGGCTCAATATTTGTGCGGGGAATTTTTAATTAATGTTCGCGAGTCTCAGGAGCATGGGACATTTTTCTTCTACTCATGGTTATTATTCCTAATAGCACTAGTCACCTGGGACAAACCAGAGGAGTCAGTCATTCCAGAGCTCCATGATGGGATGTGCGAAGGCACTCGGTATGCTCACTTATGGGACTCTAAGGATAAGCAGCGCATCGAGGATAAAAAGGTCTTTTGGATCCTCTTCCAGAGTAGTGTTGCAGCTGCCATCAACTCCCGACCCCGGTTATCTCGCACCATATATGAGAAATACAAGCATGTTGTTGCTTTCCAAATTACCATGCACCATGTCTGGATTCGGAGCCTCGCCAACAAGACCTAGACGAAAATTCCTTATATGGTATTCGATGGAGAAATTGACCTACTGATCTCACTGTGGCCCCCTGCCTAGAAAAAATGCCTCACCAACACTCATGGGGAGACCGTAGCACCCCACTAGCCTGCATCAATTACAGCCGAGCCCAAGGGTAACCCGCCACAGCCGCCTGATACAGCTCCGGCCTAGGTAGGCTTCGACAGAGGTACCACCCCTCCCCCAGGCACTAAGAGGACACGGGAATTGGCCTCAGGACCTAGAATGAAACAGCACACCCACCGCGCATAGTACAATATGACAATCACGCTAACAGACGGTGACCTGGAGTAGATCATGGACGTAGTTACCATGGCCACGAAGCATAAATGGGCACTTGTCGTGGGCCAGTGGCAGGCCGGGGTCGACTCTCTCCAGGAAAAACTCTGTGCTCTCCATATCAAGCTTGATCACCCCCCAACCAACAGAGGCCAGGCACAACCCCTATCCGTTGACAGCAGTTCGGCACCACTCGGGGAGGCCAGTCATCTCTGGGGTATCCCTAGCAGTGCCTTGGTCAGAACGCAGCTCCTGGTAGCCACAAGAATTTAGTTGGACTTGGCTAAGCTGCCCCACATAGCCTTAGAAAGCCTCAATCTCGTTATCTTCCAGGAGCTTCGTCACCGCACTCAGTATGCAACCCAATAGCTTAATACAGCCGAGCACACCATTACGCAGCAGGCTGCTAACTTGATCCAGGCCGTGTCACAATAGGTGCAGCTTGAGACTATGATCCACCAGCTCCGCATGGAGGTTACAGAGGAATTCCCAGCTGAGGCTACATCTTGGGATAAGGTGGAAAAATTGGTAGCTGCCCTCAAAGCCTCTCGAATGGAAATGCACATCGTCAGGACACAACTGAAACAACAGATTTTGGACTTACAAGCTAGATTACAGCCTGGCACACCCCCGAAATTCTGTTCCCAGCATACTGCCCTAATCACAGACGCAACAACTACAATTACAAGGAAAATTGCTCAAGGTGCCAAGCTGCTGAAGTCAACCATATAGCTTTGGACCCAGGTCCAGCGCGATCTAGTCCTCAAACAAATCAATCAGGACTTACGATAAAAATAAGAAGTCGTCGAACAGATCAATGCTATGTTGCCTACCCGGGTGCTTGCCCAGTGCTTGGCACGATTAAAAACCAGCAATGACCTCTAGGACGAGATTGAGAAACTCCATTATAAACAGCACATCATGGTCGAACGTCTAAAGCCCTGGACTGCCACAACCCTCCGATTATCACAAGACATTGATGGCGCAACCAAGCGACTCAATCATCTTCTTGAAAGCGTTACCATGGCCGTTGAATATTTGCCCTCCAAGAAGCTGGTCGATCTTGCATAGAATGTTGCTGCACAAAGTCTGGATATAATCCCTCAGCTCAGCAGTTCTCTTGATACCTTGCGTGTGCAAATAGAAGCCGCACCACCGTAGTGACTTGGGACGAGTCACAAGATTGTGTTGGGGGACTTTTGGAACAGGGTCTCCTAACAAGCTACGAAACTGGTCCATTTTTAATATTTTTGATTAGATTTAGTCTAGCGCAGGGGTTTTGGGGTGGGTCAAAGCTCCGAAAGCATTGTAATGGGTAAAAGGGTAAACCAGGGGTCCGAAAACCACGGTTTGCGGACCATAGGAAAGTCTAGGCTAGATTTTTATAAATAGAGGAGCATTTTTGTATTGTAAACAACAAGAATGAGGAGCTATTGATGCGAATTGTGGTTTAAGCTATCTATTTGGGTTTTAGGGAAAGGACTCCTGCTGGCTATGTGCGTGAATATCCAAGTCTAGCTGTGTGTGAACCCTGCTGCTGTGCGCGCAGGTTGGGAAGGGAATTATAAGGAAGAATTGATGAATGAATGAATAAGAAGGATTTATAGAGAACTAAATCTGTGAGTAATCTTGTGTGAATTGTTGGTAATTGATGTATTGTGCATTTTCTGTCCTTAAGCTGCCAAGATTTGTGTAAGTGTGTTTCTGGATCTGGATCTATTTTGTTCTGTTTATATAATGCTGTGTTATTGTCATAAAAGCATATAGCTATAGATCTAGCGCACATGGATGCGAACAGAGACCTAATTATACCTACGTAGAACAAGGTAATCTGGGATTACAGGACCTAGCGTAGCTCTACTTGCCTTACCCATCCTTTCTCAGGGTGCGGAAACCTGGTTCCAGCACCCACCCATACTACTTCAAGTGAGACTTTGACCTGCGCAAGCAGGTCACTGTCGAAAGGACCAGTAGTATAGGGGTTTGTTGGCAAACCTTGCACACCGAACCTAGGTCAGGACCCCTCAAGCCAACATCTAAAAATACAAAAAAAGTAAATAGTAATAATTACGTCGTAAGCCGTTCCTCTTTAAAAAAAACTCCCCTAGCTACCACTGTGTTCATGTCTGAGCCATTGGATCAAATGTTAGACGATTGAAATATTTTAGGCCATTATATCCACAAGAAAATATGATCGAAATTTATGTAGGAACGCAACAGAATACACATGTAACCATAAATACAAATATGCAGTGGAAGTAACACTTCATTTCATTAATATGAAAGAACTGAAATTTGCTTACAGACAGAATAGAAATAAACTAGCTAGGGCGTTGGTAGCTTATCTTTAAGAAGCGATGTGGTGGCTACAGGCCTCTGAACTAAGTTACAATGAGACTCGAGGGTCTATTTATTATTTAGAAACAATTTAAAACCCTAAACATAAAAAACCCTAACCCTAGGAGATGAAGCGCCAAAACTATGGGCCCCGTTTGGGTAAAATGATGTTTCAACTTCCCGGGGATGTAACTTTGGCATATGATCTCCGTTTGACATGCTCAATAGCTCGTTAGAAAGATCTATCCAAGGAGTACAACTCTTATTGTTAAAATGATGAGCTCAACCGCTCTCAGTTTTCCCAAAAAATGTCGTTTAGGGCCTAAAAATGGCTCTGGAAGTTCAGGACCCGAAAAACTGTCAAAAATAGTAAATTGTGCCGAAACTAAAAAACTGAAAGAGATAATGGTGGGGCCCCAAGTGGAATAGGTTGGTGGCCAAAAATATCCACCTGGATCATTCCTCCCCCCCCCCTAGGAAGCAATGGTCCCCATTGCATTGAGTTCCTCCATGAGATGAGGAAACTTCTGCTGAACTTGGTCCCTGGTGAACCACTTGCCTTAGTGCAGGAGTTGGCTAGCTTTGACAACCTGATATAGTTGGATATTCTGTTGGCGAGTGTTCTTGATTTGCATTTCCATGATACAATCTGTGGTGGCCTGTTCCATGCAGTCTGGGTTTAACTCTGTTGTTGTGAGTTGTTCTTCAATGTCAGAGGTGTCTAGTAGAGGTGGGAAGTAAGACGAAGGTGGTCCACATTGAATACTGGGTGAAAACCAAGGAATGGTAGAATACTGAGCTCGAAGGCATTGTTCCCTACCACCTTGGTGATGGTGTACGACCCATATCAGAGCAAGCGAAGCTTGCGGTGGGGTCCACTGAGGTGCTCCTTCTGCAAATGTAGCCACACTTTGTCACCCACCTGGAAGTTATGTAGTACCCGATTTTAATCATGTCATTACTTGTACTTAGCATTAACTCTGTCCAATATGTCATGAAATTTTTGGCGGATGTGCTAGATGTGCTCGATGAAGTTGTTCACTTTGTCAACTTCAGACTGGACATGAGCCGAATCGACCTGAGTAGCCGCAAATGGCATGGCTATGTCAATGGGACATAGTGGCTATAATCCGAAGCCCACCTGAAAGGGGTTGTGGCCGGTTGAGCTGTGGAGAGCTCGATTATAACTGTGTTGTACATAGGGGAGGCTCTCATCCCATGTGCATAGATGCTTTGAATTGTATATGCGTAGAATGTGTATGATCATCCCGTTGGCGACCTCTGTCTGGCCATCAGTTTTGGGATGGAAAGTTGTGGACTTTGTGAGCTTGGTTTCCAACATTGACCAAAGGCTGGACCAAAATGTGTTGAGGAACCTGCTGTCATGATCTGGTATGATAGACTGTGGGATCCGAAAGTGCACCCACACTCATTCAAAGAAGAGTTTAGCAGTGGCGTCTGCTATAATATTCTTCCTGCAGGCCGCCATAATGGCCATCTTCGAGAATCTATCAACGACCATGAAAACATAGTCATTTCCATTCTTAGCAGAAGGAGATGGATTCCCAAGTTTGACTAGGGGTAGGTAGCGGAGTATAGAGGCCTTGCTTCTTGATGGTCAGTTTGGAAATGGTGCAAGCAGTGCAGGATCTGATGTACTTCCTGACATCCTGTCGAAGGTTCGGCTAATAGAAATACTTCTGCAGTACTGCCACTGTTTTCTTGACCCCGAAATGCCTAGTGACTCGACTGTAGTGTGCTTCCCATATCATCTTCACACGCTTGATTGAAGGAACACAAAGGTGTCCCATGTGACACAACAATGCATCTTGGAGGTGAAAATTTGGAACTTGCATACCCCCCAAGAGTGCCTTATATGTGTGGCCAAATTCTGGATCACTCTTGTAGAGAAGTGGCCAGTCAAAAGTCTCATCCCCATAAGAGTTGAGAATGGTGGTAATTGCCACGATCGGTGGTTAGCTGAGGCAGTTTGCAACATTATTGGTGCTACCCTTCTTGTACTTGATGTTCAAATGAAACTGTTGTAGATATATGGACCACTTTTGATAGTGATCGTTCTACAACTTCCCTTATGTCTGTATGAACTGTAGAGGTCAGTGATCTGTGTGGATGATTGTTTCCTTCCCCAAAATTTAATGCTTCCATTGTCGACAAGCCTACACAATGGAATACACTTCTTTTTCATAAGTTGGATACTTGCAAACTGTGTCGGACAATGTCTCACTATGATATGCCATTGGATGCCCATGTTGAGTAAGAATTGCCCCAATAGCATAGTCAGAGGAATTTGTCTCAATCTCAAATGGTTGTTGCAAGTCTGGTAATGTGAGCACGGGGCAGGATAGAGGCAATGTTTCAATTCTATGAATGCCTTTTGTTGAGATTTCGACCAAAATAATTTTTCTCTCGCTCCTCTGTTGGTGACTTGACTCAAGAGCCAAGTGATATGAGAGAATCCCAACATGAACCTTCGGTAGAAATTAGCAAGACCCAGAAAGCTACAAAGCTCTGTTAGAGTGGTTGGGGCTGGCCAGTCTCGAATGAATTAGATCTTGGTTGGATCCACATGCACCCCCCTTTCATTAATAATGTATCCTAGATATTGAACCTGGGTCATGCCAAAAGGGCACTTCTCCAAATTGGCACACAACTTGTGTTGCTGTAGTGTTCAAAAGACTTGTCGAATGTGGTGGAGGTGCTATTCCCAAGTTTGGCTGAAGATTAGAATGTCACCCAAGTACACTACTACAAATGAGTTGGTGAATGGCCTCAATATGTCGTCCATCAACCTCATGAAGGTTGCGGGAGCATCTGTCAACCCAAAAGGCATGACCAACCATTCGAAAAGGCCCTCCTTGGCTTTGAAGGTAGTCTTCCACACATCGAAGGTTTCGATGGGTACCTGGTGATACCCAGACTTAAAGTCAACCTTGCTGAAATATTTCACCACTTTGAGTTGGTCTAGAAGTTCATCAATCTGTGGGATCGGGTACCTATTCCAGACAGTGAACTTTTTCAGCACCCGATAGTCAATACAGAGTCTCCAAGTCCCATCCTTCTTCTATACTAACACGATCGGGCTCCCACAGGGTGACGAACTTGGTTGGATGTGACCTTTCTACAACAGCTCCTAAATTTGTCTCTTGATTTCATCGTTCTCCAGAATAGAGCGTCGATAGATCAGTCTATTAGGTAGTGGCGCACATAGAGTCAGATCAATGGAATGCATGACCTGACAGTGAAGAGGCACCCCTGTGGGTCAGGTGAAAATTTCCCCGTACTCCTCCACAACCTTGTCCATTTGTTGTTGTCGTGCAGAGGAGCCATGTTTAGAGGTCGTGGCCACAGTCTTCTTGCCCTAGGGGCCGATCATCAGGAAAACAAATTTCTTGGTTTGGAAAATGAGCTTACTGCATTGTTTTTCAGTAACCAAAGAGATCGTGGTA
This sequence comes from Pinus albicaulis, assembly GCA_034641835.2. Taxonomy (NCBI): domain Eukaryota; kingdom Viridiplantae; phylum Streptophyta; class Pinopsida; order Pinales; family Pinaceae; genus Pinus; species Pinus albicaulis. The sequence continues at coordinate 107,997 of JAXQQM020088879.1, forward strand.
GGCGGTGGTACCTCTGGTATCCTATACAACTTATTTCCCAAGGTAAAAAAAACAGCGCGAGGCCGTGAATCATACACAGCATGTCACTTCCATAAGTATGGTCGTCCTGATAATACATCAGAAACATCAATAGGATAAATGTCACATAATACCTCATTTTTGAAAGGCTTCATGCTATAGGGAAGGCGACACTGTTGGCTGACATGAATATCTCGTCCTTGGTGAAGCCACCCGATGGTGTATGGCTATGGGTGCGCTATGATCGACAAGCACAACCTCTCCACGACATCTGCTGAAATGAGGTTCTTTTGGGTCCCATTTTTTACAATGAATTGTAGCGAGGAATCCTTTACCCACATCTGGGAGTGGAAGAGACGTTCTACCTCCTCTGGATCCTCTGCTTCCTCCTTTTGGATCTTCGCAGTGGCAACAGTGGCATTGGCCTATGCATCAATAATCTGTTTCCCTTTGTCATTCCCCTTTTCAGGTTCTAATTTAGAGTTGGAGCATGCATCTAATTCAGAAGCACTCAAATCAGCCACAAGTGACTGCTTGACCCGACACTCACTTGTGTTGTGAGTGGAGCTCTTAAGGAACTCACACCACTTTCCCGTGTCCTTCTTTGCCTTCGCAGTGTTGTTATTTTATTATGGCTTCGGAAGGTTTTCTTGGGCTGCCATGCCTTGTATTTGTCCTTTTTTCTATGGCTTGGGGGAACCTTTCCCTTTATTTCGATTCGCAGATCCAAAGTCTCGCTTCTTCTGCTTGAATTTCTGCTCAATATTGGCAGCATATCAGTATGTCATACCAAGCGAGGAGGTGTCGAGGAACTCCATTTCCTCCTGAATGTATCTGTGTAGAAAACGATGATACTTTAGCACCAAATTTTTCTCTGAATCTTTGATACCCAAATTTGTGCGCAGGGTATGGAACAGATTCGCCAGCTCATGCACATCTTGATCCGTTTGTTACTGCAACATGGTCCATTGTATGTACTTGTCCTCATAGCTCCCCATGGAATAGTATTGTTCCTTGATGGCATCTCGGAAAGAATTCCAAGTGGGTACGGCTGAGAATAGAGAGGGTTATGTCTCATCCTTTTTCTCATAGTAGGTTTCCCACCAGTCCTTGACATGGGGGGTAGCTTTGAGGAGTGAAAAAATAATCTTCTCCTGGTCAGAAAATTCATGAACCAAGAAATATCCTTCTAATAGATTCAACCATCTATCTATGACATTTGCATCTATTTGACCCTCAAATATTGGAATTTCAAGGTTTACTTGTACCTTAAAGGGAATCGCACCTCCAGAGTGGCTATTGGATGCAAATGCGCCAACGGTGGGCATTTGTTGAAGGATCTGGGCAAAGGTATACATCATTGCATTCCTTTTTTTTTCGAGGGCCTCCTCGATCAATATTTTGATAGGATCTCCTGCTCCCTCATTTTTCTTTTCGTCCCCCATGGGTGGACGTCGAGGTTTGCGAGGTTGATCTTACAAAGGGTCAATCAGATCGAGCCCCAACTCCTTATACCCCGACCTCGTTGGGGACATGCAAAGAAGGATCTAGAAAAAGTATACCACTCTGATACCACTGATCCAGATTTATGCAGGAATGCAACAGAATACACATGTAAACATAAATACAAATATGCAACGGAAGTAACACTTCATTTCATTAATATCAAAGAACTGAAATTTCCTTACAGACATAATAGAAATAAACTAGCTAGGGCGCTGGTAGCTTATCTCTGAGAAGAGATGTGGTGGCTACAAGCCTCTGAACTGAGTTACAATGAGGCTCGAGGGCCTATTTATTATTTAGAAACATTGAAAAACCCTAAACATCCAAAACCCTAACCCTAGGAGATGAAGCACCAAAACTATGGGCCCCGTTCGGGTAAATTGGTGTTTCAACTTCCCGGGAAGGTAACTTTGGCATACGATCTCCATTTTACGCACTCAATATCTCGTTAGAAATATCTATCTGGAATGGTCGCTCTCAGTTTTCCCAAAAAATATCATTTCGAGCCTCAAAACAGCTCTAGAAGTTCACAACCCGAAAAACTGTCAAAAATAGTAAGTTGTGATGAAACTAAAAAACTGAAAGAGACAATGGTGGGGCCCCAAGTGGAATAGGTGGGTGGCCACCAATATCCACCTGGATCTAAATAGTTTTATATATGTTTTTTATAATGTTAGTTTTTTTTTCTTTTTACTAAGTTAGATTGAATTTAGGTTTTGGTGACTTTTAAGTTAAAATGTTGTTCTTAAAAATTTGTTATATTTTAACCTCAATTTTTTTTATAAAATTTAAATTAATAACTTAATAAAACTAAATTTTACATAAATTAGCTTAATGAATAAAAAATTTATGTAAAATACACAAACATTAAATTTTTGGGTTTGTGCAAATGACTGTGTTCTTTTGCTATTATGGTAATTTGTTATATTTTAAACTCATTTTTTTTAATAAAATTTAAATTAATAACTTAATAAAGCTAAATTTTACATAAATTAGTTTAATGAATAAAAAAAATATGTAAAATACATAAACATTAAATTTTTGGGTTTGTGCAAATGACAATGTTCATTCCTTTTGCTATTATGGTGACATCTCGGAAGCTTTCTTTCTCAATCAATTTTCCATCTTTATCTTAATACATTGCATTATCTTAACGAGTTGTTTTAGGTGCTCAAGGATTGTCATTAGATTTGAAGATGCTATATGCAAACGTAAATGGTACCTATGAGAGTAACCGTGAAGGAAGAATGACAGTATCTCCAAAACAGAGAGTATATGTGAAGGAAGAATGAGAGTATATGTAAATGTAAATACTTTTATATATGTTTTTTTTCCTTTTAATGAGTTAGATTGAATTTAGGTTTTGGTGACATCGTCAAACATCCCTTTCTCAATCAATTTTCCATCTTTATCTTAATGCATTACATTATCTTACTGAGTTGTTTCTGGTGGTGAAGGATGACCAATGAATTTGAGTTGTTTCTGGTGGTGAAGGATGGCCAATGAATTTGAAGACGTTGTATGCAAATGAAAATGGTACAAGTGAGAGTATCCATGAAGGAAGAAATACACTATCTATAAACAAATGGCAGGAAAATAGTCTTATATATGTTTTTTATAATGTTATTTTTTTTATCTTTAATAATTTAGGTTGAATTTAGGTTTAGGTGAGTTTTAATGTTATTTGAAAAAACAATAAAATGTTGTTATTAAAAATATATTATATTTTAGCCTCAAAATTTCAAATAAAATTAAAATCAATAATTTAATGAAACTAAATGTTACATAAATTAGTTAATTTATATTTAATGAATAAAAAATAATAATATATAAAATACGTAAACATTAAATTTTTATTTTCGATAAAATTTATATCATAAAACTAAACTCCACAAAAACAAATTAATCTATATTACACGAATAAAAAAATAATATAAAAAAGGAAAATAACTATTTATATATTTAAATATTACATTTTTGTGTCACGATGCTCTTTAGAAAAGTATGATAGAAATGTTTTAATGTCATGTTTAACATTTTGACTAAAAATAAAATACAATAAAAAATAAAAATAATAAAATAAAATAATAATAAACTATAAAAACAACCCATGGTATTCATGTGGAATGTAGTTTATTTAAAGGGGTAAATTAAGATGGCCTAGATCAATCTTAACTTTGAATCTACCAAGAACGAAGAGAGATCAAATGTCTTGATATACAAATTTCTTTTAGAGTGAAAAGAGAATTTTTCCCTCTCATAAATAATATATATCTAAACTACATTTTTAATAAAAAAAATTTAATTGTTTATAACCATTATTCTTTTAAAATTTTACTTAATAAAATGTATCTAAATTTTCTGACATCCAAATATACATAGTTTTTCTTGTTCTATATTAATTTTGTTACAACTATTTTATTATTCCAAAATACATGGTTTTTTTTGTTATATATTATTTATGTTACAATTGTTTTATTATTCATGAGTAGTATTTATTAATATATAAAAAAAAATTAATAATGAAAATTTTTTAAATATGTGGTTTTTTTTAAATTTCCAAATTATTTCACAGACATGATTTATCTTGAGCAATAATGATCAATGTTCGTAATTCTCATTTCTTAAATAACACTAAATTTACCTTTAATTACTTAATTGTAATAGTTTGTAACTACATAATTTTAAACAAATTTTTTCACTACATAATTTTAGCTTTTATAATCTTTTTATTTTTCAATTCCAAACAAAACTTACAAAAGAAAAAACCCACTCAGTCCTTACTGTAGATTATAGTTTTACAAAATTGACACTATGTGATTAACAATAGAGTAATTTGAGACAACACTAAGGGGTTTTTCGTACAAGTTTTATCGTAACCTTTATCTCCACCCAATATATATTGTACATTCTTATAAAGAGAGAGTGTATTCTAGTTTATAACCTGATCCACAATCAAAGAAAATGGCTAGGGATTTCACAAGTTATTAGTTTGTAACCTGATCCACAATCAAAGAAAATGGCTAGGGATGTCACAAGTTATCATTCACACAGTGATGTATTGATGTTCTCAGTTGAAATATATCCTATTAGATGCATGGTGGCCAGACACACTAAAAAATTCGAAATAGATATCTGTTATGACATCCATATTGTCTACAAACCATCCAAATTTCCCATCTTATACAACAATTTCTAACAATAACCGCTCAATTTACTCTCCAATTTTTGAAACCCCTACCCATGCTGGGGAGATCACGATGTAAAATCAAATTTTCTTATGGTTTTTTTAAAGGGTTCATAAACAAAACAGACAATGAGAAATTCAATATTGTGGTATAATAATTTATTTTTGAATCATTGTGACAAAAGAACATCACATTAGCTCACATAATATATCTTTAATGTTATAAGGATCTGAGACGATAACAAATTTTTGAATCATAATACCTAGATGACAACCAAAACTAAGTTTTAGCCACAAGAAAAAACTCACAACAACTCACAGAATATATCCAAGGTTGCAATGAACCTCATACATAGTGATGAACATCATGGGAATTTTAGTGCAGATAAAACACCACCCTAAAAATTCTATATTCTTCATCAATTTAGAATAACCTAAGATTTATAGATTGGATGTCGAGGTGGGTGGTACAATAATTGATGATGCTTCTTAAAGGGTAAGGGAATTTAGATACTCTATCCTTCCACCAAAAACTATAAAAAGTGAGACTTGTAGATTATAGTTTTACAAAATTGACACTATGTGATTAAGAATAAGTTACAAACATTAGGTATTTAAAAAGTAATAAGAGGAATGTACACGCGGGCCATGGTAATTAATGTGATTATTTGTACTATTTTTATTTTAAATAGTTTTATATAAAATAGTCATTTTTATTTGTATTTTTTTAAATGAATATTGTTAAATGTGTTGTACTATTTTATTTGAAATAGTAATTTATAATTGTATTTTTTTAAATGAATATTGTTAAATGTGTAATAGAGTAAAATGTATTAAATTGATATTCTAATTTTTAAAATATTTATTTAAAAAATTCAAAGTATGGTGAGTTTTGTTTTATTAAGCTTTACTATACATGTGCAGAGAATGAATCTATCTCAAGTCCCAAACAAGATTCTCATGTCCCAAACAAGATTCTTCTTTCTCTTCTTATTCTAGCTTGCACCTTGACACTGCTCCTCTCCTCCTCCTTGCGCAAATTTAAACTATGAGACACAAGGTAGTTGTTGCATATAGGAACATTTAGATATGATAAGAAAAATGTGGTACTCTATTGTAATTTTCTCTACATATGTGATGGCAAGTGTGCCCTAAATGTTGACAATTTCATGGTTAATGTAGTATAAGCTACATGCAAATTTATAGTCTTGTATAAAATATCAAGAAATCTATGCCCAATATCCAACACCATAGAGAAAGACATGTTCACCAATTCAACAATTGCTTCCAAATCTCTCTCAGTGCTAGAGTTGTTTTCTCAATAAGCTTGTTTTTACTCCTCTTAAACTGATGAAAGCCATCATTGTTGCATATAGGATCATTTAGTTATAATAAGAAAATTTTGATACTATGTTATAATTTTCTCTACAAATTTGTCGAAGTTTTTTTCTCAATAAACTTGTTTTTACTGCTCTTAAGTGATGAAATCCATCGTTGTTGCATATAGGATAATTTAGATCTAATAAGAAAAGTGTGATAGTGTGTTATAATTTTCTCTACAAATATGTTGGAGTTTTTTTCTCAATAAACTTGTTTTTACTACTCTTAAGTGATGAAATCCATCGTTGTTTCATATAGGAGCATTTAACTCTGATAAGAAAAGTGTGATACTCTATTATAATTTTCTCTAAAAATGTGATGGAAAGTGTGCCATGAATGTTGGAAATTTCATGGTTAATGTAATATAATCTAAATACAAATTCATTTCTTCTACACAAGATCAAGAAAGCTATGCCGAGTAGCCAACACCATAGAACAAGACATGTTCGCCAACTCCATAAATTCTACTGAATCTCTCTCGGTGTTGGAGTTATTTTCTCAATATAATTATTTTTACTACTCTTGAAGTGATGAAATCCACCTCTCCATACATTTTTTGTTGTATGCACAAAGAACAAAAGAAACCAACTTCATATTAGTGATACTGAAAAAACAAGAACGGGTAGACACTAGGGAGATTAGTGGTAAAGAACAATGTGATACTTTGAATAGTTTCAAAGATCACAAAAAAAATAATACATAGGTGACTCAATAGGAGGTGATCAAGATTAAATATGGAGGAACTGCACCAAAACAAACTCTGACTTTGAACGTAGAAAATCACAATCTATTTCTTTATTCATGAGGCATTCATGTTGGCATGATCGGACAAGGTCTTTAACTTAACTTCAACATAGGCTTTGTTGACACCTAATCCTATGGGATGGGTGTGGATATGTAATTTTGTATAATAAATAATATTAGGAAATAAGGAAGGCCAAGAGTCATTGGGAAATGAATCCCAATAGCCTCACCTCCATGTATAAATGCATGTACATTCTTCAGCTAATACACATTCTGATTTGAGTTACCTTCTGGTTTGACATGGTATCAAAGCCAGTCCCACTATTGGCATTTTTTCCTGTGGTGTAACTCCCTCTCCTTTGCTCAGTCAGTTTTTAATAATAGTTTTTGCTGCTCCTACTTATTGATATATTTTTATTCTACAATTTTTTTTATCTCTGCACAGCTCTGACATTTGCAGCTCCTACAGCTCCTGAAGATTCTGCAATCCTGCAGTTCCTGAAACACTGCAAATTGTATCCCCCTCTGCAGTCCTGCAAAGATCCCATTCCTAAATTTTCTTTTGGCCTCTCGGCCTCTCCATCGCTCATACACTCGCGCCCCCTCACTTCTATCTCTCCCTGCATTCCCACATCAATCTCGTCCCCTCCATTTATATTAACATAGTCATATATTTCAATATATTACAGCACTGCCTATCCATATTCTGTCCTCCCACGCTACCTCTGTCCATATAATACACTGTTATATATGATGACTGTCGATACAGCATATCAATCCCACCATAGCAACGCCCTCCCACTATAAAACTGCTCCCACTGTCATCATTTAACAATACCCGCCCTCCATTTATATATCAACAGAGTCATATATTGCAACGCTCAATTTATAATACGCCCTCCACGTATATACAGTCCGCTTCATTTATAATACGCCCTCCACGTTTTGTATATTCCATAGCTACTGCATATTCCACTGTTTAATATATTACAGCGCTTTGTCATATAAATACCACTGTTCGCTGTGTAATATGTTCGCTCTGTCGTTTATTCGTTACATTTTATAATACACGCTGTTTTCAACTCCATTACCATATATAATTCCGCCCTCGGCCCTCTATTTACAGCGCTATCTCATTCCACTATTTTATACCTCCCTCCACGCAATATACGAGTGTTGTCCATAGAATAATACGTTGTCTGCATCATATAATACGTTGTCTTTGACACAATACACGGTGTATATATTCAATACTGCCTCACATAACACGCTCGCTTACTCCACGCGGGCTTCAACCCTCCATACACAATCGCTCACACCCATCTGTTCATTAACACCGCCCTCTGTCCACCCTCCATACACAATCGCTCATACCTCTTTCTGTTCATTAACACTGCCCTTTGTCCACTATTTCATACCACTGCCTGTCATTCACTCCATATCTCGTTCAAATATGTCCTATATATACACCACTTCACTCATATATATACACCGCCCGCTGTCTTTGCATATAATATCACTGTGGTACGCCCCTCCCACCATACCATTTACGCCCTCATAAAACACTGTTATTGCTGTCTGTCGATATATTTCCGCCCTCTCCACTTTTATTTAATACCACTCCACCTTATTTTAATACCGCCCCCTCCCCAACCATATAATACATTTTTTTTTCTCCAAACAAAAAAAAATATTCATATATTTTTTTTGGTGCAGAATTCAGTGCTTTTTTAGCAGAGTTTTTGTCCTTTTAAATTGAGTATATTTTCCAGCAAAGAATTTTTTTTGTTTTCTCTCCTTCAAGAGAAATTTTCCAGCAAAGTTTTTTTTCCTCCTTCAAAAGAAGATGAAAATCCCTTCATCTTCTAAAGAGGCTGTATACTTGCCACATAGAGAAAAGAGACATGCTTCAGATTCATCCGGAGAAAGAGATGGAAGAAGAAGAAGAGGAAGAAGAAACTTCAGAGAAAAGGGGGGCAGACAATCTGACACACATTGGGAGAAAATTGAGCAGCAAAGAAATCAAGACAAAGGTAAAACTAATGACAAAGACAAAGTTAAAGCACCTGAATCCGCTCATTATGTTATAGCACATTGTAACAATGGAGTAACTGAAGACTTATTTGATGTTTCATTTACTTCATGGAGAGATGATTGGTTTCTAGATTCAGGAGCAACATGTCACATGACATTTAGAAAAGATTTTTTTGAAGAATTCACTGACAAAGTTGATGGAGCAGTATATTTCGCAGATAAATCCAAACTCAAGCCATCATGGCTTGGCACAGTCAGGCTTAAACTGCCTGGTCTTCTAGATCATATCCTACATGAGGTTTTATACCTCCTTGAGTTGAGGAGAAACTTGTTTTCCTTGGTCCAAATCCGCCAGCAAGGACACTCCATTCACTTGTTTTATGGCAAGGCAGAGGTCAAAAAAGCATCAGATCACTCACTTGTCATGGAGGGAATAGAAGAAGGGAGACTCTTGAAGCTGAAAGGTTCATCTGCTCATGCTCAAAACTTTGCATTCAGTTCACATCATGATGAAGGTACATTCCCATCAATTATTTTATGGCATGCTAGATTTGGACACTTAAGCTATGAAAGCCTTCGTTTGTTGAAGAAAAATGGTGTTAATGGACTGCCTACAATTCCTAGAAAACCTAAGGAATGTGATGCTTGTATTCTAGGAAAGCATAGCAAACAGCCATTTCATGATTCACACTCCAGAGCACATAGAAAACTTGAGCTTGTTCATTCAGATTTATGTGGCCCTATGCCTATTGCTTTTGCAAATGGAAATAAATACATGATGAAATTTATTGATGACTACACCAGAATGTGTTGGATTTACTTATTGAAGAACAAGTCTGATGCTTTTCAAACATTCAAGAATTTTCATGCATGGATTGAAAATGATGCACAAACTAATATTGGCTCTCTACGTACTAATAATGGAAAAGAATACACTTCAAACGAATTTGAAAATTATCTTCGTCAACATGGAATCAAACATCAAACAAATGTGCCATATAATCCACAACAGAATGGTGTAGCTGAAAGAATGAACAGAACTATTTTAAATATGGTCCGCTCCATGTTATTTTTCAAGAATGTAAAATTGATTTTTTGGGCTGATGCAGTTCTATGAGCTGTTTACATAAAGAATAGGTGTCCTTCAATTTCAATTAGAAACAAAACTCCTTTTGAAATGTGGCATGGCCACATTCCTTCGGAAAAGAATTTCAGGGTCTTTGGGTCCACCTGTTATGCCTTGATACCCAAGGGTCAAAGGAACAAACTTGGTACTAGAAGTAGAAAATGTATCTTCTTGGGGTACTCCAATACCTCCAAAGGATATCGTCTCTATGATGAAACAAATAAGAAGTTTGTAATAGCAAGAGATGTCATATTTCTTGAATCTTCCAAGAGTGAAAAGGTTGTTGAGCGGCAACTTTATCGCCTGGATAGACTCACACATGCAAAGTCCTTCCAAGAATTTGATAATGTGATTCCACATCTTGAAGGGGGGATTCTGATATTGAATCAAACTATGGAATCATGTCCTGAAGCACTCTCTCCCCCACATGAAGAAACAACCACGGATGACACATTAGATGATGTGATTGACAGAATTGGAAGATTGAATCTTGAATCAATCCCAACTCAGTCAAATGACCAGCCTGGGCCATCTCAGAAAGGTCCTCCCAAATGGCTGACAAAGACACTGGAAAATGTTCATCCTGATGAGGTTGGAAAAACAGGAACAAGAAGTTCCACTCAACAAATCGAAGGTGATGTAAATAATTCTGATTCTCCTGTTGATATTGATATTGCTTATAATTGTGAATTGAGTTTGTCTACAGATCATGAACCAACTTCCTTCAAAGAAGCCTCTTCTCATGATGAATGGAAAGAAGCGATGCAAAAGGAGTATGATGCCTTGATAAAGAATGGCACTTGGAAGCTGGTTGATCCGCCTTTGGGAACAAAACCAATTGGCTGTAAGTGGGTCTACAAGAACAAGTATAAAGCAGATGGCTCACTTGAAAAGCACAAGGCCAGGCTTATGGCAAAAGGTTCTGCACAAAAAGAAGGAATTGATTATGAAGAAAAATTTTCTCCCACAGAAAAATGGACCACCATCCGGACTCTCTTTGCTCTAGCAGCTCAGAATGGATGGAAAGTCCATCAGATGGATGTAAAAACAACATTTTTGAATGGAGATCTAAAGGAGAAAGTTTATATGTCCCAGCCAGAAGGATTTGTGGTAAAGGGTCAAGAACACAAAGTTTGCAAGCTTATAAAATCCTTGTATGGCCTCAAGCAAGCACCACGAGCTTGGTATGAGAAATTAACCGAGCATCTTCTGAAACTTGACTTCAAACATTTTGATCTTGATGATGCAACTTTGTTTGTTAAGAAAGTTGGAAAAATAGTTGTATATCTTGTGGTATATGTAGATGATCTTTTGATAACAGGGAACAATGAGAGCTATATTTCATCCATAAAGAAAGAATTGAAGAAAGGTTTTGAAATGACTGATTTGGGTCATGTTCATTACTATCTGGGTATTGAAGTAATTCAACATCCTAAATTTATATTTCTTTCTCAAAAGAAGTACATTGGAGATCTCTTGAAAATTTTTGGCATGGATGACTATAATCCCTTAACCACTCCAATGGAACAAAACTTGAAGCTCACATCTATTGAAGGGAAGGAATTTTAGGATGCAACTAAGTATCGACAGCTTATAGGAAGTCTTATCTATCTGACCACCACCAGACCTGACATTTCATTTGCTGTTGGAATCCTCTCAATGTTCATACGAAAACCTTGTGAAGGACATTGGTCTGCTGCAAAAAGAGTGTTAAGGTACTTGAAGGGGACTCAAGACTTTGGACTCAAATATACACAGGTAGGCGACTTCAGCTTGATCAGATACTCTGATTCAGACTTTGATGGCGACAAAGAAATAGGGGTGTCTACTACAGGTTACACCATGAGTCTTGGATCAGGAGCTGTCTCATGGAGATCACGCAAACAGTCAGTTCCAGCAGATTCCACGACCGAGGCAGAATATGTGGCAGCAGTTGAAGCAACAAAGGAAATTGTGTGGCTCCGGAAAATCCTGGAAGATTTGCAGATGAAACAAATGTATTCCACACCACTCATGATCGACAACACTTCTGCACTAAAGTTGGCCAATAACCCAAAGTTCCATGATCGAACAAAGCACATCAATACAAAGTACCATCTAATTCGACATCATGTTCAGGCCAAAACCATCCATCTACATCATTGTTCCACAAATGAGCAAACTGCTGACATCTTCACCAAATCACTTGGAAGAGAAAAGTTTGAAAAGTTCAGATCAATGCTTGGACTCACCAACATCCCTTCGGATTAAAGGGGGGAATGTTGACACCTAATCCTATGGGATGGGTGTGGATATCTAATTTTGTATAATAAATAATAGTAGGAAATAAGGAAGGCCAAGAGTCATTGGGAGATGAATCCCAATAGCCTCACCTCCATGTATAAATGCATGTACATTCTTCAGCTAATACACATTCTGATTTGAGGAGTTACCTCCTGGTTTGACAGGCCTCATGATTTGTAAGGCTCAAGGAAGCACTATTGCAGTAAGATTTCACTGTAACATGGTCCTTTCCTTTTCTTGATATAATTATTTGTTAAATTAATAATTAATTATTTAATTTATTCAAATATATTTTTTTTTAATATATATATATATATATATATATCAAATAATATAACATTTAATGTTATACAAGTTGTGCCAAGAAGTTTTTAAATTCTTGCTCTTCAACTATATCTTATCATTTTAGTATGTTTTCAATCAAGAAGAGGCTTCATAGTTTAAGAACTATATCTTAGATTTGAGCACATGATTCTATTAAAATTTATGAAACAAATTAAATTTTTACAACTTGTATGTTTAAATATCTGATTTTGGAAGTGATGATACCTTCTTTAGACACTTGATTAGTATTGTGGATGAAATTTGAGTATATAATTAAGGACTATGAATACTTCCTGTAGAAGTTCCATTACTTATAACAAATTTTAATATCCTTTTTTGTTGATACATATACCTAATCCATGAAAAAATGGTTATCCATGAAAAATTGCAACCATGTCTGCATGATATATGCTAATCATTTCAGTTTTATGTTGATGACAAGTTATTTTATCATTTGTTAAGTAAGCCTTTCAGTTTTTATGTTTATAATAGTTTAGAAACATTGATATCAATCTAATAAATTTATATTGCAAAACAACTGATGTTTGTGACACGTCTATAGGTGTTTCCATTCATAAATTGCTTACTCATTTTGTCTCAATATTGCTAGTTAATGGCGAAAGAAATATAGTGTTGATCCAACTGATCCAGAGAGGTATTCAAGGCCAGCTTGGAAAACCAAGCATGAAGATGCTTCTAATTTTCAATGAAGTAGTATTCAAAAGTTCCTAGCTCTATTTTAATTACATAAGTGCATTGAAAACCAACTCATAGTATTTACTTCAGTTGTTTTATTTGGACGTGTTGCAAGCTGACATTTACTACTATACAAGTTGTGCATCAAATTATTATGTAACAATTGTGCCAATAAGTTTTTAAATTATTTCTCTTCAGCTATATCTTATCATTTTAGTATGTTTTCAATCAAGAAGAGGCTTCAGAGTTTAAGAACTTTATCTTAGATCTGAGCACATGATTCTATTAAAATTTATGAAACAAATTCATTTTTTACAACTTGTATTTTTAAAAATGTGATTTTGGAAGTGATGAAGGCTTCTTTAGACACTTGATTAGTATTATGGAAGAAATTTGAGTATAAAATTAAGGACTGTGAGTATTTCCTGTAGCATTTGTGTTTCTTATAATATATTTTCATATCTTTTGTATAAGCTATTGTATATACAGTTCTAACACATTTTTCCTAGAAGTTACCTATATGGTGAGTAGTTCATGTAGCAATTGCATTACTTATAATAGATTTTTATATCCTTTGTATAAGCTATTGTATATCCTTTGTATAAGCTATTGTTTCCTCGAGGTGTTACCTATATGGTGACTGAGTGATGATGACTTCTTTAGACACTTGATTATTATTGGGGAATACCTTTGAGTATATCATTAAGGATTGTGAGTAATTCATGTAGCAGTTGCATTGCCTATGAAATATTTTTATATTCATTTAGATAAGCTATTGTATATAGAATTATACTATTATATGGATACACATTAGCCCCAAGCGTTACCATATGGTGATTGTTGTCCAATTCCTAATATTTATAGAAATATAATTAAGTGATTAATGGTTTTTGAACATCAAAGTTACTATGATGACCTTTTATCTTAGGATGACTCCTCAGTGCTGAGATTCGATCTATATAATGAATATGCATAGATCACTTCACAGGAAAACCATTTTTCCTATTGATAGTATGTGGTAGTTGTATGAATGGACTGCTTATATTTTCCTCACTCTCATAAGATTCCAACATGGTTAATTTTTTTTTGATAAATATATATACAATTTATACATATTATGTAGTAATAAATTTTATTTAATAAAAATAGTACTGAAAGGGTAAATGATCTTAATACACCCCTCTAGATATACAATGTCTCATGATATTCTTCTCATTTGGTGACACATGGAAATTCCATTACCAAAACTCTTTCACATTGTCACTTACAATATACGAAAGTCTAACTTGATAATGTTTCCTACATATATTAGCCCAACATGAAAGCTCATCATTCTCATGTTATTGAATCCTAATTTTTTAATGCCTCCATAAACTTTTGCTTAATGTTTTGTACATTCTTGTTTTTATTGACATCAACCAATTTGATGTAGTTCCTTTTCCAACAACCCCTTTCAATAATTCCATGATAGCACTTATGTCATATTGAGATTGATATTTTGAAATTTTTCCAGGGGTTGATGTCATATTTCTTGATACCAACTCATTTAACTCCACCTCTTTGGAATTTCTAATGCCCAATAATTGATCTATATTTCTTACATACTTGTGCTTTAAAAATATATTTAAGAATTAAGTGTGTGCTATGATATATATACCTTGAAAAATATTTTTGATCACCCAATTTACTTTATCTCCTTTATCTTGAAGTGTTCATTCATGAATTAGTGGCCTCATTTCTTCAATTTTAGTTGATTCTATATTATCTAGAAAATTATCATCAAAGACAATTTCTTGCAACTTTCGATTAATGTCCATGTTTTTCTATGTGTGGTACGATCTTGTTGTAGGTAAGATGTTGTCCCTACATAAAGAAATATAAATTTTTTATTTTTAATTTGAACTTGACATGTACAAGTTCCTCTACACCTCTCATTTCCTCATCATTTCGAGGTACATCCACATCTCTTTCAAGCTCTCGATTTTTTACCTATACATCTCCTTCATACTCTCTATTTTGTACCTCCACATTCCTTTAGGCTCTCTATTTTCCTATAATGCTCTTCTATTTTATAGTAGATCATCATTTTTTTCATTTAAAATAAATACATTTTATAATATATTTGTTCACTAGTATATATATATATATATATATATAACACTAAAATTTTGAATTAAAAATTCTAAGTAGGTGGACAGTTTTTTATATTGATGCATCACACTATACTACATTTGGAGGTAAGGAACACTAGGGCCCCTTCACTTAATGTTCCCTAATGTGTTAAATCTCTATTCAATTCACCATATATCCATTTAGCTCCAACTTAGTATTATTTTCCCCAGTAAAAAAATATTGTCATCAACAAATATATATCTTAAAAGCATAAAATTATAATTATATATAATTATAAAATAATATTTTTAAAAATTAATGTAGAAATATGATTGTGAAAGTGGTCTTTTTTAATGATATAACTCATAAATCTATTATCCATTTTTATTTTTTTAATGATTCTATTAAGATTAACATTTATATGTTGTCATGAGGAGATTTTTTTATTTTCATGTCAATTACATTTTATAACTCTAGGAGGTTCTTAATATTTCCTTTGTTTTTAATAAATGGAACTCAATTATATATTTAAAAAGATGATTAGGTAAGAGAATTTTAGGATTATAATTTTTTTTTGGTCCAAAATGACAATGTGAATGTTTATTTACCTAAATTTGGCTCCCACGTTCAGTACCCCCTCATGGAGTTTGAAGATAATAGGTAATGGAAATTGAAAGACATATAAAACAAATATTTATACATCAAAAAATCAGTTCTATATATTATAGTAGTTCTCTCTTGAGTAATCTTTCAATTTGGCATTCACTTCTTTATTAATAAATTTGTTTTACTTAGTAGGGAGTACAATAATTTTGTAATCAAATAATAGGAGAAAACATATTCACAATATAATTTATTTTAATAAATAGATGTGTGTAAAATATTTTAATAAGAAACTAGATTTGTAATTATAAATTATAAAACTATAACTTAAATTTGTGAGATTAATTTGTATGTATTTTTTTTTCTTATGTATATAGAGAAATACTAAACCAAGTTTGGAGTTAAAAATAAATAAACCATAGCATAAAGAACAATATCTCCTTCCAAAAATGTCTCCATATTAAAATGGTATTCACTTTCTTGTATACCAAGAATATTGTTCTTCATATACAATTTCTGACAAGCATGAAATTAGCACTCGGATATGTAGATGAACTTGGAGTAAACTCTATTTATGTTAATAAAAATTCTCTTTATTTACATCTATGCTAGATAGATTGTAATTGAATGTATTTAAAATATCTTATTTGAGTTACATGCTCATTTCATGCTTGTTTCAGGGGATTATTAATCACAAAATGATTTTCACCCCCAATTCCTATTTCAATATCTATAACAAAATTTTTATATATGTGAACAGATTATGTTGGTTTACATATATGTTTTCACCCACAATTGCCTATTTCAATTTCTATAACAAAATTTTCTAGTTGATAACTCTTATCATCAATATCTTTGAAACCTCCACGACCTGCTTCCATGGAAGAAAACTTTTCCACTCATTCCTTTAGGATGGCTCCTTCTTTGCAACAATTTATTTCTTCTAGGCTACTATTTCCTATGCTATTATCGTATGATGTTTCTTTTGCAACATATGGTGCAATTGCTAGTAGATATAAATATAGGCATTACAATAAAAAAATAATTTATATATATATATATAAGTATAAGAATGGATTGATTTCAAATAGATATGCATTGCAAATAATAAAATTGATTGGAATGTTGAAAATGGGTTAAATTGTTGCCATAATCAACAGTATGAGTATGTGTTTTGTCTTTTGATAATTTTAAATTGAATTTTTATTTATAAATAATATATATATTTTTAAATATAAATGTAATTTAGAATGAAGTTATAAAAATGAAATACATTTTACAAAATATATATATGTATAACAAAATTATCCAGCGAAGGTTCATTTCAAATATATATAAACACTACAAATAATAAAATGAATTAGACCTATGAGGATGGCATGAATTATTTTCATAACCATTCAAATATATATAAACATTACAAATAATAAAATTAATTATACATTTGAGGATGGGATGAATTGTTTTCATAACCATGTGTTTTGATGATTTTATATTCAAGCTTTATTCATAAATAATTAATTTTAAATATAATTACGTTGTAAGGCGTCATTATTTGAAAACATGTCCCCTAGGTGCCATTGTGTCCATGTTTGAGTCATTGGATCAAATGTTAGACGATTGAAATGTTTTAGGCCATTAGATCAAGTAAATATTTTTATATATGTTTTTTTACTTATAATAAAATTTATATCATAAAATTAAACTCCACACAAACCAATTAATTTTAAAAAGATTACATATTTTAAAAAAATTCCAAATTATTTGAGAGGACATGATCTATTTTGAGCAATAACGATGAATGTTCATAATTCTCATTTCTTAACATGGTGAAGAGAAGCTTCCAACCTTACAACAAGCCCTAAAAATGCATAATGTTGAATGTATGGAATCCATTTTCCCTGATGCACATGAGAAGTGCAATGAAAAATCTTGGAATTTGGAAAATTTCACGAAGCTTATCTCATGTTTCATTCATTTAGATCTAAAGTATATGGAAGAATAAAAGCAAGACAATGGATACTTATCAAGAATGTATGATTCTTTAGAAGGAAATAACATTTACAAGGCTATGGAGGACCAATTAAATAGCATAATTAAAAACAGAAGAGGCCTCTTTAGAAAATGGGTTACTCAAGGATTTTGGAATCCATATGAGCTACATTATCTCACTAATTCAAGAAAGCACTCAAAAAGAGACAGAAAATAGTGATATAGAGACAATTCATTCATAAACAAGAGAAAGCTAGAATTATAACCCAAAATAGAGTTATGGGAAGAGAAACATTCCAATTGTAAGGAGGATTCAAAGTTACATGAGTAGTAGTTCACTCAACATAATTCTCCACTGCTTATTCTAGAGGATAAAGTTCTTACTACCTCATCAATTGAAGAAGGCCCACATGAGAAAATTAGAAGAGATTCCTTAATGTTATTTTCATTTTACATTCAGTCACTCTGCTCTTTTTTGTCTAGTAGTCTCTTTACCTCTGCCCTTAAATTCAATGGCTCAAAAAATAATAGAAAAAAGAAAATTACCTATTGCAATCAGTTGAAAAAAAAGGTAGCTCTAAAGGGTCACTTGGGGAGGAATCTATTATTTAAAAGATTGGGAAAATAATTTCATTTCAAAACAAAAATTTACTATTACTAGGGAAGGGAGTTATTACATTTAAAAAAAATTCCCATTCTTGTCACTACAAAATTTGATTGTTGCTTTTTATTTGATGGGAAAATAAATTGTCTTTAAAAGACACTAAAGTCTTGAATTATGATATTTAAAGAAGTCACTAGATTCCCTGATTATGAGCTGATTTTTTCTTCTTACTTTTGGGTCTTCATGATGTTTTTTATTCTGATTGATGTGAAAAGTTCCAAAGAAGTGGAATATTGGTCGTTCAAAGAGGAATTATGGAAATATGATTGTAGATAATTTATTAATATAAATTATCTGAACTGAGATTAATTAATCATCCCCAAGGGTTAAAAAGGGCTCAAATGTCTCTTATCCATAAAATTGATGATTAAGATAACTCTATGCTCTATGTTCAAATGACAAGTGAAGGTGGATTTATCATACTTAAGCTTCTTAGTAGTCTCTTATGAAGTAGAACATGTCATAGTGATAAGATTTTATTCCATTAAATAATTCTAGTTGGAGAGCAGAGTCAGAGTTCTAGGAGTAGTATCAGAGGAATTCAACATTGCGAATGTGATAGAAGCAAATAATTTCGTGGAACGGTGAAGTCTTCCCAACTTGGTCATAAAAACCAAGTGCATCCTTCATGCAAAAGAAAATTGAACATGCAGATTTCGTCATATAGAGGTGTTCAGTACATTGGCCAAAATGTCTCATCCATTATGAAAAAACACATCTTACATGCAATTAATAACAAAGAAGTTGTTCCACATCAATTACCCAATATGGATATCTTGATTTGAGGTCAGTAAACATAATTCTCCACCCCTTATTCTGGTGAATCAATTGGAGCTGAAAAAGTTCCTACTACCTCTTCTTTCTTATATGCTATTCTTTCCTATACCACAACCTTAAGGCATCTCCACATGTGATGCAATTGCTAGTGTAATGTAATGTGAAACTGTAAAGCTGAAATATATTTTACAATTATATATATATATATATATATATATATATATATATATATATATATATATATTTAATGTTTTCAAATATATAGAATGTGTTAAGAATTTTTTAAGGTATTGAATTAATTTGTGCATTCAAAAATACATTAAAGTATTAAAAACACAATTTTTAAAAACATTAAATTATAATTTTATCCAAAATTATTGTATAATAAAAATAAAATTAAAAAAAAACCAAAACATCTATTATTAAGAAATAAAAACCTATATATTCTATTTTTAAAATGAGTTCTATAGTAACATTTGTCCCCAGTGGAGTAGTTTTAGGTAGCCAAGGGATTTAAAGGTGCCTACCACCCAGAGCTCCTGTCCACCAAAATGCTTGTAAGTTCGTAGTATAGCTTTCCCGGATTCCGATTGTGGGTAAAGCATGTTCAATAGTGCACATGGTTGATGAAAATCGAACAATCTCATACCATGTACTCATGTTTTTTGGTTTTGACCTTCACAATATTACTATCCAATATTATGAAATGAAACTATTAAATAGATATTGTTACAAATCCGACTACTTCCATAAACATTAACATTAAGTAGATATGATTACATTAAGTAGATATGATTACAGATCCGACTTATTCCATCATCAACTAGATACAAGCCTTAGTATATAAGGTGCAGGCCTGGTATGTCAGATTTTAAGACTGGGAGAGCAGAGGAGACTGGCCTCCTCAACCATTTGAAAGTCCAAAAGTAATACAAGAAAACAAAAAGACGAAAAAACCCCAGCAACCCCGCATGGATTCTGGATTCTATCAAATGATCAGTAACGAGGAAGAGGATCTCCACAGAGTCCACTGTTATAAGAGTATGATGATTAGGTAAGAGAATTTTAGGATTATAATTTTATTTGTCAAAATTGACAATGTGAATGTTTATTTACCTAAATTTGGTTCCCATGTTCAATACCCCCTCATGGGGTTTGAAGATAATAGGTAATGGAAATTGAACGAAATATAAAACAAATAACTTATACACCGAAAAATCAGTTCTATATATTATAGTAGTTCTCTCTTGAGTAATCTTTCAATTTGGCATTTGCTTCTTTATTAATAAAGTTGTTTTACTTAGTAGGGAGTACAATAATTTTGTAATCAAATAATAGGAGAAAACATATTCATAATATAATTTATTTTAATAAATAGATGTGTGTAAAATATTTTAATAAGAAACTAGATTTGTAATTATTAATTATAAAACTATAACTTAAATTTGTGAAATTACTTTATATGTATTTTTTTTTCTTATGTATATAGAGAAATACTAAACCGAGTTTGGAGTTAAAGAAAAATAAACCATAACATAAAGAACAATATCTCCTTCCAAAAATGTCTCCATATTAAAATGGTATTCACTTTCTTGTATACCAAGGTTATTGTTCTTCATATACAATTTCTCACAAGCATGCAATTGGCACTCGGATATGTAGATGAACTTGGAGTAAACTCTATTTATGCTAATAAAATTTCTCTTTATTTACATCTATGCTAGATAGATTGTACTTGAATGTATTTAAAATATCTTATTTGAGTTGCATGCTCATTTCATGCTTATTTCAGAGGATTATTAATCACCAAAGGATCTTCACCCCCAATTCCTATTTCAATATCTATAACAAAATTTTTATATATGTGAACAGATTATGTTGGTTTACATATATATTTTCACCCACAATTGCCTATTTCAATATCTATAACAAAATTTTCTGGTTGATAACTCTTATCATCAATATCTTTGAAACCTCCACGACTTGCTTCCATGGAAGCAAAATTTTCCACTCATTCCTTCACGATGGCTCCTTCTTTGCAACAACTTATTTCTTTAGGCTACTCTTTCGTATGCTATTATTGTACGACGTTTCTTTTTCAAAATATGGTGCAATTGCTAGTAGATATAAATATAGGCATTACAATAATATATATATATATAGATATAAGAATGGATTGATTTCAAATAGATATGCATTGAAAATAATAAAATTGATTGGAATGTTGAAATTGGGCTAAATTGTTGCCATAATCAACAATATGAGTATGTGTTTTGTCTTTTGATAATTTTAAATTGAAGTTTTATTTATAAATAATATATATTTTTTTAAATATAAATGTAATTTAGAATGAATTTATAAAAATGAAATACATTTTAATATCTATATATATATATATATATATATATATATATATATATATATATATATATATATATATATATATATATATAACAAAATTATCCACCAAAGGTTCATTTCAAATATATATAAACACTACAAATAATAAAATTAATTAGACCTATGAGGATGGCATAAATTGTTTTCATAACCATGTGTTTTGATGATTTTGAGTTCAAACTTCATTCATAAATAATTAATTTTAAATATAATTACGTTGTAAGGCGTCATTATTTGAAAACAACTCCCCTAGGTGCCACTGTGTCCATGTTTGAGCCATTGGATTAAATGTTAGATGATTGAAATTTTTTAGGCTATTAGATCAAGTAAATAATTTTATATATGTTTTTTTATTTATAATAGAATTTATATCATAAAATTAAACTCCACACAGACCAATTAATTTAGAAAACATCACATATTTTAGAAAAATTCCAAATTATTTGAGGGGACATGATTTATATTGAGCAATAATGATGAATGTTCATAATTCTCATTTCTTAACATGGTGAAGAGAAGCTTTCAACCTTACAACAAGCCCTAGAAAGGCATAATGTTGAATATATGGAATCCATTTTCCGTGATACACATGAGAAGTGCAATGAGAAATCTTGGAATTTGGAAAATTTTACGAAGCTTATCTCATGTTTCATTCATTTAGATATGAAGTATATGGAAGAAGAAAAGTAGGACAATGGATACTTATCAAGAATGTATGATTCTTTAGAAGGAAACGACATTGACAAGGCTATGGAGGACCAATTAAATAGCAGAATTAAAAACATAAGAGGAATCTTTAGAAAATGGGTTACTCAAGGATTTTGGAATCCAGATGAGCTACATTATCTCACTGATTCAAGCAAGCACTCAAAAAGAGACAGAAAATAGTGATATAGAGACAATTTATTCATAAACAAGAGAAAGCTAGAATTATAACCCGAAATAGAGTTATGGGAAGAGAAACATTCCAATTGTAAGGAGGAGTCAAAGTTACATGAGGAGTAGTTCACTCAACATAATTCTCCACCGCTTATTCTAGAGGATAAAGTTCCCACTACCTCATCAATTGAAGAAGGTCCACATGAGAAAATTAGAAGAGATTCCTTAATGTTATTTTCATTTGACATTCAGTCACTCTGCTCTTTTTTGTCTAGTAGTCTCTTTACCTCTGCCCTTAAATTCAATGACTCGGAAAATACTAGACAAAAGAAAATTACCTATTGCAATCACTTGAAAAAAAAGGTATCTCTAAAGGGTCACTTGGGGAGGAATCTATTATTTAAAAGGTCGGGAAAATAATTTCATTTCAAAACAAAAATGTACTATCACTAGGGAAGGGAGTTATTACATTTAAAATTTGTTCTCATTCTTGTCACTACAAAATTTGATTGTTGCTTTTTATTTGATGGGAAAATAAATTATCTTTAAAAGGCACTAAAGTCTTGAATTATGATCCTTAAAGAAGTCGCTAGATTCCCTGATTATGAGCTGATTTTTTCTTCTTACTTTTGGGTCTTCATGATGTTTTTTATTCTGATTGATGTGAAAAGCTCCAAAGAAGTGGAATATTGGTGTTCAACAAGGAGTTATGGAAATGTGATTGTAGATAATTTGTTAATGTAAATTATCTGAACTGAGATTAATTAATCATCCCCAAGGGTTAAAAAGGGCTCAAATGTCTCTTATCCATAAAATTGACAATTAAGATAACTCTATGCTCTATGTTCAAATGACAGGTGAAGGTGGATTTATCATTCTTAAGCTTCTTAGTAGTCTCTTATGAAGTAGAACATGTCATAGTGATAAGATTTTATTCCATTAAATAATTCTAGTTGGAGAGCATAGTCATAGTTCTAGGAGTAGTATCAGAGGAATTCAACATTGCGAATGTGATAGAAGCAAATAATTTCGTGGAACGGTGAAGTCTTCCCAACTTGGTCATAAAAACCAAGTGCATCCTTCATGCAAAAGAAAATTGAACATGCAGATTTCGTCATATAGAGGTGTTCAGTACTTTGGCCAAAATGTCTCATCCATTATGAAAAAACACATCTTACATGCAATTAATAACAAAGAAGTTGTTCCACATCAATTACCCAATATGGATATTTTGATTTGAGGTCCAGTAAGCATAATTATCCACCCCTTATTCTGGCGGATCAGTTGGAGCTGAAAAAGTTCCTACTACCTCTGCTTTCTTATATGCTATTCTTTCCTATACCACAACCTTAAGGCATTTCCGCATGTGGTGCAATTGCTAGTGTAATGTAATGTGAAACTGTAAAGCTAAAATATATTTTACAATTATATATATATATATATATATATAGTTTTGAAATATATAGAATGTGTTAAGAATTTTTTAAGGTATTGAATTAATTTGTTCATTCAAAAATACATTAAAATATTAAAAACACATTTTTTAAAAACATTAAATTATAATTTTATCCAAAATTATTGTATAATAAAAATTAAAAAATTAAAAAATAAAAAAAAAATCAAAACATCTATTATTAAGAAATAAAAACCTATATATTCTATTTTTAAAATGAGTTCTATAGTGACATTTGTCCCCAATGGAGTAGTTTTAGGGAGCCAAGGGATTTAAAGGTGCCTACCAACCAGAGCTCCTGTCCACCAAAATACTTGTAAGTTCGCAGTATAGCTTTCCCGGATTCCGATTGTGGGTAAAGCAGGTTCAATAGTGCATATGGTCGATTAAAATGGAACAGTCTCATACCATGTACCCATGTTTTTTGGTTTTGACCTTTACAAGATTACTATTATGAAATGAAACTATTAAATAGATATTGTTACAAATCCGACTACTTCCATAAACATTAACATTAAGTAGATATGATTACATTAAGTAGATATGATTACAGATCCGACTTATTCTATCATCAACCAGATACAAGCCTTAGTGTATAAGGTGCAGGCCTGGTATGTCAGATTTTAAGACTGGGAGAGCAGAGGAGACTGGCCTCCTCAACCATTTGAAAGTCCAAAAGTAATACAAGAAAACAAAAAGACGAAAAAACCCCAGCAACCCCGCATGGATTCTGGATTCTATCAAATGATCAGCAACGAGGAAGAGGATCTCCACAGAGTCCGCTGTTATAAGAGTATGATGATATTGGAAACTTTTGAAGCAAGCCCCCGCTTGGAATCCTCCCTGACAGGGAATTATGCGACACGTTCAGTTGCGACAGAGACGTGAGGTTCACAAACGCATTAGGAATTCTTCCGCTCAAGCGATTTTCATTAAGCTCCAGAGTGTTCAATACTGCCAAACCCCCTAGCGTACTGGGTATGCTGCCGGACAGTGTATTGGCGCTGAGATCCAGCACCTTCAATCGCTCCATCGTGCCAACTGAAGATGGTATCGCCCCATTCAAAGAATTGTGCGACAAAACCAACTGTTCCATTTGTTTCTGAACGCCCACATTCAGAGGTATTGAACCCGTGAATTTGTTGTGGGACAAATCCACGGTCTCAAAATTTCCGTCTGGAGACCGACTCTTCATGGAGAATGCGGCAGTTATGGGCCCCGTTAGTTGATTTGAATGGAGGTCCAGAACGCCCAGAATTGGCAGGTTGCGCATCTCCGCTGGAAGAGTTGATGTCAACGCGTTGTTTGACAAGATGAGAGAATATAATCCCGTCATCTTGCCCACCCATGGTGGTATGGTACCTGTGAGGCTGTTGCTCGACAAGTCAAGCGTATTGAGACCGTTTGGCATCGTCGACAACCACTCGGGAATTGTACCCTCGATGCCACAGCCGGCGAGAAAGAGCTGAAGCAATCCAGTGAAGTTCGATATCACTGTGGGCACGCTACCAAACTTGAAATTATTGAATGAAATATCGAAGATTTGCAGATCAGAAAGCTTAGCTAATTCTTTTGGAAGGCTCCCTGAGAGAGAGTTGTGAGAGAGATCAAGAGACTGAAGGTTGGAAAGCTCCCCTACAGACGCGGGGATCGAACCCGACAACCTGTTACCGTTAAGGTAGAGGTCAGTAAGGTTTGAAAGCTTACCCCACGAAGCAGGAATGGAGCCGCCGATCTTGTTATTCGAAATATAAACTCGCTGCAGATTGACCAGACCTCCAATTGAAGATGGCAGCACTCCGCCCAATTCATTTTGCTCGAGACGAAGAAATTCCAGAGACCTCATCTTCCCAATTGAGGACGGGATGCTGCCGCTGAGTTTATTGCTAAAGAGGTACAAGCTGGACAGACTGGTTAACATACCAATAGAATCCGGTATGCTTCCGGTGAGCCTATTGCCAGACATATCCAACGTCTGCAGAAAACGCAATTGTCCCAGAGACGGAGGCATGGAGCCACTGAGGAGGTTGCCATGGAGATCGAGAGTAGTGAGGTTGCGGAGACCGGTTATAGAGGTGGGAATCCGACCCGTGAACTGGTTGGTGAAGAGATCCAAAACGCGCAGATTCTTGAGACCCCCAAAAAAATCCGGAATGTTTCCAGTGAGGCTGTTCTCGGAGAGATACAATTCCTGGAGATTGTGGAGATTTCCCAGGGACTGAGGGATAGAGCCGCTGAGGTTATTCTTATCGAGAATGAGCTTCTTTAGACGCTGGAGCTTCCCGAGGGAGGAGGGAATGGAGCCGGTGATTTGTTTGGTGTCCTCGAGGTCCAAAATCTCCAGAAACTCGAGATCTCCCACGGATTCCGACAGCGTGCCCTTCATATAGCCATCGAATATGTAAAGGCCCTGGGAGAAGAGTCCCGGCAGCTGAATAGCCACAACGCGTCCAGTTTGATTATTGCATGTTACTCCTTTCCACTGGCAGCAGTTGGAGACGTTCCATGACAGCAAACGCCGAGACTGGTCATCGACAATCCCAGCCTTGAAGCGCTGCAGTGCCCTCAGGTCTGCTCCCGCACACTGCGGCGGCCGAGAAGTAGTGGAGGCGGCACTGCAATTGAGGCTCAGAATTGCCAATATAATGGCAATGGTGATCATAAACAAACTGCTCTGAAGCCGCTTAGAGGAAGTGGACATCATCTTGGATGAGTGTGGAAGAATATGGAAAGCACGAAGGCGTACTAAGAGAGGACGTCTCTCGGTTGCTCTGGTTGCATGCGTTTTATAGAAGCAGGGAAAGTAGGGGAAGGAAGATGAGGTGTTCGCTATTCGTAGCGTGTCAATTTCTCTTGTGGACGGACGTGCCATTCAGTGGGATTTTGGGTGAGGCTGTCCGTCAATTTTGACTTGACTTGTGTCATTCAGTGAATGCGGAGTCGGAGTTTTTGGCTGAGGCTGTCAATCAATTTTGACTTGATTTTGTAAAAAGTGGTCTCTTGCGTGCAAGGAGGCCATCATTATGGGTGGCACCGTGGCAGTGGTAGAGTGACCAATTAATTGTAAGACCAGAGGCAAAAGAGTGTCCGTAAAATTTGGTTTTCATCTTTAATCTTTTTCTATAAAATTCCAATTAATAGTTAATGATTCCGCATTACATAATTTAACGCTTAAAATTAATTTTACAAAAGAAAATATTTAACAATAAAAATTTGAAAAGATAAAAAAATAATTAATAATTTATTACTTACAAATCATTTTATAAAAGAAAAAAAAGTTATCAATAAAAATTTGAAAACATAAAAATTAATGTAACTTTTAGAAAATTTGAATATCATGTTAATTAACTAGAAAAGCTTTTAGTTATAAACTCTAAATTATTATTTATATTTTATTTTTTATGTGACGGTTTTAAAAGTTTTTAAAAAACACATATCTATATCTTAATGTTTAAACATCATTGAAATAAAAAATTTAGATTTTTCTCTAAATAGGTGGTGGTAAATGCTTAATGTTTTAAGTTTTTATTTTTCTCTTACTTGATTATTTCTTTTCGGCCATGTAATGTTCTTTTACTCATTGAAAATGCACCCACTTGAGAATTTTACTATTTAAATCTCTTCACATTCTCAAGTTGTGTTCTATGGGAATGCATCCCTTAGGGTGAGGAGCACATTCTCTGTGTTTCTCACACTCTCAAGATGGGGGAAAATGCTTCCCCACATTCTTCTTTTGGGGAGTCTGGGGGAGGAGCAGGAGGAAGCATTTCCTAACATGGGCGATGTGTTTCTCCAAATGAAGTGCTTGTGAGCATCTTTCTTTAAAAAGGGTTACGAGTCTCCCTTCAATTTTTCCTAAAAATAATATTTTATTAGTGTGCAATCCTAATATTCAACACTAGGGCCTAATAATGCTATGTAATTAATGGTAATGTTAAATTCATAAATGAAAAAATTGGAAAAAATGTAATGTTGGAAAAAATTGATTATAAATGAAAAAAAATAAGTAATAAAAAGTTGAAAAGACAAATATTAATGATAAATTTTCAAATAAATTTTGTAAATTAATAGGCAATTTTTTTCAAAAAAGTTCAAATATCATGTTCATTAATAGCTAAAACCTATTTTGATAAACTCTAAACTATTATGTACATTTTCTTGATGTGATAGTTTTAAAAGTTTTTAAAAAACATTGAAAAGCTAATGTTTAAATATCGGTGAAATAAAAAATTGCATACATGGATTTAATAAATATTAAAGAAGAAAATAAAGGTGTTGTTAATAAGTGAGAATTTTTGAAAAATTTTCTGGTTTATTTTCCAATCTAATTTGTTTAGAATCTGACAAGGGATTCATTGAAATCCCAAGGCTGATGAGGGAACTCTTCACAATCAAAGTGCCCTAGGGATTTTTTAGAGTGTTGAATCCATATATGCAACAGTTAAAAAATTACAAATCAATATTTGAGCACAATTTTTTTCACCGAATTTCGGCCACAAATCAGTCGGAAACTCCAAAAAGTCTCACTTATAGACAACTTCAAAAATAAATTGTTAGATGTTTTTCTAAATAGGGGGTGGAAAATGAGTATGACATAGAATAAGTTAAATGCTTAATTTTTCAAGTTTCAACTTTTGTCTTACTTGAATTCTTCTCTTGTCCCATGTAATGCTCTTTGAGTCATTGAAAATGCATCCACTAAAGAGTTTGACTACTTGAAGATATTCACATTCTCAAGCAGTGTTCCATGGAGATGCATCCCCTAGGGTGGAGAGCACATTCTCCAAGCTTTCCACACTCTCAAGATGGGGGATATGATGGGGGAGATGTCTGGGAAAATGCTTCTCCACATCCCCCTTTTGGGGAATCTCGAGGAGAAGGAGGAGGAAGCATTTCCTAACATGGGGGAATGTGTTTCTCCAAATCAAGTGCTTGTGGCCATGTCTCTTCAAAATGGGTTAAGTGTCCCCCTTGAATTTTGCCTAAAAATAATATTTAATTAGTGTGCAATCCTAATATTCAACTAGTATTAATGAAAATCATTATACCCTTCAAATTACATGGCCTTTTTTTAATGCAACCTAAAAGGATCTTGAGAGAGAGAGAGAGAGTGAGAGAGAGAGAGTCGGGAAGGGAGAGAGAGGGAGAGGAGGAGAGAGAGTTGTAAGAGACATAGGGATGAAAATAGAGATAGAGTTAGAGGGGGGTTTTGTGTGTGTGTGTGTGTGTGTGTGAGAGAGAGAGAGAGAGAGTGGGGGGGGGGGTGAGATAAAGAGAGAGAGAGAGGAGGGGGGAGAGAGGAAGAGTGAGATATAGAGAGATGAAATGGAAGAGACAAAAATAAAGGGGGAGGAATTGATGGGGAGAGAGGGTGAAGGGGGGGGGAGGGAGCTAAAGACAGGGTTGGAGGGCACAATGTAGAGATAGAAAGTTGTAGGGTGGTTATTTAAGGAGGAAGGGATATAGAAATGGAGGTAGTGGGAGGGACGAGGGGAAATATGGAGAGAGGGAGTTGGAAGATGATATAGAAGGAGAGAGGGAGTTGGGGGATGATATAGAAGGAGAGATTGAGGGAGATAGAGAAAGAATGAGATGAGAGAGAGAGAGAGAGAGAGAGAGAGAGAGAGAGAGAGAGGGGGGGAGGGGGGAGGGAGGGTGGGGGGAGAGAGAAAGAGTGAGGGGGGGGGGGGGAGAGATAAGGAGAAAGGTAGGTAGAGACATAGTTTGAGTGAGAGGGATGGGTGGTGTTGGGGAGGAATAGAGAGAGTGACAAAGGAAGGGAGAAAGGAGAGGGGGATGGAGGCAGCAGAGGATAGAAAGAGAGGGAGAGAGATAAGTGGAGAAGGGGGTAGAGAGAGAGAAAGAGAAATTTGAAAGGGGTTTGTTGTGAAGGAGGGATTAAGGGAGTGAGGGGGGGATAGAGAAATATAGGAAGAGGGAGAGAGGGTGGGGTGGTAGTTAGGGAGGGAGGGAGAGAAGGAGAGAGGGAGGTATATAGATACATAATCAAAGGGGGGGGAGAGAGAGAGAGAGATAGTAAGGGTGTGATGGAGATAAAGATATAAAGAGAGAATGAGGGAGATATATATAGATGTGTGTGTGTGTGTGTGTGTGTGAGAGAGAGAGAGAGAGAGAGAGAGAAGGGACAGAAGTGAGAGTGAGGGAGAGAGGGAGAGAAGGAAACGTTGCATGGGGGTTGTTGTGAATGAAAGACTAAGGGAATGATGGAGGAAAGAAGATATATATGTGTGGGGGGAGATAGGAAGAGTGATAGGTAGAAAGAGCGACGATTGGGAAGAGAAGGGGATAAGTGGAGGGAGCGATGGAGAGTGAGAGAGAAGGAGATAAGGAGGGAGATAAGATAGAGCTAGAGGGAAGAGTGAGGGAGAGAGAGAGAGTGATGGGGGAGAAAGGGAGAGAGATAAAAATAGAGATGGAGGGGGAGAGAGGGGGAGAGAGAGAAGGAATAAGAGATAGAAATAAAGGGAAGAGAAAGAGAGAGAGGATGGAGAGAGACCGAGGGAAGTGAAATAGTGAGAGAGAACAGAGCGATATAGATAGAGAGAGGAGGATGGGAGGAGAGAGAAAGAGCGAGAGATATTTGGATGGGTGTTGTTATGAAGGAGTGAGTGAGGGAGGGAGGGAGGGATATGAGGGGGAAGAGAGAGGAAGTGTGAGATATAGAGAGAGTGATGGGGAGAGTTGGAAGATAATTAGATAGTGGGAGGGAGTGAGGGAAAGTGACATAGAAAGAGAGAGATAGGAATATAGATACATGTTTGGATGGTAGAGAGATACAGAATGATGGGAGAGACAAATATCCCTCTACTCCCCCCACCCCCCCCAACTGTCCCTGCCCTCTATCACTCACTCACTCACTCACTCTTTTCCCCTCTCTCTCTCTCTCTTCCACTCTTCCCCTTTCCCCTACTCTACCTCTCTCTCCCTTCCCTGATATTCCCCCATTTTCGTCTTCACCTATCTCTCTTCCTCCCTCACTTTATCTCTCTATCTCCTCACTCTCTACCCCTCTCTATCTCTCCCTCCATCCCCATATCACTCTCCCCCATTTACCCCCTCGCTCTCACTCCCTCCTATATCTACCTCCATTTCTCCCTACCCCATATCCTCTTTATCCATATATCTATCCCCCTCTTCCCCAACCCCCCTCTCTCTCTCTCCTGCACACACACACACAAACACCCATAAATCTCTACACCCTCTCCCCCTAACTCCCTAAGGCTCCATCTCTCTCTCACTCGTTCACTCCATCTCTATTTTTCCCACCTCACTCCCCTTATCTCTCCAAATTCCTCCCTATCCCTTCCTCCCTTTCTCTATCACTGTCTTCCTCCCCAAACCCCTCCTCCCCAATAACCCCCTAATTTTTATTTTTTTCTCTCCCCATCCCTCCTTCCCTCTCTCTCCCATCCTCTCTAAAAATCCCCCCTCTCTCATGCACACTCCTTTACTCTCTCCCCCTCTCTCCCTTTTCCTTTCGCTCTCCTTAAATATCCCTCCCTTTCTCCCTTCCCTAGTATCCCCCTCTTTCATTCTTTACCTATTTATCTTCCACCCTCTCCCCTCTTCCTCTCTTCCCCTCCTCTCATTATCTCTCTCAATATTCACCTCTCACACATTCACTCTCTCTATATCCATCTACCCCTCTCTCCTTCACTCCTCTCCCCCTCTCTCTTCCCCTATCTATCCACCCTCCTTCCTCTTCCTTGCTCTATTTATTTATCCCTCCTTCCCTTAGTCCCTCCTTCACAAAACCCCCCTCTATGTAACTCTCCCCCCCTCCCCCTCCTCCCTCATTTATTCTTAAATATTATAGTCATAAAATCATGCACACACTTTAAGGAATGTGCATGCACTTTAAAAAGTGAGTGTCCACTTTTGAAAATTTCAGTACTTTTAAAAACGTGAATACACTTTAAAAAGTGCACGCGAGCTTTTGAAAATGAACATGTGCTTTAAAAAACATGTGCACACATTCAAAAATGTGAACACACTTTCAAAATCATGTGCACACTTTTAAAAAAATGCATGCATTCTTGAATGTGTGTGTGTGTGTAGCATGCACACACTTTAAGGAATGTGCATGCACTTTAAAAAGTGAGTGTTCACTTTTGAAAATGTTAGTACTTTTAAAAACGTGAATACACTTTAAAAAGTGCACGCGAGCTTTTGAAAATGAACACGTTCTTTAAAAAACATGTGCACACTTTCAAAAGCATGTGCATACTTTTAAAAAAATGCACACATCCTTGAATGTGTGTGTGTATGTGTGTTTTTTTTAAAATGTGAGGGTTATACTGAAAAATCCAAACTAGTAATAATGCATGGTGATTCGGGGAGCACTTAGGCTATAGGATAGGTAATGCATGCACCTTTTTAATAATGTTCACCCATTCCTACATGATCGTGTTCATGATGGCCCCATTGCCACTTTTGAGGCTATCATCTCCATGTGAGCCGTGTTTGACATGTTAAGCTTCTTTTATCTTATTTTAATTCTTAGAGGGAGATACTAATGATGAAGATCCCAATATAGGCATTGATTTTAATAATATGTACATATTTGTTGTAGCATAATTTTTTTGGATTATAAAGGCCATCTATAGCCTCTTTATTAATGCATTTTGATTAAAATGTGGATTGCGCTTAGTCCTATTTTGGTTATATACACCCTTACTTACTATATATATGATAAAAATTGCATATTTGCATGTAATGTTTTGGATTCATATGGATGCACATGAAAATTTACATTTATTTTCAATATTTGAATATTTATGGATTTTTTGGTCTACCATTTTTTTAATCTAGTATTTTTTTTTGTGTGGGGGTGTTCCTAATTTTGGGGTCAACCAATTAAATGGTTGATCTAGTTCTAATAACATTGATTCATTGTCCATTATTCATATTTAACTTTATTGGTCACCATAGACCAAATCTTCGACTCATCACTATTTTACTATTTTTTGGTTTGAGTAATTTCATTTTATTATTCTAGTCTTAATTGAGATTATTCAACTTAGTACTAATTATATTATAAAAAAATGAATGATAAACTTACACCAATGTATACAATATTTTACTATTTATATTTCATTGAACCATTTATGATGTATGAATCAAGGAATTCATTAAGAATTTGAATTTGAATCACACACACACACAATGATGTCCCCCCATCACCCATGAATTTATATAAAATTTGGGGGTGCTTCCACATGCCCCCTTATGCATCTCCCCATCCTAGAAATTTGGTGGAATATTGTTCTCAAGATTGGGAGGGACATCTATGAACATAAAAAAATAGACAATCTTGTACAACAAGTTGGAACTTTGTTGGAATATCTTGCTACTGCCTCTTCCATATTCATCAATGTCACTTAATTTGCTTAGTTTGAATGATATCTAGTTTAACTTCATTAAATTTTATTGAATTTACAATATGTAATATTATATTGAATGCGGGTTTTACATTAACTTTATTGAAATTCAAATTCAAAAGATGATGTTTTAAAATAAAATTAAAAATAATACCATGTCTATATCCTTAAAAAAACTAAAAAAATTCTTTAGCGATTTTGTTAAAGATGTTAAATCACTTTTATCTTACTTTACACCTGAACAAAAATTTCATTGATCTGTTTTCCAAACACTGAAACTAACAACAAATTATTTCTTGTATGTTAAATCATATATATATATAACAGACACACGTTGATGTCCCCTCATCACCCCTGAATTTCTCTAAAATTTAGGGGTGCTCCCACATGCCCCCCTATGCATCTCCCCATCCTAGAAATTTGGTGGAATATTGTTTTCAAGATAGGGAGGGACATATATGAACATAACAAAATAGACAATCATGTACAACAAGTTGGAACTTTGTTTGAATATCTTGCTAATGCCTCTTCCATATTCATCAATGTCATTTAATCTACTTAGTTTGAATGATATCTAATTTAACGTAAATAACTTTAATGAATTTACGATATGTAATATTATATTGAATGTGGGTTTTACAACAAATTTATTGAAACTGAAATTCAAAAGAAAATGCCTTCAAATAACCTCAAGAATAATACCATGTCTATATCCTTAAAAACACTAAAATAATTCTTTAGCGATTTTGTTTATGATGTTAAGTTAATTTTAACTTTCTTTACATCTGAACACAAATTTGATTGATCCATTCTCCAAACACTAAATCTAACAACAACTTTATGTTTGTAACTCTACTTATCCATCTTCCAAATACTAATCTTCCAATCTTCCATTTTTATATATTTCTTTTACAAATTTATGATACAAAAAATCCTCATACCTTAAAAACAAAATCATCAAAACCATTTGACGTTACTTATACTAAATAAATTATTTCTTAAAAATATATCAATAATATAAATATAAACTAAATTACTTAATACATTATTATAATAATAATAATCTATTAAAATAAAAATAAAAATAAATTATTATATTAAAATAAAATTTTGTAATTTATATTAAACATAAACCATTAAAACAATTTTATTTATAAATACACATTTAATGATAAAACTATTATATCATCAACTATTTCTCAATCCTAATACAAAAAACAAATTCTTTTAATTTATATTTAATACAAAGTCCCTTAATTTATATTTATGATATATATATATATGAGTACTATTAATTTTTTTATTTATTTATATATAAATATAAACAATTTAAATTAAAATTCTGTAAATAAAAAGTCATATAATTCAATTTAATCATAATTTTAAAATTAAATTATTAATATTTTAACAAATAAAAAATAAAATAAAATACAACAAAATCTAAACAAATCAATAACATATCCGAATCCAGAAAAAATCTTGCAATACTAATACCTTTAATATCACATCGCGAGAGGGCTAAGGTTCACCCATGAACCTTCATTCACACGTTTTCATATCCACTTTCAATTTGGTTTGTGATGGGCTACCGTCCCATCCTGATTTCGAATGGGTGACTGTCAAGTCTATAAAGTATATCTTTAAATTTATCATTCCAAGTTGTGCACGACCTCCTCATTCTTTGCCACTCGAAGGCCATTATAATGTACACATTGAAATTCTATCTTTTGGAAATAAATACAAATTAGCAATTGCTTTAAAAGTGCAAAGATGGAATTGCTTTAAAAAGGTGTAAAGATATTTGGGAATATTATCTTTCCAATAATAGAGCTAAAAACAAGCTTATAATTAAATTTTAAAATTTGAAATTAGTTACATAATTTCAAAAAGTCTTTTAATAATACAAACAATCATAAATTTTTATTTATAAAATACAAATAACTAAATAAATTTAATTACATTCACTATAATTATGACGAACAAATATTTATTTTTACTAAAACTTTACATGCACATAAAATTTGTAATAAAAAAAGCTATAAATCTTACACCATGTTTAATTTTAAATATAGAATTTCAAAATAATAATCAATATTTACCCTGTTTAATTTTAAATATAGAATTTTAAAATAATAAATTTCAAAATAATAATCAAGATTTTTACAATTTTACATGCTAACATTTCAACATGTTTAATTTTACATAATGTGAATGCATACTGCTACGTTTTTTTGACATTAATATGCTTCTAACGGAAAGGCCTTAAGAGATGCATATCAAGGCCATTGATGTTATATTTCAAGCATTGGAAAAGCCAGTTCCAACTCTGCCATCACATTGTGGAAAGACATTTACAATAGGTAGACATTTCCATCGCATTGTCGTTTTGAGAAACCGTGTTTGCGACTCGCCAATGATATATTTATTATTATAATTCATGTTTATTTTGTGAAATATGCGCATGAAAAACTATTATTGTGGGTTATTCCAATGGTGTTGTCTACCGACACCACAAATTCGCCTAGATGACAAATTTCTTGCTAGAATCTGGTAAAAAAAAATTAAAAAATCAGAATGCTTGAGTGTTTGAATCTTTTTTTTTTTTTAATGGTGGAAATGGATTCAGCACCATCAAGAACCCTAGGGGCACCCAAAATCGTGAAGTTTTACAAATATCGTTACTTCTGTCAAGGCCATTGTGAAAACATAATCAGGCTATTTTATGGATGTGCGACATGATGATACATTGTTGTTTCATGTTTATAACATCATTTTCCAAGGATTCTCTGCAAGGTTAAGGGAGCACGAAGCCGAGGAGATGCAGAGAGCACTAGGAATTCTCGCCATTTTTCCTCATCGTGTACTCCAACTACACATGACATGATCCCCAAAATTCCTCAACCTCGAGAGACCTAACACAAGGAACTTGTGAGATGAATTTGACCACGGTTTCGATGTAGTGATCGGTATGATTTATTCTAGTATTTTTCCAGAAGGACAGAGCTTTAGCGATCAGGACATGAGCCTCGTTCCCAAGCACTGGAAAGGAAATGTGAGAGTGGGGTAAGAATTTCCCATGTCCAACTGCAACTAAATTTTTTATATTATATTATAATATTATATTATAAATTTTTTATATTATAAGTGAGAATTTTTGAAAATTTTTCTGGTTTATTTTCCTATCTAATTTGTCTAGAATCTGACAAGGGATTCATTGAAATCCCAAGGCTAATGAGGGAACTCTTCACAATC
This sequence comes from Pinus albicaulis, assembly GCA_034641835.2. Taxonomy (NCBI): domain Eukaryota; kingdom Viridiplantae; phylum Streptophyta; class Pinopsida; order Pinales; family Pinaceae; genus Pinus; species Pinus albicaulis. The sequence continues at coordinate 144,828 of JAXQQM020088879.1, forward strand.
AAAGTGCCCTAGGGAATTTTTAGAGTGTTGAATCCATATATGCAACAGTTAAAAAAACACAAATCAATATTTGAGCACAATTTTTTTCACCGAATTTCGGCCACAAATCAGTCAGAAACTCCAAAAAGTCTCACTTATAGACAACTTCAAAAATAAATTGTTAGATGTTTTTCTAAATAGGGGGTGGAAAATGAGTATGACGTAGAATAAGCTAAATGCTTAATTTTTCAAGTTTCAACTTTTGTCTTACTTGACTACTTATCTTCCACCATGTAATGCTCTTTCACATATTGAAAATGCATCCACTAAAGAATTGGATTGCATACAACATTTCACATTCTCAAGCAACCTTCCATGGGGTTGCATCCCCTAGGGTGGGAGTGCATTCCCCACGTTTCCCACACTCTCAAGATGGGGAGATGCCTTTGGAAATGTTACCCCACTTCCCCTTTTTGAGGAAAATCAGGGAGAGGCAGGAGGAAACATTTCCCTATCATGGGGGATGTGTTTCCCAAAATGAGGTGCTTGTGGGCATCCCTCTTAAAAAAGGGTTATGTGCTCCCTTTGAGTTTACTTGAAAACATTAATTTATTTGTGTGGAAGCCTAATATTCAACACGATGGCCCTACTTATGCTATGTAATTAATAATAATTCTAAACTATTAAATTATTAAATTTGATTGCTTCAAGATGTTTGGAATTGGTTCCAACTTCATTGGATTTCATATGGAGAAAATAAAATTTTAGATCCCACTCAAAATCCGAAATCCTTAATGATTTTCATGATTTCGGGATTGGGGGGGATTGCAACGTCTTCCTTAAATTCTATCATGTATGAGGGTATGGAACTAGCATTTAATCAAGAGATCCAAACCCTCTATATAACTAGATGTTGCCGACACAGATTGTTGAACTCCTCTGTCATGACCCTAGTAAAATTGTTCTTATCACTCAAACAAAATCTCAATTTTCGGGTGGGTGCAAGCTAATGATGGCTTCTCGCGACATTTTAGTAGCAATGCAAGCTTGGAGAAACAACAATCAGTTAACTTGGAGGAATTGTTATAGGTATTTACACAATGAATCTAAAGTTGGTATAAAAAGATGAAAAATAGAAAAATAAATTAGCTTTTCATATATATATATATATATATATATATATATATATATATATATATAATTTTTAACTATGTGAAGTTTGAGTTTTCTTATCATTGGTATGTTATTTTTCATGCAAAATATAATGAATATGTTTTTGTTAGTGCAACCTTTGAGTACCCAAATGATGGAATATTGCTAAAAAAAATTGTAGGGCTTTAGAGAATATAGTGTTTTTGTGCACAACTATTTTTTCAAAATTCATGATCTTAATATATATATATATTATGAAAATAATTATACCCTTCAAATTACAAGGCCTTTTTTTAGTGCAACCTAAAAGGATCTTGAGAGAGAGATAGAGAGAGAGATGGTTGAAAAGTGGGAGAGATAGGGTAAGAGGGTGGGGAAGGGAGAGAGAGGGAGAGGAGGGGAGAGAGTTGTAGGAGACATAGGGATGCAATCGAGATAGAGTTAGAGGGGGGTTTCATGTGTGTGTGTGTGTGTGTGTGAGAGAGAGAGAGAGAGAGAGTGTGAGGGGTGAGAGAAAGAGAAAGAGATAAGGGGGGAGAGATGAAGAGAGAGATGGAAGGGGGGGGGAGCGGAAGAGTGAGAATTAGAGAGATGAATAGAGAGGAGAGAATAAGAAAGGTGGAGGAATTGATGGGGAGAGAGGGAGAGGGGGAGGGAGGGAGCTAGAGACATGGTTGGAGGGCACAAAGAGATAGAGAGTTGGAGGGTGGGTTTTTTAAGGAGGAAGGGATAGAGGAATAAAGGAAGTGGGAGTGACGAGGGGAAAGAAGGAGAGAGGGAGGGAGGGGAGAAGGAGAGAGGGAGGGAGGTAGGCAGACAAAGAAAGAATGAGATGGTTGATAAAGGGAGAGAGAGAGATAGAGATTCGAGGAGGGGGGAGGAGAGAGAGAGTGTGTTTGTGTGTGAGGAGGGGAGAGAGAGAAGGAGAGAGGGATGTAGAAATAGAGTTGGAGTGAGAAAGATGGGTGGTGGGGGGGAGTGAGAAAGATAGAGAGTGACAGAGAAAGGGATAAAGGAGAGGGTAAGGGAGGTGGGATAGGAGAGAAAGAGAGGGAGAGAAATAGAGAGAAATTTGAAATGGGTTTGTTGTGAAGGAGGGATTAATGAAGTGAGGGAGGGATAGAGAAATGGATGAAGAGGGAGAGAGAGGGGGGCGGTTGTTAGGTCCCTATAATACTAGTATATCCCCTTATTGTTGTTAGTGTATCCCCCTTATTGTTATTGTTGTACCCCTGTAGCCCCCATATTGTTATTATTGTGCCCTTACATTATTAATGTTAGGTCAGCTAGGATTATGTTGTGGCCCCTTAGACTCCTATATATAGAAAGGAGGTTGTGTCATTTGTATAATCCAATAATTGTTCAATTATGTAATGTAAAGGAGGTTTCCCCCTCGAAGAGGATTATTTATAAGGTGTTGATCTCTCTTTTCTTCTATTTTTGGAGCTGGTTTCATAACATTTGGTAACAAAGCTTTGCATTCTACGGTTTCGCTACTCCAAACAAGTCATCATGTAATTTTCGTTATAATTTTTTTTCTACGAAGATTCAGAAGATGAAATTTTTACAGAGCGAAGCCGAAATCTTGAGGAATGTCGTGAAAAAATTTCAGATCTTGGTTCACAATATTTTCAGAGATATGATCTATAAAAGTTAGGTTTTTTCAGGCTCCCGAATTTCACCTAAACAGGTCATCATGGAATTTTCGATATAACTTGTTTTATACGAAGGTAAAGAATATGAAATTTTTACAGAGCAACGTTGAACTCCTGAGGAACTTCTTGAAAAAATTTCAAATCTTGGTTCACAATATTTTCGGAGATATGATCTATGTAAGGGTTTTTCAGGGTCCCGAATTTCACCTAAACAGGTCATCATGGAATTTTTGCTATAACTTTTTTTCTATGAAGGTTTCGAAGTTGAAATGCTTACAGAGCAAAGCTGAACTCCTGAGGAACGACCTGTAAAATTTTCAGATCTTGGTTCGAAATATGTTCGGAGATATGATCTGTGGAAGTTAGGGTTTTTTTAAGCTCCCAAATTTCATCGCAAAGAGGTGACCGTGGGAAAATCATCATAACTCTCTCTCTGAGCATCAGATTAGAATTTTGTAATAAGTGGATGCAAGTAAACAAACTTTAGTAACATGTGTATCAATTTTAGAGCCGAAGGAGGAAACAGTGACACGTGGCACACTGTACAAGTTTGCTCTACCAAATGAGTCCATAATTATGTCATTGTGAGAGATTGGGCATAACTTTGTCTTGAAGCATCCAAATTAGGTCAAACCTGTCGCATTAAAAAGAATATTCAGAGGGATACTATAGGACCTAATTTTAGATATTGAAGATCCAAAATCACAGAGATAATTTTGGTTTAATATCGACCTCCTAAAAAGCAAGAAAAAGGTGTCTATTTGTTTTTTTTAATTGCATAATGTTTGTTTGAAAAAGTAGTCTGAAGTGATTCCAAGGGCATATTGAAGATTTTTTATCAGTATTGGGTTCTGTAATGCCTCCCAAAAATAATTCCACACCCATTAAGCCCTCTGAAAGCTATACTATGATGCATGAAGAGGAATAATTGGAGCATGAGATATCAAAATTACGGTACCAAGTGCAACAAATTTCGATCTTACAAAGAGAAATAAAAGATGACATAGATGGTTTAAAAGAAAAAATGGAGGTTAATTTGGATGGTTTGAAGGATCAAATGAAAGCTAATATGGATGATAAAGTAGTGGAAGATCACATCGAACATCAACAACAAGTTCTCCAACTCTCAAAGGATAACCTAACTTTGGTGCAAAATCAAATGAAACAACAGGAAGATCAACATCGCGGTGAAAGAAGTTCTAAAGTAGTCACAGAAACAAGAACTCAGCAACTACCAAATCGATCAATTTTAGAGTATCCCAACAAGTGGAAGAACTTACCCGTTGAAGATTCCACATGGGAGGATGAGAATTTTATACAGAATAATCCATAAATAATCAAGCGTTGAGGGAAACACTTGTTTGAAGGAGGGGGGCATGTTAGGTCCCTATAATACTAGTGTATCCCCTTATTGTTGTTAGTGTAGCCCCCTTATTGTTATTGTTGTATGCCTGTAGCCCCCATATTTTTATTATTGTGCCCTTACATTATTATTGTTAGGTCAGCTAGGATTATATTGTGGCCCCATGGACTCCTATATATAGAAAGGAGGTTTCCCCCTCGAAGTGGCTTATTTCTATGGCATTGATCTCTCTTTTATTCTATTTTTGGAGTTGGTTTCATAACAACGGTATTTACGGAGGGAGGGAGAGAAGGAGAGGGGGAGGTATATAAAGATATAATCAAAGGGGCGGGGGGCGGGGGACACTTGGGGGGGTTGAGGGACAAAGATCAATTGGGGAGAGATCGAGAGATATAGTAAGGGTGTGAGGGTGAAAAAGAGATAAAGAGAGAGGTATGGAGATAGAGATAGATTTGGATGTGTATGTGTGAGTGTGTGTGTGTGTATGAGAGAGAGAGAGAGAGAGAGAAATGGAGAGAAGGGAGAGAGGGAGAAGGGAGAGAGGGAAGAAGAGAGGGGGGGAGGATAGAGGAAGAGTGAGAGGTAGAGAGAGCGATGGTGGGGAAGAGAACTTGGATAATTGGAGGGAGTGATGGAGAATGAGAGAGAAGGAGATAGGGAGGGAGATACGGTAGATCTATAGGGAAGAGGGAGGGGAGAGAGAGAGTGATGGGGGAGAGATGGAGAGAGATAACAATAGAGATGATGGGGGAGAGAGAGAGGGAAGAAGAGATATAAATAAAGACATAATTATATATATGGAGAGAGAAATGTTGGGGGAATATAAAGAGAGATAGGAGGGAGAGAGAGTGGGGGAAGTGAGACAGAGAGAGAGGGAGAGAGAGAGAGAGAGAGAGAGAGAGAGAGAGAGAAGGGAGCGATAGAGATAGAGAGGGGAGGATGGGAGGATATATAAAGGGAGAGTTGTGTGGGGTTTTTTGTGAAGGAGCAAGGGAAGGAGGGAGGGAGAGGAGGGGGAAGAGAGAGGATGTGTTAGAGATAGAGAGAGTGATGGGGAGAGTTGGAAGATAATGAGATAGTGGTAGGGAGTGCGGAAAATTGAGAGAGAAGGAGAGAGAGAGGAAGATAGATACATGTTTGGATGGTAGAGAGATATAGAGTGATAGGAGATAAAAATCCCCATATACCTCCCCCCACTATCCTCTCCCTCTATCACTCACTCACTCATTTCCCCTCTCTCTCTCTCTTCCACTCTTCCCCTTTCCCCTACTATATGTCTCTCTCTCCCTTCCCTTCAATCCCCCCCTTTCCCTCTTCACGTGTCTCTATTCCTACCTCTCTCTCTCTCTCTAACCTCCTCTCTCTCTCTCCCTCCCTCCTCATCTCAATCTCCCCCATTTCCCCCCTCACTCTGGCTCCCTCCTATATCTATCTCCATCTCTCCCTACACCATCTCCTCTTTCTCCATATTCATCTCCCCCTATTCCTCCCCCCCCCCTCTCTCATGCACACACACACACAACCATCCATAAGTCTATACAACCTCTCCCACTAACTTCATATCCTCCATCTTTCTCTCTCTCTCACTCATTCACTCCATCTTTATATTTCCCACTTCACTCCCCTTATCTCTCCAAATTCCTACCTATCCCTTCCTCTCTTTCTCTATCCCACTCTTCCTCCCCCAATCTCTCCTTCCCAACAACCCCCTAAAATATGTGTCTCTCTCCCCATCCCTCATTCCCTCTCTCTCCCATCCTATATAAAAATCCCCCCCCCTCTCTCATGCAAACTTCTTCACTCTCTCACCCCCTCTCCCTTTTCATTTCTCTCTCCCTAAACATCCCTCCCTTTCTCCCTTCCCTAGTATCCCCCTATTTCTCTCTTTACCTATATAGCTTCCTCCCTCTCCCCTCTTCCTCTCTTCCCCTCCTCTCACTATCTCTATCAATCTTGTCCTCTCACTCATTCACTCTCTCTATATCCATCTACCCCTCTCTCCTTCACTCCCTCTCCCCTTCTCTCTTCTCTTGTATATCCACCCTCCTTCCTTTTCCTTTATCTATTTATTTACCCCCCCTCCCTTAGTCCCTCCTTCACAAAGCCCCCCTATATGTATCTCTCTCTCCCCCCTCCTCCCTCATTTATTCTCAAATATTATAGTCATACCAGCATGCACACACTTTAAGGAATGTGCATGTACTTTAAAAAGTGAGTGTGCACTTTTGAAAAAGTCGACACTTTTAAAAAAGTGCACGCGAGCTTTTGAAAATGAATGTGTGCTTAAGAAAACATGTGCACACTTTCAAAATCATAGTGCACACTTTTAAAAAAATGCACGCATTCTTGAATGTTTGTGTGTGTGTGTGTGTGATTTTAAAAATGTGACGGTTATGTTGAAAAATCCAAGCTCATAAGAATGGATGGTGATTTGGGAAGAACTGAGGCTATAGGATAGGGAGCGCATGCACATTTTTAAGAATGTGCGCCCATTCCTACATGATTGTGTTCATGATGGCCCCGTTGACACTTTTGAGGCTATCATCTTCATGTGAGCAATGTTTGGCATGTTAAAAAAAATTATTATCTTATTTTAATGCTTAGAGGGAGATATTGATGACGAATATCCCAATATAGGCATTGATTTTGATGATATGGATATATTTGTTGTAGCATCATTTTTTGTTGACTATAAAGGCCATTTAGAGCCTCTTTGTTGATGTATTTTGATTCAAATGTGGATTTCACTTAGTACTATTTCGGTTATATGCACCCTTACTTACTGTATATATGAGAAAATTTTCATATAATGTTTTGGATTCATATGGATGCACATGAACATTTACATTTCCTTTCAATATTTGAATATTTATGGAGTTTTTGGTCTAGATTTTTTTTTGTGGGGGGGTTCCTAATTTTGAGGTCAACCAATTCAATGACTCATCTAGTTCTGATAACATTGGTTCATTGTCCATTATTAATATTTAATTTTAACTTTTGAGTCTTTATTCCAGATATTGGTGACCATAGGCCAAGTCTTGTACTCATCACCTTTTTACTATTTTTGAGTTTGAGTAATTTCAATTTATTATTCCAGTCTTCATTGAGACTATTATACTTAGTACTAATTAGATTATAGAATAATGAATGATGAATTTAAATTAATGTATACAATATTTTACTATTTATATTTCATTGAATAATTTATGATGTATGACTCAAGAAATTTCATAAAGGATATGAATTTTAATCTCTCTCTCTCTCTCTCTCTCACACACACACACACACACACACTCGTTGATGTCCCCCCCATCACCCCTGAATTTATCTAAAATTTGGGGGTGCTCCCACATGCCTCCATATACATCTCCCCATCCTAAAAATTTGGTGGAATAATGTTCTCAAGATAGGGAGGGACATATATGAACATAAAAAATAGACAATCATGTACAAAAAAGTGGAACTTTGTTGGAATATCTTGCTAATGCCTCTTCCATATTCATCAATGTCACTTAATTTTCTTAGTTTGAATGATATCGAGTCTAACTTCAATAAATTTAATTGAATTTACAATATGTAATATTATATTGAATGTGGGTTTTACAACAAATTTATTGAAATTCAAATTCAAAAGATGATGTCTTAAAATAAAATTAAGAATAATACCATGTCCGTATCCTTAAAAATACTAAAAATATTCTTTAGCGACTTTGCTTATGATGTTAAATCACTTTTACCTTCCTTTACACCTGAACACAAATTTCATTGATGTTCTCCAAACACTAAAACTAACAACAATTATACACACACACACACACACACACACACACATTGATGTCCCCCATCACCCCCAAATTTCTCTAAAATTTGGGGGTGTTGGGGGTGCTCCCACATGCCCCCTATGCATCTCCCCCTCCTAGAAATTTGGTGGAATATTGTTATCAAGATAAGGAGGGGCATATATGAACATAACAAAATAGACAATCATGTACAACAAGTTGGAACTTCGTTGGAATATCTTGCTAATGCCACTTCCATGTTTGTTACACCACTTTTTGGTCATCTAACCTACTATCATTAGATGGACCCAAGTACACCATGTAAGACCAATTTTACCCTAAGTAAAATTTCTTTCACTATGTAAAATAACTTAATAAAACACATTTATTAGGTTATTTATGGTCTAAACAGGAAACCCCAAAGGGAAATATTAAACAAACCTATATTTGTTTGATTTCCCTCATGGAATAATTAATTAAACAATAATTTAATTATTATTCCTGGTCATGTTTAACCCAAAACAAAGAAATTAATTAGATAAATCTTTATTTATCTTATTATTTTCTAGGAATAATTATTTAAATCTTATTTAAATAATATTCCTTGTTAAATATGACTAAATCATCCATAAATAATTAAATAAATAATTATTTATTTGATTATCATTCAACCACTTCCTTAAAATGATAAATAAATCATTTATTTATTTATTATTTACAAATAAAGGAATTTGACCCAAGTCAAATACCTTTTCCCTCCAACAAATATAATAAAATATTCCATAAAAGGTGGATCTAGATTTGGTTAACATTATTTTAATCATGCACCAAGATCTAGAATGACCCAATATTTTGTTATAAATAGGAGGGTTTTTCCTACCATTCTTCACCTTTTGTTGCCTATTAGATCACTGCGGATCTATACACTTGGTCACATTTTTCTACATTATTTTGCTGTGTGAGCTCCCTTTGAGTTCTATCTTTGTCTGGGTTTTCTACACCAACAAGAGAGAGAGATTCTAGATCTGAAGTGCTGAGGACTTCCAAGAACCCATCCCATTGAAGAGAATTGGATACACCTTCTTGTTTTCCTCCCAGGTGCCCTTAATACAGAAATTATTTCAAAAAACATTGTTTTTGTCTTGTCTATTGGATGTATGGAGCAAACTCTTGATTTTACTGCTTAATGTCTTTCTATGCATAGATCTGGTTTTTTGCAGCACTTGTCTTGATCAACTAACTGCAGATCTGAAGATATTGGCAGCCATATTTGAGGTTAGGGCTATAAGTTATGTGTAGCTAAAGTGGTCTTTTTTTTCGTACGCTTCGACAAAATATTCATACTAACAATTGGCGACTCCACACGGGTTTTCAATTACGACTGCTGTCGTTTTTTATATTCCTGCATATCCAACTACTTCAGACCCTAGGGTTTCTTTTCAACTTTTTGTTTTTCCTATTTTTATGTTGTTTTTCTCACATAAAACCCTAAAAAATTAAAATTTCTAACTTTCGCGTGTTTCTGGGCCTATTGTGCAGGTGACAAACATCAGCCGCAATTGAGACGACAACTTTTTCTGAAATCTGCCGCCGAGAGTGCCGGAAGTGCAGGTCACACTTTTTGGCCCAAAAACTGCGTCCTGGAGCTTCAGGTCACAGAAAACAGCCCCAAAACTGCGGCCTGAGTGAAAAACAGGTCAAAAACTGCGACCTGGACTTTTTTTTGGAATTTTTCTGAAATTTTTCTGGGTTTTTCTGAAGCTTCTGTCAGGGTTTTCCAGCCTCTGTCTCAGCCCGTTTAGACCCGTTTCGGATTGGTTTTTCTCATCTAAGTGGGAACATAGCCCCCTAGGGCTTCAATACCCTCCACTTTTGGTGGAAGAGTTTTATCTGTTCCAGGTGTCTGTTTTTTCAGAGTTTCAGCTCCCCCTTTTTCCAGATCTGATACCTCCTTTGCAGATCTCTTTTAATCAGCTCTTCTCCCTTTCAAATCACCTCCTGAAGATTTTTTTGGATCTACCTTTAGGGCCTCCTCCTTGCCCCATCTGCTTTTTGTTGATTTCCTCCTTTTTTCCAGCCACCTTGCCTCTGCCTCTTGGCTGTGTTCTGCCCCTCTTTTCAGCAGTTTTCTCCTTTAGATCCCTATCCCTTTCGAGCCTAGATCTATTGGCCTCTTTGTAGTGTGTTTTGACTAGATTTTTTTCCCTCTGTTAGACTATTTTTTGAGAGACCCACCTTTTTGGGTTAGATTGATGCATTGTTAGCTGTTAATTTTATGTCATTTTAGCATTATATACTGTTCTCTGCAGATTTAATTTCAGTTACGCAACACACTTTTTCTCTTGCTCTCAAAACGAAAAGGGTTTAAAAATTAAAATTAACACATGCCACACACTCACCCTAAGCGAAGAAGAGCCTGGTTTACACCGCCAAGCAAAGACTTTAAAATCAATTGACACTGCACCTATCTGCCCTTGTTTCGACATTGTAATCACTTGATTCTGCACCTCCCTGCCCTTGTTGGTCGTTATTCTTCCCCTTGTGTCGTGTTTGTGTTATCACCATTACGCCCCCAAAGCGCACATCCCGGAGACTTCTTGGCCTTCACCCTCAGTTTTCGGTCGGTCGACCTACTCCTTCCCGCCGTCGTTGAGTTAGTCCACCTCCGAGTCCGCCCTCCGACTCCTCTTCTGGCTCATTAGGTTCTCCTTTTACTTTCGGTTCTCCCCCTGTCACCTTCACTATGTCTGGTCCAGGGCCTAACGCTAGCGGTAATCCCGGCCCTAATGCCAGGACTGCTACTAGCGGAACTGCCATAGGAACTACCTCAACTACTCCCTTGCTCCCCTTCCTGGCAGGCCTCAGCCTCCCCAATTTGGACCGATTGATTAACGACCCTATACACCATGACGCTAGTTGGCCTGCTATGCTGACAAAGCTCCCTTCCGACATCCCAAAGTTTGAAGGCCTCGCTGGAGAAGATCCTTCAAATCATGTTCGATTTTTCCACATGTGGTGTTCCTCTACCTCCATTACTGATGACTCTGTCCGTCTTCGGTTGTTCCAACGAACGCTTACAGGCGCAGCTTCTAAGTGGTATTTTGATCAGGCCCCTTCCTCTCATACCACCTTTGCGACTCTTGCCAGGGCTTTTTTATCTTACTTCCAGCTTCCCCTTCATTATGACACTGGTATCGAACTTTTGACTTCTTTCTGTCAATCATCTGCGACCCGCCTATCCGATCATGTCCAGGAATGGCAGAGACAAAAGAGCCTATGTCAATCCCCTACTTTCGAAGACTGTGTCTACATGGACTGGTTCCTTATATCTCTATTGCCTCCTATCGGGAAAGATGTCGCATTGCATTTCCCCCAAACTGAAGAAGCCGCCCTCCAACTGGCATTAAAATATGACTTGATCTATGCTCAGACGGGTTATGTTTATACCATTCTACCTGATCTCCCCAGACCCGGTGGTGTCAACGCAGCAGGGGCACCTCATGCCGCCGACGGTATCATTGGAGCTCTCTCTCACCCATATGCCCAGCCTCCCATGGGTTATGGTTTTTCTGGGGGAGGGGGCAACACCTCCCGCACTTGTTCCCCTCCCGGTAGCACGTATCCAGGATACGGCATGCCTCAGCCTTTTGCCCAGTCTCCTGCTTACCTCAATGTTGCCCACCCTAACCATTATCCTTATCCGCAGCCTGGTGCTCTAGCTTCTCTAGCATTTGCACCTCCTCCTCCCTTACCTTCTCAACCCCTGCAACAGCTGTCACCGCCCCCTCAAGAGCAGGTGGATGCACAGCAGGGATTCGGGGCTACCCAACCCCCTGAAGGACAGGCGGCCACTCAACCTTCCCCTTCTGGTTCCTCCAATTACCAGATCCTCATGATGAACTCTGATCCACCTCTAACCGTCGACCTTAACCTTCAAACTCGGGCTCGTCAGTACCCCAAGCCTCCCGCTCCGTCTGTCCCCGAGTCCCCTTCTTCAGGTTCTACGGAGCCTCTTTCGACATCCAATGGTCCCTTACATATCCCTCAACCCAAAGTCGAGGTTCATACCAAGATTCCTAAAGGACCATTACGTCGAAATGCTGCTCCTGGTCGAGCTGCTCATTTGTATAGCATAGTAGATGATTTGGCGCAGTCTCCTGCTGCCATTTCCACATTAGAACTCCTCCAATCATGCCCTTCCCAAAAGAAGGCTCTACTATCTGCCTTGGGCGCTGTGGATCCTACTGATGACCAAATGATTGTTTTCGACGCCGATCAATCAGAGCATCCTCCTCTTCCTGCTTCCGTAGCCTTCCAAATCCCAGTCAAAATCCGGAACGCTAACGTTTCTTGGTGTATAATTGATGAGGGGGCATCCACCTGTGTGATGTCTGCTTTGGTTTGGAAGCAACTTGGATCTCCTGAATTAGCCCCTTCCATGATCACCCTTCGAGCGTGGGATGGCCACGCCTCCCAGCCCATTGGCCTCTTCCATAATTGTCCTATCACTCTTGCGGGCAAGACTGTTTGCATTGACGTTGAAGTCATCGACGCCCCTCTCGATTACAACATTCTCTTGGGGCGAAGCTACACCTATGCCATGTCTGCTGTCCCATCCGCGGTTTTTCGCAAGATGTAATTTCCTCACAATGGAAATATAGTCACCATTGACCAATTGACGTATCATGAGCCAAAATCTCAAACCTCCCCTGAGACGACCATCTCTTCTGTAGCCAATAAGCAAACCGTCGATTCTTTGACCAGTGTCTCTCCTGGCATCTACAAAGACTCCTCTTTGCTTGGAACCTTCCCTGGTCTTCCTCCTCCTCCTGTCTCTGACCCCAGCTCATCACATGTTTGCATGATGCAATCGTCTCGGGCTGCTCTCAAGCAACCTGCTTCGGCTAGTCAGCAACCGCGATCTCCGCAACCTGTTCCTAGCCCCTCACCTGAAGTTGGTAGTCCTGAGCCTCTTTATCCTCCTGGAATGGTTCCTCCAAGCATCAGCCATTTAGGAGTCGTCCCACCTGGCCATTACCCCTCTGGTCAGATATCGTTCCTAGCTCCCCCACCAGGAGTGTCCACGGTACCTGTCATGGCCACCCTCTCTCTTCCTAACCTGACCCTTGGGATTCCTGTCTGGTACCTTGATCCTCCAGCCCCAACCTTGCCTGGTCAACCCAAACCTTATCTTGCTTTGACCCCGGTTCAACTGGTCCCAAAGACTTCTCCCGCTGCAACAGTGCCTCAGTCACCTCAACAGGAACCAACTCATGTTGTGACCGCTTCGGGTAAGAAGGGAAAAGCTCGCAAGGGGGCATCAAAGGACAAGGCTGCCCCAGCAAACCCTGCCTCTCCTCGACCTCCCAAGCATACCATCCAGTGTGCTTTGTGTGATGTTGTCGGTCACACCACCCATTCCTGTCCTGACTTGCCTCATCTCAAGCCCATGGTTAATGTCGCGTTCCCTGAGTCCACGGTCCTGGAAGCCTCTATTCCTTCCGTGACCACGATCAAGAACCCCAAGACTATTCACACCAACCACCCCTGTGCTTTGTGTGATCTCCATGGCCATTACACCCATCTTTGTCTTCGCCTCGAGGACTTCCGCACCTCTCTAGCCGTGGTCCACCAATTCGAGGCCAAGAGCAATGAGTCCACCTCTCCCATATTTGCGCATTTTTCTTTGGAAAAACTACCAGACATGACTGCTCCCATTGACATCCCCCCTCCTAATGTCGAGATGACGGAGCCTTCGTCCAGTATTTTCTACCTATCATCATCCATGAGACCCTCGAGGAACATTCCCTCTGAACCCTCCCCTGTTGTTTTGCTTGACCTTACTTCAGCGATCACCTTGGGCTCAACATCGGTAGATCCTTTATCTACTTACTCTTCTGTCACCCCTTGTGACGATACGCATGTGAACCTCTCTTCTCATGATGATGATTCAGGTCGCTTCGCCACGTCCGGTGGTCTTTCTTCCACCAGTCACCCCATCTTCTATCACGATGACGACATTATGGAAAAAATCCCCACCCCTGACTTTATCTATTCCCCCTTACATCGAACCCATGCGTTCACACCACATACACCTTGTGGCCATTACATTAAAACCCAATGTTTGGGTAAGGGGGCACCCACATTTGAGAGACCAAGAGAAGCAATTCTCCACAACTCTCCTAGTGTATCTGGTCGTGTTGACTTTAGTACCATTATTCTTCCACATTTAGAAGACCCTCTAGAGTCCCATATCAGTTCAGATCACTCTAGGGATGATACCCCTTATCGTTCCCTCATCTTCCATCAGCAACCCAATCTCTTAGACATTGTTGTTGACCAACCTATGGGTTTTCTAGGCGAGCATCAGTTCATTATCTCCAAATCCTCTCTTTGGGATAGTGACACCAGGTATGCCAACCCAAAAACTTAAATTCCATTTGCTTCATATATGCAGTACTAAAAGAGATTGGTAATCCTCCATTTCCTTTCTCAAACTGCATAACCATAATGAAAACAAATGGCACACCACATCATTAAAATGTGTTTCGATTCCCCTTTTTCTAAATACATTTTGGCATGACCACACCATGCTTGGGGGCACCTATGCCCCTCAACCATAACCCTCCTCAAAATCGAATTTCTTCACTTGCAACACTCATACTAGGGGCGCCATTTGGCCTCAATACTTATCTATGCTCGTGTTGATGTTCGTCATGAGTTCCCATCTTGTACTCATGTTTTCATGGTCCCCCATTGAACCTTTACTGTGTGGCAGCACCATCGAGTCGCCCTTGTTTAGAGCATCCAAGTTGAGTCATCATCGCATTCATGGAGTCTATCCCGAGTCCCTTTGTACCCCGCTATAGTCCTCCATCCTTCATTGCTTGGTCTCTCTCTTGTGTCGCACATTATGGCCTTCAGTCCCACTGTCCCCTATCCCTTATGATATTGTGCCAGTCACTGCCATGTCATTCATGCCCTTTATGCTCTAACAAGGGAAGTCTTCCATTCGCTACTCAGTCCCCTCCATTCCATCATCATCATTGGTATTAGTCTATCTGTTGCTCTACTATTTTCTCTCGTGCCTTAGTTGAGTATCTCTCATTGCCTCACCTATGGCAGACCTCCTTCTGTCGACATCAGTTCCTCCATTCCAGAAGACAGGTCTAGAGGGCGGCGTACCTTGGTTCCAACTTCCACTCTTGTTCGATGCCTCGGATCAGGCAAAGGGATCTCTCATTACCCTTTGTCTTGATTGTTTCTCCACTCCAGCTCCTTTCAGCATGATCGAGATCCGTATGCTTGATGGTTCAGTGATGCAGTAGCCACTATTGGTGATTCTCGGGTGTGTGTGAGATGTATCAGCCCTCATGAGGGGGTGGCCCTGAAGGTAGCCCCCCACATGCCCGAATGACCTCTTCATTGCAGCCTTCGATGCAGCTCCATATATTTTATGATGTCGGCCTTAGCCGCTTGCAGCGCCTCTTTGATTTGCATGTATCAGTCAGATTTTGCGAGCCCTTCCCCATTTTCAAGGGGCATTTGGGTTGTATTTGTATCTCATATACTCAGATATTATTGTATAAGTCCTGGCTGTTATCCCAGGCACAACATGTATGTATGATCCTTCATTGTATTTCTATCTGGCTCATGTTTATGCCGGTTGTACTTTACGGTTCGGTCCCTTGTTTACTGGACACACTATTCTTTTGTACTTTGTCTCGGCGGGCATAGGTATGCCTCCCCCGCCGCCTTTAGCACAGGTACCCTCTCATAAAAAGAGACTTGTTGCACCTGTAAGTCTCGTCTCCTCAGGGTCTAGTTCTTCAGCACATTAGTCTACCTTACATCTCTCTCTCTGACTTCCCTTTTGATGTCTAGTGATTGAGTTCTTACAACGTACTTCGGTCATACGATTTTCTCCTAACACTCGCACGCTGGGGGGCAATCTGTTACACCATTTTTGGTCATCTAACCTACTATCATTAGATGGACCCAAGTACACCATGTAAGACCAATTTTACCCTAAGTAAAATTTCTTTCACTATGTGAAATAACTTAATAAAACACATTTATTAGGTTGTTTATGGTCTAAACAGGAAACCCCAAAGGGAAATATTAAACAAATCTATATTTTTTTGATTTTCCTCATGGAATAATTAATTAAACAATAATTTAATTATTATTCCTGGTCATGTTTAACCCAAAACAAAGAAATTAATTAGATAAATATTTATTTATCTTATTATTTTCTAGGAATAATTATCTAAATCTTATTTAAATAATACTCCTTGTTAAATATGACTAAATCACCCATAAATAATTAAATAAATCATTATTTATTTGATTATCTTTCAACCACTTCCTTAAAATGATAAATAAATCATTTATTTATTTATTATTTCCAAATAAAAGGATTTGACCCAAGTCAAATACTTTTTCCCTCCAACAAATATAATAAAATATTCCATAAAAGGTGGATCTAGATTTGGTTAATGTTATTTTAATCATGCACCAAGATCTAGAATGACCCAACATTTTGTTATAAATAGGAGGGTTTTTCCTACCATTATTCACCTTTTGTTGCCTATTAGATCACTCTGGATCTATACACTTGGTCACATTCTTCATTATTTGTTGTGTGAGCTCCCTTTGAGTTCTATCTTTGTCTGGGTTTTCTACACCAACAAGAGAGAGAGATTCTAGATCTGAAGTGCTGAGGACTTCCAAGAACCCATCCCATTGAGGATAATTAGATACACCTTCTTGTTTTTTTCCCAGGTGCCCTTAATATAGAAATTCTTTCAAAAAACATTGTTCTTGTCTTGTGTATTGGATGTATGGAGAAAACTCTTGATTTTACTGCTTAATGTCTTTCTATGCATAGATCTGGTTTTTTGCAGCACTTGTCTTGATCAACTAACTGCAGATCTGAAGATATTGGCAGCCATATTTGATGTTAGGGCTATAAGTTATGCGTAGCTAAAGTGGTCTTTTTTTTTCGTACGCTTCGACAAAAGATTCATACTAACAATGTTCATCAATGTCACTTAATTTTCTTAGTTTGAATGATATCTAGTTTAACTTCAATAACTTTAATCGAATTTACTATATCTAATATTATATTGAATATGGGTTTTACAACAAATTTATTGAAATTGGAATTCAAAAGATAATGTCTTTAAATAACCTCAAGAATAATACCATGTCTATATCCTTAAAAACACTAAAAAAATTCTTTAGCGATTTTGTTTATGATGTTAAATCACTTTTACCTTTCTTTACGGTAGCCCAGTTTATGATGGGCTACCATCCCATCCTTATTTCAATTGCGTGACTGTCAAGTCTATAAAGTATATCTTTAAATTAATATTTCCAAGTTGTGCACTACCACCTCATACTTTGCCACTTGAAGGACATTATAATGTACACATTGAAATTATGTACAAAGTAGTAATTGTTTTAAAAGGTGTAAAGATATATGGAAAGAATAGAAGATTTGGAAAGATTATTTTTTAGAAATAAAATAAAAAAACAATTTTATAATTAAATTTTAAAATTTGAAATAATTATATAATTTCAAAAACGACTTTTAATAATGTAAATAATCATAATTTTTTATTTATAAAATATAAATAACTAAATAAATTTAATTACATTTACTATAACAATGACAAACAAATGTTCATTTTTACTAAAACTTTATGTACACAAAAATTTGGTAATAAAAAAACTATAAATCTTACATCCTATTTAATTTTAAATATATAATTTCAAAAATATTAATTAAGATTTTCACAGTTTTACATGCTAACATTTCACCCTGTTTAATTTTACATAATATGAATTCATAATGCAACGTTTCTTTGACACTAGTGTGCTCATAACGGAAAGTCTTTAAAAGATGCATATCAAGGCCATTGGTGTTATATTTCAAGCATTGGAAAAGCCAGTTTCAACTCTTCCATCACATTGCTGAAAGACATTTACAATAGGTAAACATTTCCATCGCATTGTCTTTTTGAGAAACCGTGTTTGTGACTCGCTAATGATATATTTCTTATTATAATTCATGTTTTTTTGTGAAATATGCACATGGCGAACTATTACCATGGGTTATTCCAATGGGGTTGTCTACTGATGCCACAAATTCCCCTGTATGATATATTTCTTACTGGAATCTGGTAAAATAAAAAATAAAAAAATCAGAATGCTGGAGTGTTTGATTCGTTTCTTATGGTGGAAATGGATTCAACACCATCAAGAACCCTACAGACACCCAAAATCGTGAACTTTGATAAATATCCTTACTTCTGTCAAGGTGGCTGCGAAAACATAATCAAGCACTTTTATGGATGTGTGACATGATGATACATTGTTTCTTCATGTTTATAACATTATTTTCCAAGGATTCTCTGCAAGGTTAAGGGAGCACGAAGTCGACGAGATGCAGAGAGCACTAAGAATTCTCACCATTTTTCTTCATCGTGTACTCCAACTGTACATGATGTGATCCCCATACTTCCTTGACCTCAAGAGACCTAACACAAGGCACTTGTGGGATAAATTTGACTACGTTTTTGATGTAATGATCGATATTATTTATTTCGGTATTTTTACGAAAGGACAAAGCTTCATCGATCAGGACATGGCCCCGTTCCCAATCACTAGAAAGGAAATTGCGAGAGTGGGATAAGATTTTCCAAGTCCAACTACAACTAAATTTTATATATTATAATGATTTTATTTTTATAATATTTTATTCTAAAGAATAATATGTTTGAAAATTATTTAATTTATTTCTTTCCCCTTTTCGATATATTATTATTTTTAAAAAACTTTAATTTATATATCCTTATTGATTTTAAAAATATTAACATATAGGAATTGAGATTTTTTTTTAAATATAAAATTATTAATAAATGTGAGCTTACTTCTTCTTGTTATCAAAGGAAAAATATTCATTCGAGCGAAATATTTTTATTTTTTCACTAATAACTTTATTGCTTATATCCAAAAATAAAAAAATTAATTAATTAAACACAATTTTAAATTTTATTTAAATTTTGGGAAGTACATAAAAGAAATTAAAATGGAAAGGTCTTTATTAATATAATCTTAAGGATCTATAAATTTAATCCACCAAATTCCATAGAAATCTTAAATGTTAAAGGTTATATATAGTGAAATTATTTAAAGTCTTCATGCATGCGTAATTGTCAAGAATAAAATATTGGAAAAATATTAAATTTTCAATGGGAAAGAGAGTTTATCTATGTAGTAATGATGTGTTATTATTACATTGATGTGGTTGTATTGGTTGACGTATCATGTTTCTACAAAGGCTACAAACCCACATTTGGCCTCTTGAATGAGATAGTGGAAATCCATTTAGTGTAAGACTCACAAGGCCATGGCACACACACTTCCTCCATCATCGTGGGTTATTTCAAAAGGTGCAAAGAGATGCTGAGAGGTTTGTTAAACTGGAAAAGTTGTATGAGGAAC
Source organism: Pinus albicaulis (assembly GCA_034641835.2). NCBI lineage: Eukaryota > Viridiplantae > Streptophyta > Pinopsida > Pinales > Pinaceae > Pinus > Pinus albicaulis. The sequence continues at coordinate 164,267 of JAXQQM020088879.1, forward strand.
ACATTTGTAGAAATGTATGCGATATGTTTTTTCTTTTGAATTTGGGGATTATGGTGTGAAGCATTAATTACCAAATGAAATATTGTAGTCGCAAAAAACTGGAAAAAATTATTTTTTCATTGTAAACAAACATTTATTAATTAGAAATATTAGAAATATTTCTGAATAATTTATTAAATGAAATATCCTTGCATTAGGGATCAAATCAATTTGATGAGTAACACCACTAGATTGAGGCAATGCATGTGGTAGTTCAACTCGGTTATGCCTGAAAATTCATTGAGAAAACCTTGAACCTCTAGTGGAATTTCCTCATTTAATCTCTTCCTATTTGTAGCACATATATTATAACCAATAAAAAAATTCTTTTCTAGACTCATGCTACACTTTATGTGTTTCTTCCAGAAAATGTTGAATGGCATTCCTATAATATTTCCAGGTCTCCCCAACAAAAGGTGACCAACATCCACTCTATATTACATCACAAACCACCCAATTCTTGTATGCCCCATTATTAAAGAAACCCAACATGAGTTGTCTACTAACATACTTTGATATTTTTTTAACCAAGAGGTTTTATAAGGATCAGCTAGAGGAATACAAGTGAAATCGAGTTTCTAGAAAATTTAAGTTCATACATGATGATTTTCAAATCTTGTATATCGTTGCCTCTTAGGCCTCACACTTTGTTCCTTTTTTGGCACTTCATTACTAAATTTCTTTGCAACATTAATGTTTTTCTTTTTGTAGACTCACCTTCCTCTCTATGTGATTATTATTGTGCTATTGTTGTCTTGTTAGCAATGTTGAAGTTTATAGGCATTCCTGGGATTTATGTGTCTCATTGGAAACCAAGCACCTTAAGGGTGCTTGATCTCCAAATCCTTTTAAACCTTCCATTCCTTAGATATTTTGACTTTAAATTTGGAGCCTCAAGGTTTTTATAGGATTCTTTGAAGTTTTCTCTATAAGTTTTTGTTCTTTAATGTGAACTTCTCTCTATAATATTGTTTAGACTCTTCTCAATATCTAAATTTATGAGTGTTACCTTGTGAGTTTTTTTCCTAATTTCATAAAATCCTACGGTTTGATATCAAAATGTTTACATATAAAAATATTAGTGGTTATATTTCATAAGTTTCCTTTATGCTGTCATAAAATCCCTTGTTTGACATTAATACCTGTGTTGTCACTATTTATTAAAACCTCTTGAATCAGTATGCTCGCTTAACATTTGAAGAAATGATTTTAAGAAACACTATATACAATAGAGGGAAATAGTGTGCCATGTTTTAATGCATAATATGAATAGGCAGGGAAACCAGGATTCTAAATTTTTGCAACAGATCAACAGTGAAAGAGAAGAAAACACTTCATCGAAATGCAAATATTCAAATATGTTTGCATTTAATTTATGAAGCCTAAAAATATGTCAATAATAGAAGATCTATGAGAAATAAATCACATGCTAAGATCTCATATTTTCCTTATGATGATACTTGAACATGAAATGCATGTTAGGATTTGAGGGTTAAAAACATACATTAGTATGCAATCCTCCACAGCAAAAAGGACAACAAAAGGTAGCAATGAATTAATCTCCATTGAAAAAACATGAATATATAAGGAACAAATAAATAAAGCCAAAGGGAAACATTAGGACAACTGGAATGGTCAGAAATGTGAAGTAGGAATCCTAATTAGTAGTGGTAATACATGTTTCATGCTTCAACCTCTATAGGTGAAAGTAATCAAAGGATTAAAATTATGGATGCAATTTCTCTCAATCCAGTCAACATTACAAGATGGGAAGGATTATTGGGAGAAGATGAATATGAATTTTTAGTTAATTACATAAGAAAATGCTTCTGCATTTCTTGATTAGATTGAGAGCAATTAACATTATTCAAGTTTTCCTATTTGGCTGGAAATAGTCAATGACTCCTTCGAATCCTGAGAAATCATGTAGATCATCTTCATCTACACTCACTTCCTAAATTATGACCCAGAAGAAGAAAAACTCGACGCTGACTCTTGTTAGTTTCTTGGTCACCAGTCTTGATCTGGCTTATGATTCAACTATTGCACTTCATTTGGTAGCTAGTTAATACTCCCTTGCAATGAGTGGGCCAAAATAAATGACTCGACAATTGTGATATATTAAGCTTGTGATGGTTTATAATTTAACAAAGTGATATTTTTTATCCATCTTTATTCAAATTTATTCAAGGCCAATAATGCAAGAGGTAAATCATAAGGAATACTTTTTTTCCACCAGAAAAATCGTAGCTTCTATTAAAAAAAATAAAAGTTACATGTTGTATATGCTAAGCGCATATTCAGATCAACAGTGTAGTTGTCAATAGATAGCAGTAAAGTAGCAAAAATAAATACATCTGATAAGTGCCTCATAAATACATGTTGTGGATCAACGATCAAAAGTCTGTGTACAAAAATATATAAGTAACTATAAACAAAAAACAAAAAAGAAACAACAACCTTTAATGGGGGTTCAACCCCATCCAATGATCAAGTACAAAAGGACGATGAAAGTACTGATAATATGCATGATCATTCTGATCCTAAATCTCCATGTGTGCGGTCAACAGGTGCGTCGCCTCCTTGGAAAGGAGATCGAAAATCGTATTTCTCTCCCTGTAAATGTGTTGACAAGAATGATCAAAATATGTTTTGTGATGAAGAACTTCATCCAAAATATTCTGCAGTGTGTGTATGTGACAGGTTGTTTGTTGGTTGAACAGTCAATGATAATTTTGGAATCGCCAAATATTTTTAGATCATGAACATTTTTTGTGATGGCGAATTGAAGGAGGTATAGTAGGCAGGAGCATTCAATATAGTTATTGGTGCCACGTCCAAGTCCAATCTTGACTTTGTAAAAATGATGAGGTGAGTAATGAAGTAGGAAATCACCACCAAAACCATGTATTTGTGCAGATCCATCGAAATAAGCCCAAGTATGGGATATGTAAATAATATCAGGGGAGATAACTTGGGGCTATGGAGGAGGTGGATCATCAAGTATTAAGTGGTAAATGGAAATAATGCAAGCAACAGATGAGGGCTAGTGATGTGGTGTATTATCGAATATGGTCCAGTTGTGGGCCATCCAGATGCTCCAGCAGATTAAGATTGGAAAATTACACAACTTGTGGGGTTGAGAAGATGTCCACCAAGTCTCCTAGTTCATCTGTAAGAGAAATTCCCTCCCAAAGGATATTATGATTAATAGAAGAGTTGATAAGGTGCTAGAGTTCATGTAAAGCATTACAGTGGAGAAAAAGATGTATTGTATCTTCAACAGCCGCATTACATAATGGACATCTATGTGGACCAATATGTGATATTTTCTAGAGGTTGGCCCCTGTGGGAATTTTATCAGTGAGAATGCACCACTTGAGGAGCCTAGCTTTTGTAGGTCCGTTTAATTTCCAGATATTGCGCCACCATGGGAGTAGGGATTTAGGCCTATGTGATCGATAAATGTGCATATACCCTCTTTGGGAATGTATAAACCATTTTTTTAGACAATACATATGAGTTCATCATCCCGGTCAAGAATTCTGATACGGGAATCTCTTAATGCATCCAGATAGGTAGTCCAAAGCACTGCCCATTGTGGTTGAAGTTGTATTTCTAGGTGGTCTAACCAACCTTGAGTGAATAGAGTGGTGTGATTTCTGTCAGTAATGTGGTTTAGTATCTGATATCCAGCACGATTGAGGAAGTCAATAAGTGCAGGGGAGAGGAGGTGGGCATTGCCGCAACCCGACCAAGGATCCCATCCAATACGAACCCTGGAACCATTACCTATTTTCCAGGCCAAATCAGCAGTGATGTGCCTAATAGAGCCCAGAACAACGCGCTAAATCGTTGAGCAACTGGGATGGTGCACCGGTAGTTGAAAAAGCCATTCAAGTGGGCCAAGAGGGTGGATGTATTTCTAAATGACCACCCTAGTCCATAAATTGTTGCCAGTAAGAATTTTCCACCCAAGTTTTGCAGCTAGTGCTTGAGCAAAGGTCGGAAGATCTTTCATTCCCCATCCCCCTCAATGCTTAGGTAAAGCAATACAAGTCCATTTAGTCCAAGCAAAGGTGTGTCCCTCTTTAGCACCAAGCCATAGAAATTTTCTACAGATCAGTTGTATCATGTGAAGTATTCCTTTAGGTATCCAAGCCAAAGACATCCAGTATACCGGAATGGCTCTATAATAGATTTGATAAGTATTAATTGTCCAGCCCTTGACAACCAACGATGGCACTAGTTGTTTAGTATTTTTTCGATCTTGGTGATAAGCCAATTCCAATCAAAAGTTTTACAGCTCACTAGTTTAAGGTAAAATCCCAAGTACTTTAGTCCATCATCAAATATGGTGAGGGTAAATGTGAATCTCTACTGTGAAAAATGGATCTCATTTGGTGAGCATCCATGGCATGTCAAAGTAGATTTTCTCTTATTACATTGCATACCAGTGGCAGTACAAAATAGTAGCAAGATGGATCTTACCATAGTAGAATCACCAAGTGTTCCATTGAGGAAAAGTATGATATCATCAAAAAATAATAGGTGTGTGAGCACATAGTTTGCTAAGATGTGAATGCATTTCAATATACCATGATCCCTTTCATCAATGATACATTTGCTGAGGCCCTCCATGATCAAGTGAAAGATAAGGGGGGATAACGGGCACCCATGTCGAAGTCCCCCTTTGGCATGAAAGTAGTACCATCCTCATTGTCGAGTTCCAAAATGGTATTGATGGCCTTTCATCCCTTTTCAAATTGATGGAATAATTTGGAGTTTTCATCACCTGCTTTGATAAGGGTGGCACGGATTTTTAGTCGCCGGGCTTCATCCCGATTTTGTAGGATATTTAGGCAATTAGATTCCAATTTAATAAGTTGTGATTTCTCATCTTTTATTGCAAATCCTCCCCCAATAGAGCATTCCATTCTATGGAGATCATGTTCAATTGTTGTGAGCTCTAGATTCTCCATTATTTTCTTATTCCTAGCCCAAGTAATTGACTTATTTTTAATGGAGAGAAGTCTGTGTGAAAATTTGGAGGATGGTGAGTGTAAGCTCTATGGTGGAGGGAGTCTCCACTGAGTATTCACTAAATTTATGTAGTCTGCATCTAGTAGCCACACAGAGCATAATTTTAATGGTGTGGTTGACTTATTGAAGGCCCTAGTGATTTCCAAGTATATCGGAGAGTGGTCAGAGATACCCCCTGAGCCGATCCATTATCTGAACGAGCCAAGAGTGTGAAGTAGATATTCCTTAATGAGGAATCGATCAAGCCTGCGAACAACGATATCGAACCCAATGTGCCTGTTGCACTAGGTGGGAGAAGGAGAGGTTATTAGGGGATCCACCAATTGATAGCATGATAGAAGGTGTCTGAAGAAATCAAAGAGTGGATCTGCATGAGAATTAGGTCCCAAATATTCATAGATCCCAAGGGAGAAATTCAATTCTCTAGCCAAAATAATATTTTCAGAAGGCAGCACCGATAAATTCATTAGAGAGGTACATAACTACTGCCTGTTGGTATAAGGGCCATAGACATTTACGATATAGAATTGTAGGCCAAGAGCTTTTGAAAATAAATTCATTTCTAGAATGATATCCCTCCCCAAAACATTTAGAATTTTAATATGTCGGGGGTTGATACAAAGTGAAATTCCACCTAAGCATCCATTAGCATTGATGGCATGGATGTTCCATGAGGGGAGGAGGGGAGTAAGTGATTGAATGACAAGTTTAGAGGTACCATGAGTTTCCTATAGGAGGATGATGTTTACAGATGAAGAAGTGAAGTGGCGCCAAAGAGCAAGGCACTTAGTAGGGCTAGAAAGACCTTGGCAATTGAAAGAGAGACAAATCACTGAGAAACTAGATGTGGGAATTGTTTTTCTCTAAGGATCCCTTGTATGGAGAGTTGAATGCCAGAGGTGACTTCAATATCGGCCTGTAGAATGGCCTTTGAAATGTGTGAGTGACAACCATGAGTGGACATGTGAAAAGTTAAAGGAGGGCCATGATGAGGGCCATGTCTAGCTGGGGTGTAAATGCGAGGGTGAAAATTGTAGGAGTGTGTGGAAGAGGATTAAGATGGTTCCATAGTAATAGATGGGGTGGGGAGCGATGGGGAAAGTGTAGAAGGAGCAGATGATGAGGGAGGAGGAGTTGATGTTGAAAGGTTAGGTATGGTAGGGGGGTAGGGGTAAAAAGGAAATGTGAGGAGGTAGGGGGGAAAATAATAGAAGAGGTAGAGAATCCAGTCAAAGAGGGCTCTGTGCATTAAATAGATGTAGTAGAAAAAAATGAAAAAAATGATAAAGGAGGTAAAGAGGGAGTACCAATGTCCGAAGAGAGACCAGTAAGTGTAGTAGCATTCATGGATCAAGTGACCCTGTATGCGGCAATCACATCCTCCAGAGTAATGTCCTCTTGCGTAGTGGTAACTGGAGTCAAGAGGAAGCCTAATAGTTGTGCCTAACGTTGTAGTGAGACCAATACCAGTTCTATATGATGTCGACCTCCCAGAGAGTGAGTACTAGAATTCTGTCCATTTAGTGGACAGCAACAACAATGGACTTATACCCCTTCGTAATCCATAATTTGTGTCCAGGTAGTATTGCAGCATTGAATTTTGAAGGATTCTTCAAGTCCTTCCCTGGTATCCACATGTACCAGAATGCGGGAAAATTCCATCTTGCATGATTTAGTATATGGGTGATCATGCTCCAAATATGTGCCCAGAAGATTAACAATATCACTGAAGATCTGTTCATTCCATAAATGTAGCAGGAGACCAGGCAAGCGAACCCATATAGGTCCAGCTCCCAACTGTTCACGTTCAGGATCAAATAAGGGGCTCCAATGCTTCAGAAGCACTGGATCCATCTCAATGTGCTAGTATTGCGATAGGACCAGATCTTTAGGGTGTCTAATTGTGAATAAGAGGGAAAACGAACCCTTAGTAAGTGTATGAATGGATGGGAGCTCGTGTAAAAGGCCACCCTAGATCTCTTGAATGCATTATTTTAGTATTTTGACCCCAACGCTTCAGAAGCACTGGAGCCATCTCAATGTGCTAGTATTGTGATAGACCAGATCTGTAGGGTCTCTGATTGTGAATAAGAGGGCAAACCAACCCTTAGTAAGTGTATGAATGGATGGGAGCTCATGCAAAAGGCCACCCTAGATCTCTTGAACGCATTGTTTTAGTCTTTTGACCCCATAGTTTTGGCCACGGACACGCCCCACCACTACTTTATCCACAGTGCCCATCATATCTACCATATGAATTCCTTCACCGAGGGTGAGGAGGATGCCACGATTACATGACCGCACACATTTCGTGTGACGGGGGCATGAGGGGGTGGTCCAGGAGGTAGGGATGCTGTGGTGTCTAAGGTAAGTGAAGGAGGCAACGAAGAGATAGGATGGGGGTGAGGGGAAGTGGGAGGGGGAATGATGAAGCGATTGGATAAGTGGTGAGGGGGAGTAGCGTCAGGGCCAAGAGTGGTGTTGGGGTGTTGGGGGGATGGAGTGGAGTGTGAGGGAGATGAGGTAATGAAATGCGGAGGTGTCGATGCAGGTGAGTAGGGGTAGGTGGAAGGGGGGGAAACTGCAGAGAGAGGGAGGGTCTACGAGAGAAATGCTAATGTTGTAGGGGATGAAGGATGTAGATTTGGAGAGGAGATAAGGTCCAGGTTTGCTACAGAGAGAATGGTAGGAGAGTTGGGGGTGAGGTGAGGGACCAGAAGAGATTCAAGGGTAGGGAAGGAATGCAAGGGTGAGGATGCAGTTGGAGTTGACCCAGAGAAAGCAGAAAAAGTAAATGGAGACGATGTTGGGTGAGAAAAATGCATATCAGATGAAAAACATTGTGCAAGGGTCCAAATGTCCACATGGGAAAATGGGTGCTTCGAATAGTCCACCAAATGTTCATCATGGGCCCCTCCATTGATTTCCCTAATAAAAATTTATTGATGCCAGAGTCCAACCATTAATCGGCGCAAAACCGTCATGGGAAAGAAGCAGTGTAACGGTATTGGGCAGCAAAGAGTTGTTGGAAGCAAAACAACGAGGAGTCACAGAAGAAAAACTTCTGACAGCTACTGCGTTCCAATGCAAAAATAGGTCGATAAATATATGGGGACTCCATCGATAATGAATAAGCACAGTCAAGGGTTTAATAGGGTGCCAGTCAAAATGATGTGTTGTTGGATAGTGCATCGCAGGTGGTGATTGAGACAATGTGTGCCTCCATGTAAAGCCTCAAAAAACGAGACCCAAGGAGTGCTGCCATCTGGTAGCTATAGTTTTTCAGTGGTCGCTGCCATACTAAGCCACAAAAAATGAAACCCTAGGTGTCACCATTAGAACCAAATCCAACTTTGTATTCCACCAAATCAAAAGGAATAATGAATATCAACATTAAGAGTAAAATATGTATCACCCAAAGTAAATAGCTAGATAATTTTGCATAAAATTTATTATATTTTTCTATGAGTTACCCATTTATACAAGCAAAACAAAGTTTGGAAAATAGAATTCAGCAACAACAACAATTGGAGTTACAATAGAGAGAAAACCCTCTTATGTTAATGAAGAGTTAGCTTGGGATGTGCCTGCCTTTGCATGTAGTAGGGTTGATGAGTCTTTAGTCAGCGCTTCTTTGTGTCTTACAAATTCAAGTTCAAGAACTCTTATGGACCTTGTGTAGAATATAGAAGAATAAATTAATGTAGGATTCATTAGTTTTTTTTTGGGCCTTTCTAAGATTTTTTGAAAACTATGCAAGCTACTTTTTAAAGCATAATGATCAAGCTCACTTAGATGTCTTCGGATGCAACTTTTCTAGTATATGCACATGGTAGTAGATTTTGGTGTTGATGTGTTCCATGGGAGAGAGAAATGTAGAAATGGGAAGATGTCATTCTTGTTGAGGTGACAGTGTCGATGTCAATTATTTGGATGGAGACAAAAACCAAATTTAGGGTTTAGCAGGTTATAAGTTCAAGCTACAATTTGGATGGAGGTGAAAGCCAGAGTTATGGTTTAGCAGAAGGTTATGAGTTCAAGGTACAAATATTATTGAGGAGAGCCAAAATTTTGTAGGCCATAACCCATAGGCTTCCGGATTGGAGCCATCAAGGGATTCAAGTGAGGAACCCCTAGATTCTGTATTCATCTATTTATCATTGGGTTTTCACAAAGTTCAATATAATACATTCCTTAAACCTAATATATAATCCTTAAGCGAGGATTAATATACTTTGTAGGATTCAACGAGGTTCATTATTACTAAATCCTTCATAAATCGCTCTGTGTGGCATTCTTCCATCCAAACATAGGAAGAGGGGCGGAATACAAAGCTATGATTATGAAATAAATAATAAAATGTAAATGAAAAGCCACGCAAAGGAGAATATCACCATGGAAGAGAATTACATGATGCTTCATACATCTGCCATAAATGTTGTATTTTATTTTGATAAATTACGTCATAGATCTGGCATAGGTATTTCATTTTATTTTCATAAATTACATTTGTGAACTTTGGTGACTCTGTTTTGGCCATTTATTGACTAATTTGTTTCAAATTGAAAATTTCCATTTGGGATGGCATCTGAATTCTGTAACTATGTTAAAATACAATGCTTAAGGATGGAATTTTCAATCACATAAATAATAGATAACAATGTTATAACGGAGTGAGAGAAATGGAACAATATGAAAAAGAAAATCATCAAAACAAAAAGCTTGAAAATAAAACGAAGGATGTAATTTGAAGCTACATAAATTGAAAGTTAGTCATTGTCATACACACACACACACACACACACACACACACATATATAGATATCCATGTTTTGTACAAGGAGGCTCAAGCAATAAAATAACAAATTATGAAAGATCCATTTCATTGATATGAAAATGGTGAGGAGGTTTTCAATTTTTTTAAATGTGTTTAATAGATGGTTTATCTGTGGACTGATATATGCGACGATGGAATTTTTTGACTTTCGATGATTGGAGTATTATTTACTCTAGGTTTTCCAAGCAAGAAAAGCTTATTCAATGTTAATTATGAATTTGAGTATTCAAGAAAAAAAATGTTAGCTTAATTTACAATTAAATTAAAATTAAATTTCATCTAAATCCATCTAACATCCATATATATATATATATATATATATATATATATATATATACATTGGTGGCCATAGTAAGAAATCTCTCAAGGGAGCTAACAATCTCTATGCCTCTATTTGATGTGTGTTTATTAGTATTTGTAAGGATTTACTCATTCTATCGTTAGATACGTGAGTTTATCTATGCATGAGAAACGTCTTCTCCAACATAGACTCAAACTCATTTTGAATTAACATACGAAAGAATGATATTCTTCTTGAGCATAGATTTGATCTATATGAAGAATTAGTACGTGAAAGAACTCTGCTGAAAATAAAATAATTAATTAATTAGAATCATTCAAAGAGAAGCACATTGATTATCAGTCCCCCAAATAAATTGAAGCACAAATCATGGCCATTAATAAATTTCTAATGAATTGAAAGAAGCTTCAAAGAACGTTACTACGAGAGAGCTACATAAGTTTGAAGTGGCAAAGGTTTTTGAAAACTAGTCTATTTTAAATGAAAAATATAATTGTATCCCATGATTTTGGTGTAAAATGTTAAAAACATAAAACAATCATAAATTTCTTTGAAAAATCAATGATTATCAATTACCTCACTAAAATGAAATTTAAAATTTCAGAAATATCTTGATTGAAGTGACTACCAACAAAGTGATTGGTAGATAGTTTGGTATGGGATACATATTTAGAGTGGAATATGAGAATCGAGTTTACTGTCATGTGTCACTTAGAATTTTATTCTCATTAAACTTAGTTGATATGGAATTACTCGAAAATCCCATGCATTTATTTTATGTAAAGAAAAATAATGACGTGAGTACTAATATATAGTGGATTTTTTTTAGAAGTGAACGATAATGGTAAACATGAGCATTCCATATGATTGTGGCCATTTTTGGATTTCAAGAGAAATTTTGGTGGTATTCAATGGAGGGTAAAACATCAATTTATGGGTCATACTTTGTATAAACGATCCCACTCTTATCCGAGTTAATTGTCCCTCAGTTTCCTTCCATTTTGAACATTTGTTTGAGTTAATTATTACGGTTGACCATGGTTGATTTTCATATTGAGACAATCTCGAGAGGTTTATAAACCCTAAGATAAATATTATAAACCCTAAAATAGACATGGATGACCATGGTTTACCATGCTTAATTTTGATATTGAGACAATATTTAGCACAATGCGACATTGGACCACAGTTCACCATGGTATACCATGGTTGATTTTCATATTTAGGCAATCTTTATTACAATGTGACATTAGACCATGGTTGAACATGATTATAAACACAAGGGATTTATACTAAACCGTAGTATTAATATTATAAACCCTATGAATAATATTATACCCGAGGAATATGAGCCCTTAAATTAATAAGCCCAAGGGATTGATATTATAAACCCAAGGGAATCATAAACCCAAGGGATTAATTCTAAAATCCCAATATTTTATAAACCCAAGAGAATAATATTAGACCCGACGGATTAATATAATAAACCTAAGGTATATAAGCCCTAAAATAAATATTACAAGCCCTAAAATAAACATGGTTGACTAAAATAAATATGGTTGACTATGGTTGAATATGGTTGACCTTGGTTGACCATGGTTGATTATCGTTGACTATAGTTGGGAGTGATATTAAACCCAAGGGATGAATATTATCAACCCAATTTAATTATTTAAATCCACAGGATTTATATTAAACCAAAGGATTAATATTATAACCATATGAATAATAGTAAATGCTAGGAATATGAATCCTTAGATTAATAAAACCAAGGGATTGCTATTATAAATCCATGGGAATAATAAACCCAATGGATCAATACTAAAAACCCAAGGGGATAATATTACATCTAAGGGATAAATATTATAAAACCAAGGTATATCAACCCTAAGATAAATATAAAACCCATAAAATTAATATGGTTGACCATCTTTGTTTTTCATATTGAGACAATATTTGTGACATTGTGATGATGCAACATGGTTGACCATGGTTGACCATTATTTATTTTCATATGCAGACAATATTTTGTTGCAATGTAATGTTGGACCATGATTGATTTTCATATTGAGAAAATCTTTGTCACAATATGATGTTGGATAATTGTTGATCATGATTATAAACCAAGGGGATTTATATTAGACCCAAGGATTAATATTAAGAACACTATGAATAATATTAAGCCCTAGGAATAAGAACCCTTAGATTAATAAATCTAAGGGATTGATATTAGAAACGAAAGGTATTAATTCTAAAATCGAAGGGATTATAAACCCAAGGGAATAATATTAATCCCGAGGGATAAATATTACAAACCCTAGATATATAAACCCTAAGAGAAATATTATAAACCCTAAAATATACATGGATGGCCATGGTTTACCATGCTTGATTTTCAAATTGAGACAATATTTGGCACAATGCGACGTTGGACCATGGTTGACCATGTTAGATCATGGTTGACTATGGTAGACCATGGTTGGTTTTCATATTGAGACAATCTTTGTTACAATCTGACATTGGACCATGGTTGACCATGACTATAAATCCACGAGATTTATACTAAACCCTAGGATTAATATGATAAACCCTTTGAATAATATTATACCCTAGGAATACAAACTATTAGATTAATAAACCCAAAGGATTAATATTATAAACCCAAGGTATTGATATTATAAACCCAAGGGAACAATTTGAAAAACCCAATGTTTTATAAGCCCAAGGGATTCATATTATAAACCTAATGTATATAAACTCTAAAATAAACATAGTTGATTAAAGTAAATATGGTTGACTATGGGTTGCCCAGAGTTTTAAAACATTGATTATGGTGACAATGGGATTAATAAATGAAAGGGATTGAATCCTTTGATTGATTAATAACTTAGATTTATAATATTGATAAAATAGAAGATAGGTTTTGATAATATTTAATATTTAAAATATTAGAGGTTAATTTTTCTAGTTATCATTATTATTAATATTAATGTTGTAATTTAAATGATATTAATAATTTAACCTCAATAAGTTAATAACATTAAATGTTGATAATTTCTAATAGTTATTATGATTAATAATTCGTCATATTCAAGCATTGTTGACCACATTCAATAATGGTTGATAATGGCTGACTATGACTGGCCATGGTTGACCACGTTGAACCATGTCTGACCACGGTTGTGCATGGCAAAAAAAGGTTGATCATAGTTGACCATGATTAGCCATGGTTGATGATGGTTGACCATAGGGAAATTTCATTGTATTTTATTATAGGAACATTGACCATAGTCAACATGGTTGACCATTCTAATCATGTTGATATTGGATGACCTTTTGGATTATAAACCTAAGGGATTAATATTAAACCCTAGGATTAATATTACAAACTGAGTGGATTGTAAATTGTAGGACAATATTGTAAACCCTAATATTAATATATCAAACCTAAGATTAATATTTATCATGGTTAACCATAGAGAATTTTATTAACCATTATGGTTGACTATGTTTGTCCAATGGTTGAATTTATTTGACCATGTTTGAATATTATAAACCCTAATATTAAACCAAATATTATAAATCGTCATATTATAAACTCTAATATTAAATCCATTATAAACTGAGTGGATTATAAACTGTAGGATTAATATTGTAAACCCTAATATTAATATATCAAACCTAAGATTAAAATTTATCATGGTTAAACATAGAGACTTTTATTAACCATTATGTTGACTGTGTTTGTCCAATGGTTGAACTTATTTGACCATGTTTGAATATTATAAACCCTAATATTAAACCAAAGATTATAAACCGTCATATTATAAACTCTAATATTAAATGCTTTCTTATAAACCCTATTATTATAAACCTTGTATTATGACCAAAATAGTTGACCATTTATGACCATAATGGTTGACCATGGTTGACCATGTTTCACAATGGTTCATAGAAATTAACCATGATTGAAAATGGTGGACCATTATGGTTGGCCACATTTTACCATGGTGACCTAGGGTGACTATTTTTGACCATATTAACCATTGTCGGCCATGTTGAGCATAGGTTGGCCATGGTTTTCAAAGGTTGATTATGGTGAATATGGTTGACCAAAGATGACAATGATTGGCCATGGTTGATAGAATTTTCCCATGGCTAAACATGTTTGGTGATGGTTTCACATATTTGGCCATCTTTGAGCATATTTTTATATGATAGATAATGGTTGTCCATTTTGATAATAGTTGGTCATGTTCAATCATAGAGACCTTGGTTGACCATGTTGGGCTATTCTAACCTTTGTAGACCCTAGTTGCCCATTAGGAATGAGTATACCAAGGGGTTTTATATGGTGAGATGGATGACAATGGTTGACCAAGGTTGACCATGGTTGAGTAAGGTTAACCATGTTTGACTATGGCTAAGTAAGCTTGTGTATCATAGAGCATAGGTGACAATGAGTGACTGACTATGTTGGCAATGTTTGGCCATGGTTGATTAAAATTATTATAATGTAAATATTATTAAAATTACTTATTGATATTAATCTTAGTACTCCTTCTATTAAGAATATTAATGTTAATATCATTGATACTATTAATGATATGTTTAGAATGAATAGTTTTTTTTTAATTTAAATTTTATTAATAATTTTCTTGTTAATTATTGGAAAGTAAATATTATTATTATTATTTATCAATATTAATACTATTTTTCACTCCCTACATTAAAATATTGACTCTCTTTATTTTCAACGCCTCTATGTGTACTACCTAATTACTTGAAAATTGAAAAGGTATAGAAATTGAGACAAAGAAAAATTGTAAGTAGCTTCAAATCTAGCATTTCATTATTAGTTCTATCATTTATGTGTGAACTTGAGAAGGTCTGCACGTATAAAGTCCCAAAATGACCAAAAAAATGGGAAAGAAATGTGTTGCACAAAATACAAGTGATATAGAGTTTCATGTAGGGCTTTACCAACGTCAAAATTCTTTTTTATTTTAAAACAAAGATAATTATAATTATTTTAGCAATTATTTTATTTATTTAGATATTAATTTAATTATAATTATTTTAACAATTTTAAAAATTATAATTATAATTATTAATTATAATTAACATTGAACTTGGCTTATTATGGTTTAATAGGGTTAACCATGCATGACTATGGCTAAGCAAGGTTGTGTACAATTGACCATTGGTAAGAAAGAGTAACAATGATTGAGTCTACTAGAAATGTTTAACCCTATTTAGTTAAAATGATTAGAATATATATATATCTATATATATATATATATATATATATATATATATATATTATTAATTATTAAAATTAATCTTAATACTACTATTATTAACAACATTAATGATAATATAATTAATATAGATAAATGTCTTTTGAGATTAGTCACATCATTAGGATTTTGTCGATGTTTCGAACCAACTAATGTGGTTCATCCCGAGGACGAGGTGAAAAGATCAATCGATCTTATTGAATAAATTGTGTGGATGCATTATTGCTTGGTATTAGCCATTAAAAACTAGTCGTTTTAAAAAATAATCGTTAAAAACTAACTATTTTAAAAATATAGACATTAATTATTTAATTAGAAGTTACATTATAATATTTTATCATAATATCTATTATTTAATCAATAAAATATTTAATGTAACTTCCTATTAAATAATTAACTAATTAATGGCTATATTATTAAAACGTTTTTAACGACTAGTTTTTAAAATCGCTAGTTTTTAATGACTAGTTTTCTTTAGCTAATATCGGGCAATGATGCATCCACACTATTTATTCAATAATATCGATTCACTTTTTCACTTGTCCTCAAGATGAACCACATTAGTTGGTTCGAAACGTCGACCAAATCCTAATGATGTGATTAATCAAAAAAGACATTTATCTATCTTATGGATCAAAAAAGTCTCAGATCTAAGAATATCATTAATAGTTTTAATCATATTGTTAGAGTGAATAAAAGTTTTAAATTTTTAATTTAATTAATATTTATACTATTAATTATTAGAAAGTAAATATTATTATTCGCATTTATCAATATTAATGTAAATTTTTTTTTAACAATCTTAGTATTCTTAATAGTATTAATATTATAATGTAAAAATTATTATCTTAATAATATTAAATATTAAAAAAATTAAAACCTTATTAACATGGTTAATATTATAAATATTATTTTTTTAAACAGTGTTAATATTGTATTTAATAATATTATTAGTAATATTACTTTTAATATTAATTTCAATCATTATTTTTATTATTTATTTATCATGATATCTATTAATATTAATATTATATAATAATTAACATCATCACTACTCAGAATAATATAAATTTTAATACTATTTTTAAATCTGACATAAACTTTGCTATAAACCCAACATTGTACCAATATAAACATTAGACCTGATTTAAATTTTAATGTTAGCTCTATTAATTCTTGTTTTGAATATATTAAATTATTATATTAATTAGATTTTAATATTATAGTGTAAAAGGTAGCAAGTAAATATTAGAATGTAAATATTAATATTAATAGTTTTTATATTAACAATGTAAATATTATTAATTATTAATATTAATATCAATAGTCTTTGTATTAACAACATTATTGATAATATCATTAATACTTTTAATCATATGATTAGAGTGAATAGAAGTTTTAAATTTTTATTTTAATTAATAATTATATTGTTAATTATCAGAAAATAAATCTTATTATTTTGATTTATATTAATATTATATTTTTTAACAATCATAATATAATTAATTATATTAATATTATAATGTTAATGTTATTATGTTAATAATATTAAGAGTTAAAAATTTTAAAACAGTTAATATTACTAATGTTGTTTTTTAAACATTAGTATTTTTATATTTAACATCAACTTTACTATAAATCTAATATTGTAAAAATATAAACATTACATTATTGTAAAAATATAAACATTAAACCTAATTTAAATTTAACCTAATATTGTAACAATATAAACATTAAATTATTGTAACAATATAAACATTAAACCTAATTTAAATTTAATGTTACCTCCCAGAATTGTTGTTTTGAATAAATTAAATTATTATATTAATTAGAAATTAATATTACAAATATTATTTTTTAAACATTAGTAATATTAAATTTAATATAAATTTAAATATTATTTTAACATTTAACATCAACTTTACTATAAATCTAATATTGTAAAAATATGAACTTAAATTATTGTAGTAATATAAAAATTAAACCTAATTTAAATTTAACCCAATAATTTAACAATATAAACATTAAATTATTGTAACAATATAAACATTAAACCTAATTTAAAATTAATAACCTAATTTAAATTTAATGTTCCCTCCAAGAATTTTGTTTTTTTAATAAATTAAATTATTATATTAATTAGAGAGTAATATTATAATGTGAATAGTAGCCATGCATGTATACCAATTATAATATATTATAAAATTCACACAACCTTCCATGTTTCGTTAGAGGAAGAGATGGGAAGTAAAGTTAGAGGTTATTCAATGCAAATTTTTAAACGACCCTATGATTAAGGTTTTCTTAGTTTCTTCAGAATTTTTAATTATTTAATTACTTCACCCTTAAGATTTAATTACTTCACTCTTAAGACTTATGCAATCTTAGTGTTTCATTTAACCACACTGAGGCACATTTTTCATAATGGAATTGTTAGGAAGACCACTATCAAATTTAATGAGAATTTAAATATTATGGCAACTTTAATAACATGAGCTTTCTTTTAATAAATATATCACTACTTTACAATCCATGAGCATAACGATATATTGGTTCAACCAGGCTTATTATATGAAATTATTCCATGAGCATAACGATATATTGGTTCAACCATGCTTATTACATGAAATGATTCCATGACCATAAAGATATATTGGTTCAACGAGGCTTATTCTAAAAAATATGCTTTATCTAAAAATAAAAAAAACTAAATAGTAATAATTACGCTGTAAGCTGTTCCTCTTTGAAAACAACTCCCCTAGCTACCATTGTGTCAATGTCTAAGCCATTGGATCAAATGTTAGACGATTGAAATGTTTTAGTCCATTAGATCCACAAATAAATATGATCCAGATTTATGTAGGAACGCAACAGAATACACATGTAACCATAAATAAAAATATGCAGCAAAAGTAACACTTCATTTCATTAATATCAAAGAACTGAAATTTGTTTACAGACAGAATAGAAATAAACTAGCTAGGGCGCTGGTAGCTTATCTCTAAGAAGAGATGTGGTGGCTACAGACCTCTGAACTGAGTTACAATGAGGCTCGAGGGCCTATTTATTATTTAGAAACAATTGAAAACCCTAAACATCAAAAACCCTAACACTAGGAGATGAAGCACCAAAACTATGGGCCCCGTTTGGGTAAATTGGTGTTTCAACTTCCCGGGGACATAACTTTGGCATATGATCTCCGTTTGATGTGCTCAATAGCTCGTTAGAAAGATCTATCCGAGGAATACAACTTTTGGTGTAAAAAATATAAGCTTGGTTCCTCTCGATTTTCCCAAAAAAATTTGTTTAGGGCCTCAAAACGGCTCTGGAAGTTTAAGACTCGAAAAACTGTCAAAAATAGTAAATTGTGCAGAAACTGAAAAACTGAAAGAGGCAATGGTGGGGCCCCAAGTGGAATAGGTGGGTGGCCACCAATATCCACCTGGATCATTCCTCCCCCTCTTAGTAAGCAATGGTCCCCATTGCGTTGAGTTCCTCCATGAGATGAGGAAACTTCTGCTGAACGTGGTCCCTGGTGAACCACTTGCTTTGGTGCAGGAGTTTGCTAACTTTGACAACTCGATATAGTTGGATATTCTGTTGGCGAGTGTTCTTGATTTGCATGTCCCTGATACAATCTGTGGTGGCCTATTCCATGCAGTCTGGGTTTAACTCTGTTGTTGTGAGTTGTTCTTCATTGTCAGAGGTGTCCAGTAGAGGTGGGAAGTAGGGACGAAGGCAATCCACATTGAATACTCGGTGAAGACCAAGGAATGGTAGAATACTGAGCTCGAAAGGCATCATTCCCTACCGCCCTGGTGATGGTGTACAACCCATATTGGAGTAGGCGAAGCTTGCGCTGGGATCCACTAAGGTGCTCCTTCTGCAAATGTAGCCACACTTTATCGCCCACCTGGAAGTTGTGTGGTACCCAATGTTGATCATGTTGTTGCTTGTACTTAGCATTGACTCTGTACAATATGTCATGAACTTGTCAGCAGATGTGTTGAATGCGCTTGATCAAGTTGTTCACTTTTTTAGCTTCAGACTGGACATGAGCCAAATCACCCTGAGTAGCTGCAAAGGGCATGGCTACGTCAAGAGGACACAGTGGCTGGAATCCCAAGCCCACTTGAAAGGGGTTGTGGCTAGTTGAGCTGTGGAGAGGCCGATTATAACTGTGTTGTACATAGGGGAGGCTCTCATCCCATGTGCATGGATGCTTTGAATTGTACATGCGCAGAATGTGTACAATCATCTTGTTGATGACCTTTTTCTGGCCATCACTTTGGTGATGGAAGTTGTGGACTTGGTGAGCTTGGTGTCCAACATTGACTAGAGGCTAGACCAAAATGTGCTGAGGAACCTGCTGTCGCGATCTGATATGATAAACTATGGGATCCCAAAGTGCACCCACACTCATTCAAAGAAGAGTTTAGCAATGGATTCTACTGTTATATTCTTCTTGCAGGCCGCCATAACGGCCATCTTCGAGAATCTGTCGATGACCATGAAAACACAGTCGTTTCCATGCTTAGCAGAAGGAAGGTCTGACATGTAATCCACGGAGATTGATTCCGAAGTTCGACTAGGGGTAGGTAGTGGAGTATAGAGGCCTTGATTCTTGATGGTTGGTTTGGCAATGGCACAAGAAGTGTAGGATCTGATGTACTTGCCGACATCCTATCGAAGGTTCGGCTAATAGAAATACTTCTGCAGTACTGCCACTGTTTTCTCGATCTCGAAATTCCCAGCGACTCGACTTAGTGTGCTTCCCATATCATCTTTACATGCTTGATTAAAGGAAAACAAAGGAGTCCCAGGTGACACAACAATGCATCTTGGAGGTAAAAATTTGGAACTTGCGTACCCTCCAAGAGTGCCTTGTATGTGTGGTTGAATTCTGGATCGCTCTTGTAGAGAAGAAGCCAATCAGAAGTCTCGTGCCCACAAGATTTGAGAATGGTGGTTATTGCCATGATTGGTGGTCGGTTGAGGTAGTCTACAACATTATTGGTGCTACCCTTCTTGTACTTGATGTTCAAATGAAATTGTTGCAGATATGTAGACCACTTTTGATGGCGATCGTTCTGCAACTTCCCCTGTGTCTGTATGTGGTCTGTATGAACTGCAGGGGTCAGTGGTCTATGTGGATGATTGTTTCCTTCCCCAAAATGTAATGCTTGCATTGTCGACAAGCCTGCACAATGGAATACATTTCTTTTTCATAAGTGGGATACTTGCGAACTGTGTCGGACAATGTCTCACTGTGATATGCCACTAGATGCCCATGTTGAGATAGAATTTCCCTAATAGCATAGTCAGAGGCATCTGTCTCGATCTCAAATGGTTGTTGCAAGTCTGGTAATGTGAGCACAGGGGCAAGATAGAGGCAATGTTTCAATTCTATGAACACATTTTGTTGAGATTCCGACCAAAATAATTTTTCTCTCACTCCTCTGTTGGTGACTCGGCTCAAGGGCCAAGTGATATGAGAGAATCCCAACACAAACTTGCGGTAGAAATTAGCAAGACCTGGAAAGCTGTGAAGCTCTGTTAGAGTGGTTGGGGCTGGCCAGTCTCAAATGACTTGGATCTTGGTTGGATCCACATGCACCCCCCTTTCATCAATAATGTATCCCGAATATGGAACCTGGGTCATGCCAAAAGTGAACTTCTCCAAATTGGCACACAACTTGTGTTGTCGTAGTGTTTGGAAGACTTATCGGATGTGGTGGAGGTGCTATTCCCAAGTCTCTCTAAAGATCAAAATGTCATCCAAGTACACTACTACAAATGAGTTGGTGAATGGCCTCAATATGTCGTCCATCAACCTCATGAAGGTTGCGGGAGCATCCGTCAACCCGAAAGGCATGACCAACCATTCGAAAATTCCCTCCTTGGCTTTGAAGGCAGTCTTCCACACATCGGAGGGTTTGATGGGTACCTGGTGATACCCAAACTTCAAGTCAACCTTGCTAAAATAATTCACCCCTTTGAGTTGGTCTAGAAGGTCATCAATCTGTGGGATCGAGTACCTATTCCGGACAGTGATCTTGTTCAACTCTTGATATTCAATACAGATTCTCCAAGTCCCATCCTTCTTCTGTACTAACACGATTGGGCTCCCATAGGGTGATGAACTTGGCCGGATGTGACCTTTCTGCAGCAACTCCTGAATTTTCCTCTTGATTTCATCGTTCTCCAAAACAGAGCACCGATAGATTGGTCTGTTGGGTAGTGGCGCACCCGGGGTCAGATCAATGGGATGCTTGACCTGAGAGTGAAGAGGCACCCCTGTCGGTGAGGTGAAAATGTCCCCGTACTCCTCCACAACCTTGTCCATCTGTTGTTGTTGTGCAGAGGAGCCATGTCTGGAGGTCGTGGCCCCAGTCTTCTTCTTGCCCTGGGGGTGGATCATCAGGAAAATAACTTTCTTGGTTTGGGAAATGAGCTTACTACATTTTTTTGTAGTAACCAAAGAGATAGTGGTAGGTAGTGGTACCTCTGGTATCCTGTACAGCTTATTTCCCAAGGTAAAAATAACAATGCGAGGTCGTGACTCATACACAACATGTCACTTCCATAAGTATGGTTGGCATAATAATACATCAGAAACATCAATAGGAGAAATGTCACATAATACCTCATCTGTGAAAGGCTTGATGCTATAGGGAAGGAGGCACTGTTGGCTGACACAGAGATCATGTCCTTGGTGAAGCGACCCAATGGTGTATGGTTGTGGGTGTGTTGTGGTTGGCAAGCCCAACTGCTTCACGACATCTGCTGAAATGAGGTTCTTTTGGCTCCCATTGTCGACAATGAACTGTAGTGGGGAACCCTTTACCCACATCTAGGAGTGGAAGAGACGTTCTGCCTCCTCTGGATCCTCTGGTTCCTCCTTCTAGATCTTCACAGTGGAAACAGTGGCGTTGGGATCTGGATCAATAATATGTTTCCCTTTGTCATTCCCCTTGTCAAGTTCTGATTTAGAGTCGGAGCATGCATCTAATTTAGAAGCCCTCATCTTAGCCACGAGCAACTGCTTGGCCTGACACTCACTTGTGTTGTGAGTGGAGCTCTTATGGAACTCACACCACTTTCCCATGTCCTTCTTTGGCTTCGCGGTGTTGTTATTTTCTTTTGGCTTTTGCAGGTTGTCTTGGGCCGCCATGCCTTGGATTTTTCCTTTGTTCTACGGTTTGGGGGCACCTTTCCCTTGCTTTTGATTCGCAGATCCAAAACATCGCTTCTTTTGCTTGAATTTCTGCTCAATCTTGGCAGCATATAGGTATTCTGTACCAAGCGAGGAGATGTTGAGGAACTCCATTTCCTCCTGAATGTATCTGTGTAAACAGTTGCGATACTTTAGCACCAAATTTTTCTTTTAATATTTGATACCCAACTTTGTGCGCAGGGTATGGAACAAATTCACCAGCTCATACACATCTTGATCCCTTTGTTACTGCAACATGGTCCATTGTATGTACTTGTCCTCATAGCTCCCCATGGAATAGTATTATTCCTTGATGGCATCTCAGAAAGAATTCCAAGTGGGTACGGCTGAGAATAGAGAGGCTTATGTCCATCCTTTTTCTCATAGTAGGTTTTCCACCAGTCCTTGACATGGGGGGTAGCTTTGAGGAGTGAAAAAATAATCTTCTCCCGGTTCGAAAAGTCATGAACCGAGAAATATCCTTCTAATATATTCAACCATCTATCTATGACATCTACATCTATTTGACCCTCAAATATGGGAATGTCAAAGTTTACATGTACCTTAAAGGGATTCATGCCTCCAGAGTGGTTGTTGGATGTAGATGCGCCGCCGGTGGGTAGTCGTTGAAGGATCTGGGAAAAGTTATACATCATCGCGTTCCTTTATTTTTTGAGGGCCTCCTCGAGAAATATTTTGATAGGATCTCCTGCTCTCTCATCTTTTTTTTCATCCCCCACGGGTGGCCATTGGGGTTTGTGAGGTTGATCTTGCAAAGGTTCAATCAGATTGAGCCCCAACTCCTTATACCCCAACCTCGTTGGGGACATGCAAAGAAGGATCGAGAAAAATAAGACCATTCCGATACCAGTGATCTAGACTTATGCAGGAATGCAACAGAATACACATGTAACCATAAATACAAATATGCAGCGGAAGTAACACTTCATTTCATTAATATCAAAGAACTGAAATTTTCTTACAGACAGAATAGAAATAAACTAGCTAGGGCGCTGGTATCTTATCTCTGAGAAGAGATGTGGTGGGTACAGGCCTCTGAACTGAGTTACAATGAAGTTCCAGGGCCTATTTATTATTTAGAAACAATGAAAAACCATAAACATCCAAAACCCTAACCCTAGGAGATGAAGCACCAAAACTATGGGCCCCGTTTGGGTAAATTGATGTTTCAACTTCTCGAGGACGTAAATTTGGCATACGATATCCATTTGACGCGCTCCATAGCTCGTTAGAAAGATCTATCTAAAATGGTCGCTCTCTGTTTTTTCAAAAAATGTTGTTTAGGGCCTCAAAATGGCTCCGGAAGTTCAGGACCCAAAAAACTGTAAAAAATAGTAAGTTGTGCCAAAACCGAAAAACTGAAAGAGATAATGGTGGGGCCCCAAGTGGAATAGGTGGGTGGTCACCAATATCCACCTGGATCTAAATAGTTTTATATATGTTTTTTATAATGTTAGTTTTTTTTTCTTTTTACTATGTTAGATTGAATTTAGGTTTTGGTGACTTTTAAGTTAAAATGTTGTTCTTAAAAATTTGTTATATTTTAACCTCAATTTTTTTTATAAAATTTAAATTGATAACTTAATAAAACTAGATTTTACATAAATTAGCTTAATGAATAAAAAAATTATGTAAAATACACAAACATTAAATTTTTGGGTTTGTGCAAATGACTGTGTTCATTAATTTTGCTATTATGGTAATTTGTTAGATTTTAAACTCAATTTTTTTAATAAAATTTAAATTAATAACTTAATAGACTAAATTTTACATAAATTAGTTTAATATGAATAAACATTGTTACAACTATTTTATTATTCCAAAATACATGGTTTTTTTTGTTATATATTATTTATGTTACAATTGTTTTATCATTCATGAATAGTATTTCTTAATATATAAAAAAATTAAATTAATAATGAAATTTTTAAAATATGTGATTTTTTTTAAATTTCCAAATTATTTCACAGACATGATTTATCTTGAGCAATAATGATCAATATTCGTAATTCTCATTTCTTAAATAACACTAAATTTACCTTTAATTACTTAATTGTAATAGTTTGTAACTACATTATTTTAAACAAATTTTTTCACTACATAATTTTAGCTTTTATAATTCCACATGAACTTATCTCTATAACCTTGTTTAGACTCTTCTCAATATCTAAATTTATGAGTGCTACCTTGTGAGTTTTTTTCCTAATTTCATAAAATCCTACGGTTTGATATCAAAATGTTTACATATAAATGTTCACATGCTAAGATCTCATATTTTCCTTATGATGATACTTGAACATGAAATGCATGTTAGGATTTGAGGGTTAAAAACATACGTTAGTATGCAATCCTCCACAACAAAAAGGACAACAAAAGGTAGCAATGAATTAATCTCCATTGAAAAAACATGAATATATAAGGAACAAATGTGTGCCATGGCCTTGTGAGTCATGCACTAAACGGATTTCCACTATCTCATTCAAGAGGCCAAATGTGAGTTTGTAGCCTTTGTAGAAACATGATGCATCAACCAATACAACCACATCAATGTAATAATAACACATCATTACTACATAGATAAACTCTCTTTCCCATTGAAAATTTATTATTTTTCCAATATTTTATTTTTGACAATTACGCATGCGTGAAGACTTTAAATAATTTCACTATATATGACCTTTAACATTTAAGATTTCTATGGACTTTAGTGGCTTAAATTTATAGATCCTTAAGATTCTATTAATAAAGCCCTTTCCTTTTTAATTTCTTTTATGTATTTTCCAAAATTTAAATAAAATTTAAAATTGTGTTTAATTAATTAAATTTTTTATTTTTGTAAATAAGCAATAAATTTATTAATGAAAAACATAAAAATATTTCCCTCGAATGACTATTTTCCTTTGATAACAAGAAGAATTAAGCTCACATTTATTAATAATTTTATATTTAAAAAAAAATCTCAATTCATATATGTTAAATATTTTTAAAATCAATAAAGATATATAAATTAAAGTTTTTTTAAAATAATAATATATCGAAAAGGGGAAAGAAATAAATTAAATAATTTTCAAACATATTATTTTTTAGAATAAAATATTATAAAAATAAAATCATTATAATAATAAAATTTAGTTGTAGTGGACTTGGAAAATCTTATCCCATTCTCGCATTTTCCTTTCCAGTGCTTGGGAACGGGGCCATGTCCTGATCGATGAAGCTTTGTCCTTCCGAAAAAATACCGGAATAAATCATACCGATCACTACATCAAAAAAGTAGTCAAATTTATCCCACAAGTGCCTTGTGTTAGGTCTCTTGAGGTCGAGGAAGTATGGGGATCACATCATGTGCAGTTGGAGTACATGATGAAGAAAAATGGCGAGAATTCCTAGTGCTCTCTGCGTCTTGTCGACTTCGTGCTCCCTTAACCTTGCGGAGAATCCTTGGAAAATAATGTTATAAACATGAAGCAACAATGTATCATCATGTCGCACATCCATAAAAGAGCTTGATTATGTTTTCACAGCCGCCTTGACAGAAGTAAGGATATTTATCAAAGTTGACGATTTTGGGTGTCCGTAGGGTTCTTGATGGTGTTGAATCCATTTCCACCATAAAAAACGATTCAAACACTCCAGCATTCTGATTTTTTTTATTTTTTATTTTACCAGATTCCAGTAAGAAATCTGTCATCCATGGGAATTTGTGGCATCGGTAGACAACCCCATTGGAATAACGCACGGTAATAGTTTGCCATGTGCATATTTCACAAAAAAACATGAATTATAATAAGAAATATATCATTGGCGAGTCACAAACACGGTTTGTCAAAATGACAATGCGATGGAAATGTTTACCTATTGTAAATGTCTTTTGGCAATGTGATGGAAGAATTGAAACTGGCTTTTCCAATGCTTGAAATATAACACCAATGGCCTTGATATGCATCTTTTAAGGACTTTCCGTTATGATCACACTAGTATCAAAGAAACATTACATTATGAATTCACATTATGTAAAATTAAACAGAGTGAAATGTTAGCATGTACAACTGTGAAAATCTTAATTAATATTTTTAAAATTATATATTTAAAATTAAATAAGGTGTAAGATTTATAAATTTTTTTATTACAAATTTTATGTGTATGTAAAATTTTAATAAAAATAAACATTTGTTTAACATTGTTATATGTAATTAAATTTATTTAATTATTTATATTTTATAAATAAAAAATTATGATTATTTATGTTATTAAAAATCGTTTTTTAATTTATATAATTATTTCAAATTTTAAAATTTAATTATAAACTTGCTTTTTATTTTATTTCTAGAAAATAATTTTTCCAAATCTTCCATTCTTTTCATATATCTTTACAACTTTCAAAATAATTACTACTTTGTACAGAATTTCAATGTGTACATTATAATGTCCTTCATGTGGCAAAGTATGAGGTGGTCGTGTACAACTTGGAAATATCAAATTTAAGATATACTTTATAGGCTTGACAGTCACGCAATCGAAATAAGGATGGGACGGTAGCCCATTACAAACTAGATTGAGGATATGAAAACGTGTGAATGAAGGTTGATTTTTTTTTCTGGATTCGGATATGTTACTGATTTGTTTAGATTTTGTTGTATTTTATTTTATTTTTTATTTATTAAATTAGTAATAATTTAATTTTAAAATTATGATTAAATTAAATTATATAATTTTTTATAAAATTTAAAATTTTATTTTGTATAATTATTTAGTTTTTTTTATATTTATATATAAATAAAGAAAGAAAATTTAATAGTACTTATTTATATAACATAATTATAAATTAAGGCACTTTGTATTAAATATAAATTAAAAAAATTGATTTTTATTAGAATTGAGAAATAGTTGATGATATAATAGTTTTAACCTTAAATGTTTATTTATAAATAAAATTGTTTTAATTGTTTATGTTTAATATAAAATATTAATTTTTATTTTAATATTTTAAATCTATTAGAGTTTAATTAATATTTTTTTTTTTTTTTAATAAATTATTATTATTATAATAATGTGTTAAGTAATTTATTTTATATTTATACATTTATAATATTGATATATATTTTTTAAGATATAATTTATTTAGTATAAGTGAAGTCAAATAATTTTCTTTTTTAATAGTAAGGCATGAGGATTTAAGATTAGAAGATTAGTAATTGGAAGATTGATAAGATTGGATTTATTAGTAGAGTTACAAATGTGAAGTTGTTGTTAGTTTTAGTATTTGGAGAATGGATCAATCAAATTTGTGTTCAAATGTAAAGGAAGGCAAAAGTGATTTAACATCATAAACAAAATCGCTAAAGAATTTTTTAGTGTTTTTAAGGATATATACATGGTATTATTCTTGAGGTTATTTAAAGACATTATCTTTTGAATTCCAATTTCAATAAATTTGTTGTAAAACCCATATTCAATATAATATTAGGTATAGTAAATTCGATTAAAGTTATTGAAGTTAAACTAGATATCATTCAAACTAAGCAATTAAGTGACATTGATGAATATGGAAGAGGCATTAGAAAGATATTCCAACAAAGTTCCAACTTCTTGTACATGATTGTCTATTTTGTTATGTTCATATATGCCCCTCCTTATCTTGAGAACAATATTCCACCAAATTTCTAGGACAGGGAGATGCATAGGGGGCATGTGGGAGCACCCCCAAATTTTAGAGAAATTCAGGGGTGATGGGGGATATCAATGTGTGTGTGTGTGTATAATTGTTGTTAGTTTTAGTGTTTGGAGAACATCAATGAAAGTTGTGTTCAGGTGTAAAGGAAGATAAAAGTGATTTAACATCATAAACAAAGTCGCTAAAGAATATTTTTAGTATTTTTAAGGATATGGACATGGTATTATTCTTAATTTTATTTTAAGACATCATCTTTTGAATTTGAATTTCAATAAATTTGTTGTAAAATCCACATCAATATAATATTACATATTGTAAATTCAATTAAATTTATTGAAGTTAGACTCGATATCATTCAAACTAAGAAAATTAAGTGACATTGATGAATATGGAAGAGGCATTAGCAAGATATTCCAACAAAGTTCCACTTTGTTGTACATGATTGTATTCCACCAAATGTTTAGGATGGGGAGATGTATAGGGAGGCATGTGGGAGCACCCCCAAATTTTAGATAAATTCAGGGGTGATGGGGGGGAATCAACGAGTGTGTGTGTGTGTGTGTGTGTGTGTGTGTGTGTGTGAGAGAGAGAGAGAGAGAGAGAGAGAGAGATTAAAATTCAAGTTATTTATGAAATTTCTTGATTCATACATCATAAATGATTCAATGAAATATAAATAGTAAAATATTGTATACATTAATTTAAATTCATCATTCAATATTCTATAATCTAATTAGTACTAAGTAGAATAGTCTCAATGAAGACTGGAATAATAAATTGAAATTACTTAAACTCAAAAATAGTAAAAAAGTGATGAGTACAAGACTTGGCCTATGGTCACCAATATCTAAAATAAAGACTGAAAAGTTAAAATTAAATATTAATAATGGACAATGAACCAATGTTATCAGAACTAGATGAGTCATTGAATTGGTTGACCCCAAAATTAGGAACCCCCCTCCCCCCCCCCACAAAAAAAAAAAACTAGACCAAAAAATTGGTAGACCAAAAAATCCATAAATATCAAATATTGAAAGGAAATGTAAATTTTCATGTGCATCCATATGAATCCAAAACATTATATGAAAATATGCAAATTTTCTCATATATATAGTAAGTAAGGGTGCATATAACCGAAATACTACTAAGTGCAATCCACATTTGAATCAAAATACATAAACAAAGAGGCTCTAAATGGCCTTTATAGTCAACAAAAAATGATGCTACAACAAATATATACATATCATCAAAATCAATGCCTATATTGGGATATTCATCATCAATATCTCCCTCTAAGCATTAAAATAAGATAATAAAATTTTTTAACATGCCAAACATTGCTCACATGAAGATGATAGCCTCGAAAGTGTCAACGGGGCCATCATGAAGACAATCATGTAGGAATGGGTGTACATTCTTAAAAATATGCATGTGCTCCCTATCCTATAGCCTCAATTCTTCCCAAATCACCATGCATTCTTATGAGCTTGGATTTTTCAATATAACTGTCACATTTTTAAAATCACACACACACATAGACATTCAAGAATGTGTGCATTTTTTTAAAAGTGTGCACACATATTTGAAAGTGTGCACATGTTCTCTAAAGCACACGTTCATTTTCAAAAGCTCACGTGCACTTTTTAAAGTGTATGCACTTTTTTAAAAGTGCCAACCTTTTCAAAAGTGCACACTCACTTTTTAAAGTGCATGTACATTCCTTAAAGTGTGTGCATGCTGGTATGACTATAATCTTTGAGAATAAATGAGGGAGGAGGGGGGGAGAGAGAGATACATATAGGGGGGTTTTGTGAAGGAGGGACTAAGGGAGGGGGGGGGGTAAATAAATAGATAAAGGAAGAGGAAGGAGGGTGGATATACAATATAAGAGAGAAAGGGAGAGGGAGTGAAGGAGAGAGGGGTAGATGGATATAGAGAGAGTGAATGAGTGAGAGGTCAAGATTGAGAGAGATATTGAGAGGAGGGTAAGAGAGGAATAGGGGAGAGGGAGGTAGCTATATAGGTAAAGAGAGAAATAGGGGGGATACTAGGGAAGGGAGAAAGGGAGGGATATTTAGGGAGAGAGCAAGGAAAAGGGAGAGAGGGTGAGAGAGTGAAGGAGTTTGCATGAGAGAGGGGGGGGGGATTTTTATAGAGGATGGGAGAGAGAGGAATGAGGGATGGGGAGAGAGACACATATTTTGGGGGGTTGTTGGGAAGGAGGGATTGGGGGAGGAAGAGTGGGATAGAGAAAGAGAGGAAGGGATACGGAGGAATTTGGAGAGATAAGGGGAGTGAAGTGGGAAATATAGAGATGGAGTGAATGAGTGAGAGAGAGAGATTGTCACACCTCCAGTTCATGAATTTTTTTTTTTTTTATTTTTTTTTTTTATATGGGGTGTCGTTTACCTGGTTGTTTGAGTAAGGAGTTAACTTTAACTTTTTCTGGTTAAAATTTCCTTTACTTACCTAGTATTTCTTAACACTTCATGCTTTCTTTGCCACTATCCCTGTCTATAAGCTTCATGCTTTCTTTCCCACTATCCCTGTCTATAAGCATTAAATACTCCTTTTGTATACTTTACCACACTATACCTCTAACTTTCATACGCCTTGGTGTTAACAAGCGATATTATTTTTAGACATAATATAAGCATAGGTTTTCTGGCATACCTACATAATGCATGTATATGTATATATACAAGACATCTATATCTATAGATGACCTATCCCCTTGACCATATTTTTGGAATTCACATAACTATATGTCACATATATTTACACCATATATATATGATCTATATATATATATATATATATATATATATATATATATATATAAGGTACGCCCTTTGATACATTACACAACCCATACATTTATATAACACTATGATATACATTCTACAACCTATGCATTCGTACTATGACGTGAAGGCGCGCACGTATATGTGTGACACCTATCTATATATATATTGTTAAAACCCCCTTTTTATACATTAGCACGCAGTTCGTGTAATTATACCATTGATATATATATCATGGCTAGTATTATTGAACCCGCCTCATCCTTTTATTTAACACGTCGATTATTGATTTTTCATAGAATACATTGGCACGCGTTTCTGGCTTAACACGTCGGCGAGACTATGTCATCGTGGAGCTTACGGCGACGGTCCATTGACATATACGCCGCGAATTGGAATTGCATCATGCTACGTAGATGCGCATGGTCAATGGGTATGACTGAGTTCCGATTGTCGACTTTGTGGCGTCCAGACCTACCCATTCATCCTACTCATCAATTTTAGTGGAGTGGTTTTAAATTTTACCACCATCCCTCTAATGCGGCACTGTAGAGCCTGCTCTGCTCGTTTTGCACTGGTGTGAAGGGTACCGCCCGTGACGTGGTCACCAGATATGCGTGTTGATGTTACTTACCTCCTAAGTCGAATTAGCGTTATGCTGCTTTGAACAAGTGCTATAAAATCTGAATTGTTTATACGCAAAACATGCCTATGCGTACTGGCTATTGACAGGAACAGCAGCGTAGGATTGTGATCGTATGCTATGATTTAACATGTGTTTACTGTGATGTCTGATGTTTTTTTTTTCTTTTGGTTGCAGGGCCGGTTCCTTGTTCGGGAGAGTTAAGCATTGGATGCCGGCGAGTGTGTACCCGTGTTCTGTATGTACATTACGTGGCACGTTTATTTTCGCTATTCTCTGCTGGCCCAGCACGGAGTGCGTCAGTCCCTGCATTGGAACCGTTTGAATACTAGGGTTATCCTACCACCAGTATGAATTCTTGGCGTAACACACAGCTGGATGGTACAAGAGGGCCGATCCTTGCAGCTATGCAGACTATATCGTACTAGTAGATCGACGCAACTGATTTTTCCCAGATCGACATTGGGATTTTCTGATTTCCTGGGGCAATGGGGTTAGGTTTTTTCCCCTACCCATCTGTTGGGTCTTCGCGGCAACAATTCGATGTCCTTCCTATTGTTCTATGCCTAAGAGTATCTATATAGTCGGTTCAGTCTAAGTTGGATCTATTTCTTGTCGTTGCAGTTGTCATTGTTCTCAGTTTCTTTTCCTACAGCATGATTCGTTTCCGGTGTGTTGTGCAGAGATAATACAACAGAGTGCCGGTGTAAATCTTCTGCTCGTAAGAGAAACTCCGCCGCCAGGTTTATCGTTCTAATTTAACCCTAACTCTATCAATTTTTTATACTTGCATTTCTTCGAATAACTCAGTAAGTGTTATCTCAAATTCGTTTTCAGGTTATTCGTGCAGAGGTTTCAGAAGACGAGGTATCCCCGGTCGCTCTCTTTAGGTTTCAGACCTCTCCTTGTCTTTATTTGTATAAATAAGGGTAGTCTGTTGATGTTACAACGAGTTGTTTGACTCGTAGGGTTTCTCTGTTTGCAGGTCACGTATTTCCGTTTCAAGAATTCGTCACCATGGATACACTCATTATCTGTCTACGCGTCGACCCCTAACATTTTTTTTCCAGGTCTTTCTATGCTCGGCGCCCGGATTCAGATTGTGTTTGACTCCCGTTGGGTAACCTCACTACGATTACTAATATTCTCTTTCTCTCTGACAGAACCCATCTTATGAATTTGTTTATATGCTCTTATTGGCTTGGCTCGGTCATTTTCTCCCATCAGGCGCTGTCGTTTTTGTGTTTCGGTTAGTGTTAATACTCGTACATTCCTCATGAAAATTTGCATAGCTGCATCGCATTTTGAATTGATTTATTTTCTACCTGTTACCATATATAAACATCTACCGCTCGCAATATATGGCCTCGGCCTCCTGCGCAGGGATTATTTTGTTTTGGTCTCGGCATTTGCTACCTACGCGTTGTTGCTTAGATTTAATTGTCGAAATTGGTTAACTATACAGTGTTTCAAAATTATATTGTAGTATTCGCTCAGACAGAACCCTAATTTCAGTGAAATATTTACGAGAGTATGGTAGAAGGATTCGTTTTAATTTTATATCCATGTACAGTGAGTCGGCCCATTGCAATAGGGTTTGACCATGCGTTCCACCTATCTACCTTGGAATTCATATATATGTATAATGCGTGCGTCTAACTCATAAATTTTCAATCGTGATTCATATGGATAGATATATATAAGGGTTGCCACCACGATTTATTAAGAATCGGGCTCATACCATATGATTAGCTCGCAGATTATTTATTGTTTCCTTTTCATTACACATTTACATATTTTCTAAACTCATAGTGGAATTTAAAAGTATATGGAGTTCCTTTTTTTTTTTTATATGCTATATAATTCAATGTTGGAAGTACTTTTCAAATGCAATGGTCACTATGCTTTGTTATACATTGCTATGGCACTTCTATAGTATAAATTTACTTCTTGGCTTAGTAAGGATACATATTCTAAAGTTCTTGCTCTATAATTATGTATAGTTTTGAAGTATGATATAAGGCAGAAGTAGATTTCCGTTCCTACATAAATTTTTTCTATTGAAATAAATATCCATAACTTGAACCAATCATGGTTTAAAATCTTTATACCACTCTATTTTACATATTAGTATTTTTCCATCATGCAACATAGAAAAAGGACACCTCATGGTGTTCCTCCGGATAAAAGTAGGACCGATATAAAAGCAACCAATTATCTTACTAGAAACTCCATATGAGCATATATATTCACCTTGGTATACATATACTTGTCGTGCAAGAAGCGAAGATTCTCTCAGAGACCAAGTAGCCTCGCATTTAAATCATCTTTGGTTTAAAGTTTCTCATGCACTTCCTCTATGGATTTATGGTCTACAACTAACCAGAATCTGGAAGGTGAAAGCCTTAGGATGGATTCGGGTAAATGTAGTACTAAAATCAATCATACCATTAAATTTGATTTTATATGTAGCCAATTCATACTATCATAAGACAAAATAACCAGAATTTAAAAACATACCACAATTGCACTTGACCAACCTCCCAACCTTAGAGTCCTCTTTATCTCCCAGGACTCACCCCCGAGCTGAGATCACCTCCTAGAACAGATCAACCTCTGATCTTCCTAGGAGCAGCTTATTTAAGCTCATAATTCCCCAAAGCATGTTTCTAATTCTGCGTCCAGAATAGCAGGATGCTTTCTTTCCTGTTTAGCCTAGGCTTCCCATTTTGGGACTCTTTAAAGTTGTTTTATGCTTTTCCTCATCTTTTCCAGCTTTTTCTCACCTCTTCCCAACTACTCCTCTTCATTGGGGAAATTTAGATTCCTCCTCAAATCTAAATTAATTTCTTTCAAGGATTTTTTGAAAGATTTTGGGGATTTGTTGCCTTATCCATCCTCATGGATTTGGCAAGTGATCTCTAATTCTCATCTTGGTCAAAATGCACAATCATTTTATTTATTTCCTCAAATAAAATATGCCAATACATTCACACCATACGTATCCCTTGGGGTCCACCCCCTTAGGATTTAAGTTCAAATGTCTAACTTTAAAAATTCGGGGAGGAACTCGGGGTGTTATATTCCCCTTCTTGTTATATTCCCCCTCTGAAAATAAACACCGTCCTCGGTGTTGTTATTCAACTACTAGAGTTCATTTAAAGAAAAACGGATATTTCTTCATCATTTCAGCTTCCCTTTCCCAGGTAGCTTCTTCAGCAGTAAAGTGCTTCCACTGCACTTTTACTCTGGCCACTGTTTTGTTTCTCAATTCAATTTCTTCCCGCTCCAATATTTGAAGCGGTTCTGGCAGAAACTCCCCTTCTGGTTCCACCTGTACAACATTCCAATCAACTATGTGAGAAGCATCATGCACATATCCTTTTAATAATGAAACATGAAACACATTATGCACTCTAACATGGGGTGGTAAGGCCAGCTTGTAAGCCACTGGTCCCACCCTTTCTAAAACTTCAAAAGGACCACAATATCTAGGAGCCAGTTTTGCACAACTTCCTGCATAAAGTGTGCTCTTTTTTGGTTTGATGCGCAAATACACATGATCCCCCACTTTGAATTCTCGGTGCACTCTTTTCTTATCAGCATAGCTCTTCTGTCGATCTTGTGCTGTCTTGATATTTCTCTGTATTTGTTTGACAATTCTTTCCATCTCTTGTAGTGCATCCGGTCCCAACACCAGTTTATCCTCTGGTTGACTCCAGCTCAAGGGAGTACGACACTTTCTCCCATAGAGTGCCTCAAACGGACTCATCTTAATAGAGGATTGGTAACTATTATTATAGGCAAACTCAGCTAAATGCAGATACTCTTCCCATTTTGATGGCCTATCCATCACATACATTCTCAGCATATCCTCTAAAATTTGATTTGTCCTTTCTGTTTTCCCATCAGTTTGAGGGTGATAGGCAGTACTAAAATTCAGTTTAGTACCCATTCCTGCAAACAATCCTTTCCAGAATGTAGCGGTAAACTTAGCATCTCGATCTGAAACAATTACTTTGGGAACTCCATGAAGCCTTACTATCTCCTTCAGGAAAACATTTGCTACTTGAGCTGTTCCGAAAGTAGATTTCACTGGTATAAAGTGAGAAGCTTTTGTGAGAGTGTCTACTACTACCATTACATAATCATGTTGATATTTAGTCTTGGGTAATCCTATTATAAAATCCATGGAAACTGTGTCCCATTTCCATTCTGCAATTGGAAAAGGGTTTAAAAGACCTGCTGGATGTTGGTGCTCAACTTTGACTAGCTGACATTCCATACATCTACTTAAATACTCTGCCACATCTCTCTTCATTCCTGGCCAGAACAACTTCTTCTTCAAGGCTGTTAACATCTTTTGGTATCCTGGATGTCCTGCATAGGGCTGTTTGTGATATTCATCTAGAATTTCTCTTTTCAATGACTCTATATCTGGAATATACAACCTGTTTTTGTAATAGAGTAGCCCTCTTTGGGTTTTAGTGAAATCAGTTTTATCCTTTTTCTGTAGTTTCACCAAGAGTGCTTCATAGTGGGGATCTTGATTTGCTGCTTTTCCTACCAATTCCTCTGTCTCCATCTGAGCACTACTCCCAATGTTGTTTAAATGTTGACAAGAATTTCTACTTAATGCATCAGCAACTTTATTTTCTTTCCCCTTGATATGCTTGATGTCCATATCAAATTCACTTAAAAAGGACAACCATCTGGCTTGTCTTGCATTCAGGTCAGTTTGGGAAAAGAAGTATTTAAGGCTAATATGATCAGTCATCAATGTGAACTTTTTCCCTAGAAGATAGTGCCGCCACATCTTCAGAGCATGGATAATAGCTGCAAATTCCAAATCATATGCACTATAATTCTGTTCATGTATTTTCAGTTTCCTAGATTCATAGGCAATGACTGAGTTTTCCTGCAACAGGACTCCTCCCAGCCCTTCTCTGCAAGCATCTGTACATACAACAAACTCTTTATCAGGATCAGTAATTTTTAATATAGGGGCTGAAATAAGTTTTTGTTTTAACTGCTCGAAACTGTTTTGACATTTTTCAGTCCACACAAACTTGACACCCTTTCTTTGCAATGAAGTGATGGGATGTGCTATGGCAGAAAATCTTTCCACAAATCTACGATAGTAGCCTGCCATCCCCATGAATGACCTTACTGCTGAAACATCAGTTGGGACTGGCCATTCCTTAATTTCTTTTATCTTTTCAGGGTCAACTGCAAGCCCTTTTTCAGAAATAATATGACCCAAATATTGAATTTTATCTTTATAAAATTCACATTTACTGAACTTGGCATATAGCTGATTTTCTTTCAGAGTTTGCAACACTATTCTCAGGTGTTCCTTATGTTCTTCCTCGTTTTTGGAGTAAACTAAGATATCATCTATGAACACAAGAACAAATTTGTCCAAATACTTATTCAACACACTGTTCATCAGGCACATAAATGTGGCAGGGGCATTTGTCAACCCAAAAGGTAGGACTACAAATTCGTAATGCCCATACCTGGTTCGAAATGCGGTTTTGCTGATGTCTTCTTCTTTAATTCTAAGCTGGTGATAACCAGTCCTTAGGTCTATCTTGGAAAAGACTGAAGCTCCTCTCACTTGATCAAAAAGATCATCAATTCTAGGAAGTGGATATCTATTCTTAATGGTCAATTTTTTCAGTTGACGATAGTCAATGCACATCCTAAAAGTTCCATCCTTCTTTTTCACAAATAAAACTGGGGCTCCCCAAGGAGACACACTTGGTCTGATATATCCTTTATCTAACAATTCCTGTAATTGCATTTTCAGTTCCATTAGTTCAGGAGGGCTCATTCGATAAGGTGCTCGGGAAACAGGTGTTGCCCCTGGTACCAGATCGATTGAAAAATCAATCTCTCTTTTGGGGGGAAGATGAGGAATTTCCTTGGGAAAGACTTCCTTAAATTCTCTCATGACTGGTATAGCATCCAGTAACTCTTCCTCAGTTTGTTGTTCTATTTCTTCTACATGCACTGCATAGACTTGGTATCCTTTTCTAGCTGTTCTTTTTAATTGTAAGGCTGATATTTGTCTTATTGAAATGGATTTTGGTTTCCCTTTTAGTGTAAAAGGTTTCCCTTCTTCATCCACACAATGCAGGGTTTTATCCCAGCAGTTCATCAAGGCTTTCTTCTTTTCCAGCCAATCCATTCCTATCAGTAAATCATATGATCCTAATGGCAATATGTTCAAATTTACTTCCGTTGTAAAGCCATTCAATTGTAGTGCTGTTTTGGGCAATTTATGTGTGACTTTTCTCTTAGTTCCAGTGGCCAGTTGTAACAACCATGACTGCTGATATTTTTCAGCTTTAAGTTTACATTTTTCTACAATTCCAGGACTAATGTAAGTCAAAGAAGCACCTGAATCAATCAAAACAGTAATAGGTATGTCAGAAATCTTACCCTCCATTTCCACCATGGTTGCTTGATGTTCTGCTTGCCGATTTTCCAAGGCTGCACTGATAGTTGGTATGTTTCTGGCTATGTCATTGAATGTTGTTGCCTCTCGCTCTCTGCTGATCATATGAATATTTCGATGGGGGCAGTCCCTCATCATATGGGGTTCTCCACAGCCCCAACATTTCAAAGGTTCCTTCATTCTGACTGTCCCTTCCTTTTTATTCCCTTCTACCGGTTTTGAAGCCACTTGGGACTGAGCAGTTTGACTTTCTCTTGGTTTATTGAATTTTTTCCGCTGATGATCTCTACCAAAATTTCTTAGATATGCTGGTTTTGGTATTTTACCTTTGAACTCACCCTTGTTCAGCCAGCTCTTCCCTTGTTCAGCTTTACCTTTAAACTGCTGATAGCATAATCTTGCTTTTCTAACAGCTTCATCCATTGTCTTTGGGTTGTCAAACTCTATTTTCTCCTTGTACACAGTAGGTAAGCAATTCAAAAATCTTTGAACCTTTGCTTTTTCTTCCCTAATGTAAGGAACATATCTCAGTAAATTGGTAAACTTAGTGACAAACTCATCAATAGTGAGCTGTCCTAGTCTAAGTTCATGGAATTCTTTTGCTTTATCATCATAATATCGTTCATTTAAATAACGACTTTTGAACTTCGTCTGAAAATCTTCCCAAGTAACTGTCTTTTCATCAATGGCATGCACCATTTTTGTCTCTTCCCACTACAGTGTAGCCTTTCCTTGTAGCTGATACACAGCTAATCTGGCCTTCAGATTGCTCTCATATTCATATACTTGAAAATACTTGATCATATTCAGCAACCAAGCTTCCGCATCCTCTTCCTTCTCCCCATCATAGGAGGGGGGTTTGATCTTTCTAAATTCCCCCTGCAATTCTTTTTTCTGCTTATGTTGATGTCTAGCTGCATCCTCATCCTCAGACTCATCCATCTTTCTTTTTCCAGAACCTTCGCCTTCCTGGCTGTTCCGGGAAGTTAGCTCTCTGATGAGCTTTTCCTGCTCCTTACTGGCTGATGACAACATGTCATTCTGGCTTCTTAGTTCAGCCAATTCTCGTTGCATCCTGTGCAACATGGCCATTACCGGGGCATTGGGATCTGGAGTAGCAAACTCATCATGCAGATCCACATAGATTTCTCCCTCTTCAGCCATTTTAGCACCACTGTATACACTCATACATTTGATTAGTAAGACAAAAAAAAAAATCTCTACAATGTTTACTAATAATTAAAATTCGGTGAGCACAATAACAACAGCCCAATTTTTTCACTTGGGCTCCGATACCATTTGTCACACCTCCAGTTCATGAAATTTTTTTATTTTTTTATTTTATACGGGGTGTCGTTTACCTGGTTGTTTGAGTAAGGAGTTAACTTTAACTTTTTCTGGTTAAAATTTCCTTTACTTACCTAGTATTTCTTAACACTTCATGCTTTCTTTGCCACTATCCCTGTCTATAAGCTTCATGCTTTCTTTCCCACTATCCCTGTCTATAAGCATTAAATAATCCTTTTGTATACTTTACCACACTATACCTCTAACTTTCATACGCCTTGGTGTTAACAAGCGATATTATTTTTAGACATAATATAAGCATAGGTTTTCTGGCATACCTACATAATGCATGTATATGTATATATACAAGACATCTATATCTATAGATGACCTATCCCCTTGACCATATTTTTGGAATTCACATAACTATATGTCACATATATTTACACCATATATATATGATCTATATATATATATATATAAGGTACGCCCTTTGATACATTACACAACCCATACATTTATATAACACTATGATATACATTCTACAACCTATGCATTCGTACTATGACGTGAAGGCGCGCACGCATATGTGTGACACCTATCTATATATATATTGTTAAAACCCCCTTTTTATACATTAGCACACAGTTCGTGTAATTATACCACTGATATATATATCATGGCTAGTATTATTGAACCCGCCTCATCCTTTTATTTAACACGTCGATTATTGATTTTTCATATAATACATTGGCACGCGTTTCTAGCTTAACACGTCGGCGAGACTATGTCGTCGTGGAGCTTACGGCGACGGTCCATTGACATATACGCTGCGAATTGGAATTGCATCATGCTACGTAGATGCGCATGGTCAATGGGTATGACTGAGTTCCGATTGTCGACTTTGTGGCGTCCAGACCTACCCATTCATCCTACTCATCAATTTTAGTGGAGTGGTTTTAAATTTTACCACCATCCCTCTAATGCGGCGCTGTAGAGCCTGCTCTGCTCGTTTTGCACTGGTGTGAAGGGTACCGCCTGTGACGCGGTCACCAGATATGCGTGTTGATGTTACTTACCTCCTAAGTTGAATTAGTATTATGCTGCTTTGAACAAGTGCTATAAAATCTGAATTGTTTATACGCAAAACATGCCTATGCGTACTGGCTATTGACAGGAACAACAGCATAGGATTGTGATCATATGCTATGATTTAACATGTGTTTACTGTGATGTCTGATGTTTTTTTTTCTTTTGGTTGCAGGGCCGGTTCCTTGTTCGGGAGAGTTAAGCATTGGATGCCGGCGAGTATGTACCCGTGTTCTGTATGTACATTACATGGCACGTTTATTTTCGCTATTCTCTGCTGGCCCAGCACGGAGTGCGTCAGTCCCTGCATTGGAACCGTTTGAATACTAGGGTTATCCTACCACCAGTATGAATTCTTGGCGTAACACATAGCTGGATGGTACAAGAGGGCCGATCCTTGCATCTATGCAGACTATATCGTACTAGTAGATCGACGCAACTTATTTTTCCCAGATC
The DNA here is from genome assembly GCA_034641835.2 of Pinus albicaulis. Taxonomy (NCBI): domain Eukaryota; kingdom Viridiplantae; phylum Streptophyta; class Pinopsida; order Pinales; family Pinaceae; genus Pinus; species Pinus albicaulis. The sequence continues at coordinate 205,440 of JAXQQM020088879.1, forward strand.
GACATTGGGATTTTCTGACTTCCTGGGGCAATGGGATTAGGTTTTTTTCCCTACCCATCTGTTGGGTCTTCGCGACAACAATTCGATGTCCTTCCTATTGTTCTCCGCCTAAGAGTATCTATATAGCCGGTTCAGTCTAAGTTGGATCTATTTCTTGTCGTTGCGGTTGTCATTGTTCTCAGTTTCTTTTCCTACAGCATGATTCATTTCCGGTGTGTTGTGCAGAGATAATACAACAGAGTGCCGGTGTAAATCTTCTGCTCGTAAGAGAAACTCCGCCGCCAGGTTTATCGTTCTAATTTAACCCTAAATCTATCAATGTTTTATACTTGCATTTCTTCGAATAACTCAGTAAGTGTTATCTCAAATTCATTTTCAGGTTATTCGTGCAGAGGTTTCAGAAGACGAGGTTTCCCCGGTCGCTCTCTTTAGGTTTCAGACCTCTCCTTGTCTTTATTTGTATAAATAAGGGTAGTCTGTTGATGTTACAACGAGTTGTTTGACTCGTAGGGTTTCTCTGTTTGCAGGTCACGTATTTCCGTTTCCAGAATTCGTCACCATGGATACACTCATTATCTGTCTACGCGTCGACCCCTAAGATTTTTTTTCCAGGTCTTTCTATGCTCGGCGCCCGGATTCAGATTGTGTTTGACTCCCGTTGGGTAACCTCACTACGATTACTGATATTCTCTTTCTCTCTGACAGAACCCATCTTATGAATTTGTTTATATGCTCTTATTAGCTTGTCTCGGTCATTTTCTCCCATCAGGCGCTGTCGTTTTTGTGTTTCGGTTAGTGTTAATACTCGTACATTCCTCATGAAAATTTGCATAGCTGCATCGCATTTCGAATTGATTTGTTTTCTACCTGTTACCATATATAAACATCTACCGCTCGCAATATATGGCCTCGACCTCCTGCGCAGGGATTATTTTGTTTTGGTCTCGGCATTTGCTACCTACGCGTTGTTGCTTAGATTTAATTGCCGAAATTGGTTAACTATACAGTGTTTCAAAATTATATTGTAGTATTCGCTCAGACAGAACCCTAATTTTAGTGAAATATTTACGAGAGTATGGTAGAAGGATTCGTTTTAATTTTATATCCATGTACAGTGAGTCGGCCCATTACAATAGGGTTTGACCATGCGTTCCACCTATCTACCTTGGAATTCGTATATATGTATAATGCGTGCGTCTAACTCATAAATTTTCAATCGTGATTCATATGGATAGATATATATAAGGGTTGCCACCACGATTTATTAAGAATCGAGCTCATACCATATGATTAGCTCGCAGATTATTTATTGTTTCCTTTTCATTACACATTTACATATTTTCTAAACTCATAGTGGAATTTAAAAGTATATGGAGTTCCTTTTTTTTTTTTTTTATATGCTATATAATTCAATGTTGGAAGTACTTTTCAAATGCAATGGTCACTATGCTTTGTTATACATTGCTATGGTACTTCTATAGTATAAATTTACTTCTTGGCTTAGTAAGGATACATATTCTAAAGTTCTTTCTCTATAATTATGTATAGTTTTGAAGTATGATATAAGGCAGAAGTAGATTTCCGTTCCTACATAAAAAATTTCTATTGAAATAAATATCCATAACTTGAACCAATCATGGTTTAAAATCTTTATACCACTCTATTTTACATATTAGTATTTTTCCATCATGCAACATAGAAAAAGGACACCTCATGGTGTTCCCTCTCGATAAAAGTAGGACTGATATAAAAGCAAGCAATTATCTTACTAACCTACATATGAGCATATATTTTCACCTTGGTATACATATATGTAATACAATTTAGATATCTATTCTCTGTAGAGACCAAGTACCCTCAGATTTAAATCATCTTTGGTTTAAAGTTTCTGGGGGTGTCTCCTCTATGGATTTATGTTCTACAACTAACCCGAATCTGGAAGGTGAAAGCCTTAGGATGGACTCTGGTAAATGTAGTACTAAAATTTCTCATTTTAATAAAATTCGATTTTATATGTAGCCAATTCATACTGTCATAAGACAAAGTAACAAGAATTTCAGAACATACCACAATTGCAATTGACCAACCTCCCAACCTTAGAGTCCTCTTTGTCTCCTAGGACTCACCCCCGAACTGAGATCACCTCCCAAGACGGATCAACCTCGATCTACTTAGGAGCGACTTATTTAAGCTCATAATTCCCCAAATCATGTTTCTAATTCGCGTCCCGAATAGCGGGATGCTTTCTTTCTGTTTAGCCTAGGCTTCCCATTTTTGGGACTCTTTAAAGCTCGTTTTATGCTTTTCCCTCGACTTTTTCCAGCTTTTTCTCACCTCTTCCCAACTACTCCTCTTCATTGGGGAAATTTAGATTCCTCCTCAAATCTAAATTAATTTCTTTCAAGGATTTTTTGAAAGATTTTTTGGGGATTTGTTGCCTTATCCATCCTCATGGATTTGGCAAGTGATCTCTAATTCTCATCTTGGTCAAAATGCACAATCATTTTATTTATTTCCTCAAATAAAATATGCAAATACATTCACACCATACTTATCCCTTGGGGTCCACCCCCTTAGGATTTAAGTTCAAATGTCTAACTTTAAAAATTCAACACACAAATTGGGGGTGTTACACAAGCAACCCTCTCCCTCTCCCTCTCCTCCCCCTCCTCCTCTCTCTCCCTCCCTCTCCTCCACCTCCCTCTCTCTCCCCGTCCCCCTCATCCCCTACCTCTCCATCTCCCTCTCCGTCCCCTCCCTCTTCCTCCCCTCCCCCTCCTCCTCCCCCTCCCTCCTCCTCTCTCTCCCTCCCTCTCCTTTGCCTCCCTCTCTCACTCTCCCCCTCCACCTCCTCCTCTACCTCTCCCTCTCTCCCCCTCCTCCTCCCCCTCCACCTCCTCCCCTACCTCTCCCCCTCTCCCTATCCCTCTCCCTCTAACCTTCCCCCTCCACCTCCTCCCCTACCTCTCCCTCTCTCCCCCCTCCTCATCCTCCCTCTCACTCGCTTCCCTCTCCCCGTCCCTCTCCCTCTCTCCCCCTCTCTCTCCCTCTCTCCCTCCCCCCTCTCTCTCTCTCTCTTTCTCCTCCTCCCCCCCTCTCTCTCTCCTCCACCTACCTCTCTCCCGCTCCCCCTCCACCTCCTCCCCTACCTCTCCCTCTCTCCCTCCTCCCTCTCCCTCTCACCTTCCTCCTCCTCCTCCCTCTCCCTCTCCCCCACCTCCCCCAACCTCTCCCTCTCCCTCTCTCCCCCTCCCTCTCCCTCTCCTCCCTCTCACCCCCTTCCTCCACCTCCTCCCTCCCCTCTCTTTCCCCTCTCCCTCTCCCTCCTCTGTCTTCTCTCTTTTCGTGTCCGCCTCCCTCCCCCTCACCTCCCCGCTCCTCCTTATTTTCTGCCTCCCTCTCACTCTCACCCTCTCTCCCTCTCTGCCCCCTCTCATTCGCTGACCTCTCCCCCCCCCCCCACTCTCTCTCTCTCTCCTGTCCCCCCCCCACTCTCTCTCTCTCTCTCTCTCTCTCCCCTACTTCTCCCTCTCTCCCCCCTCCCTCTCCCTCTCCTTCTCCCTCTCACCTTCCTCCTCCTCATCCTCCTCTCCTCGTGAGCCCCTCCATCCCTCTCCCTCTCTCTCCCCTCTCCCCTTCTCTCTCCCTCCGCCTCCCTCCCTCCTCCCCCTCCACCTCCTCCCTACCTCTCCCCTCCTCTCCCCCCCCTCCCTCTCCCTCTCCCTCTCACCTTCCTCCTCCTCCTCCTCCCTCTCACTCGCTACCCCCTCCCCGTCCCTCTCCCTCTCTCCCACCTCCCCCTCCACACCCCCCTCGCCCCTCTCTCTCTCTCTCTCCTCACTACCCATCTCTCTACCTTTGTCCCTCTCACTTCCTCTCCTACTATCCTTACTTGCCTTGCTTAATATGTCTTTCAAAAATTCCATCTCAAGCTCTCTCTCCTCCGCCTGCCCGTCCCCATGCTCCCCTACCTCTCCCTCTCCCTCTCACCTTCCTCCTCCTCCTCCTCCCTCTCACTCGCTGCCCCCTCCTCCTCCCCTTCCCTCTCCCCCTCTCTCTCTCTCTTTCTCCTCCTCCCTCTCTCTCTCCCTCTCTCTCTCCTCACTTCCCATCTCTCTACATTTGTCCCTCTCACTTCCTCTCCTACTATCCTTACTTACCTTGCTTAATATGTCTTTCAAAAATTCCATCTCAAGCTCTATCTCTCTGCCTCCCTACCCACATCTCTCTGCCCCTCACTCCCTCTTTTTCTCCATCTTCCCCTCTGTCTTTGACATCTCTTTCTCACTCTACTAATCTCTCTTTTTACCTCTCTCTCCCACTAGAGCTATCCTTTTCTACATCTCTCACCCTATCACTCATCTCCTTCTCTCCCTCAATCTCTCACACATGTATACCAACTTACTCACTCTCTCCTCTTGTCTCCCTCTTCCTATCTCTTCCCCACTTTCCCATTCTTACTATCTACCCACATTTCCCTCTTCATATTTATCTTCTTTCATCTTATTATCACTCATCTCCTTCTCTCCCTCTCTCTCACACACATGTACACCCACTAAATCACTCTCTCCTCTTTTCTTCCTCTTCCTATCTCTTCCCCACTTTCCCATCCTCACTATTTACCCACATTCCCATCTTCACGTTTATCTTCTTTCTTCTTTCTCTCTACCTCTTTGCTCTAAAATACACTAAAATATTAAAAGCTTTACTTTAATAAAATTCATATGAAAAAATACACTAAAATATTGAAAGCTAATATGTATAATATATAAGAAAGTACAAAAAAATTTACATAAAAATAAAAATATATTCATATTAATTTTCTGTCTACTAAATACTATTGAATAAACTTTAATTTTCTCTTTAAATCTGAAAATATAGTATATATCTCAAATATATTTCTAAAAAATAAAAACCAAAAAATACATCTACTTCATATTCAAACCAATTCAATGAAATTTCCTCAAAATACTGTTTCTCCCCAATCTAATAAATACAAATGCACAAAATATCATTTAAATATATCAATAATAAATATTATTTACAATTTAATTTAATTGTGACTAAAAAAAATAACAATATTTTATAATAAAAATTATCCAAACTGATCGTGAATAAACATTTACTTTAAACAAAGTAAGATCTCACCAGAAAATCTCATCTGCATAATGATTGTGAAAAGCCAAATTACAAACAAAAACAAATATGTTGAAACCATGTTGTTTCTTCCTCTAATAAAATAGCAATTTCTTAAGGTATCTTTCTTGATGGTTAAAAAAAATACAATACAATTTTATCATCCAGCCTCCAATAAATATAAAATATTTATGTATATTTCATTACTGACCTTTGAAATATAACGATATATGTATAAATAACTATTGATATTTGGAGATTGAAATGGATCAACAAAATTCTCAATAAGCTGAAGAAAACGTAAACGAAGGAAAGAATCAGCATACAAGGTTATTGTCCCCGAACCAGAAGCCATGGAGCTTTTATCCTTTTACTTAGGAAGGCGTTCGGTGTTGATTATGTGAATTGTTTCTACAATAACAATTAACAACTTATAAAAATGATAGTGGTGCGGTCTTGGTTTTATTTTTTATTAATCAGTTTCGACTTTTGAATGCTTGTTTCATCCATAAGTTGCCTCAATACGGGGACATGCTCATCATCTCCAGGCTCTCCATGGAATATAAGGTTTTCATCAAAAATTTAAAATAAAGCCTAAACTTCTTAAGAGAGAATATCATGTCAAGTAGTCGCGAATGTGGAATACTGTTGGGAAACGTGATTTAAATTTTGGTTAGGAGAGAGGAAAGCTTACTTAGGATTTCGTTAAGAATCCAAGTAGAAAACAGTGAAAAAACATTCAAGAGGGAGAATCCAACAAAGAAAGATGGTTTTAATTTATTTTCGTAACTTGGTTTCCAGAATAGCTTACACCTAATTTTTGATTGAAAATACAACATAAATTATTTAGAAACTAGAGTAGAGCTCAGTGTAAAGTATATGAGAAATACCTCGAATAAGTATCCTTCAGAGTTGATTATTAACATTATGGTAGTCCAACGTTTCCATTGGAGCTCCTCAGCAATCTTTTCTAAGCCTGCACGCGCAAAAAAAAAATATACCCAAAAGAAGCCGTGCATGTGGGATGTGCAAAATAAACAGTTACACAATATGTGCTATTTACAATAACCATGGCTATAGGGAGTAAGAAGGCCAGCCACCCATCTCCCAGACAGAAGCAAATCTAAACAATAAAAAAAAAGAAAATAAAAGAAAAGCCCACGAATATACTACGAGCAAGAACTGAGAAATAATGATGGATATTGCTAAAGCATTCACAGACTAAGAAAAAAGAGGAAGAAATAAAAAATGAAAAAGGACAAATCAACAAGGTGCACTGCATCAGCACAAAATCAACAACCCACCGCCCTCTATCACCGAGTTCTCTATAGCATTCTACTGTGCTCTGCTCACTTTGATGTAACTAGTGTTGTAACACTTTGATTTTAGTTTTTATATTAAATATATTTTATATAGATCAAAAAACTGGATTTTTTTTATTTTTTGAAAATTATTATTATTGAAATATACATATAAATTACATTAAAAAAATTACATAGTTTAATATACGTTATTCATATCATTATTGATTTCAAATATATTCATATATCTATTTTTAAATAATTATTATTTATTAGTCATGAGGAAATATTAGAGTAGAGATGTTTGTATACTTTAATGAAGAGTTGTATCTAATATAACCTTTATTACTATTATTATTATATATTTAGCAGTACCTTTCATTTTCTCTTTTTTTTTCTTTTTAACTCTATCTTTATCAACATGTACAAATACATCACCCCGAAGGGAATTGAACTTGTGATGAGTGCTATAACAACCCGCCTCATACATTCTCAATATTTTAAATGGAAAAATATTACTCATTGTCTGAGCCCTTCATTAGGTTCCTAACTTTGATTCCAACTATAAAATCATTAATTTACTTTACAATTTTTTACGAACATAACAATGATTATGTAAAAATATCTATGAAAGTAAATGATTATGTAAAGATATCTAGGAAAGTAAGGTTAATGTGAGCTATAAAACATGACTAGAAGTTTCAACTATTATCTAACTCTCACAAATAATCTAAATTGGTAATTGGAGCAACAAGTTAGAATCCAATAAAAATAATATTCTAACATGCTATCATTTTTTAACTTTTTATTTTGATATTCTAACATGCTATCATTTTTTAACTTTTTCTCTTTTTCAGGAATAAATTATCCAATCAAGAAAACTTTTTATCCTTTTCAGGAAGAAATGATCTAACTAAGAAATTAGAAACTAACACTTAGAGTAGAAATTAAGGATGTAACTAGTGTTGCAACACTTTGATTTTAGTCTTTATATTAAATATATTAATCACTTGTGTCTATAATAAATGTATTTTGTATTATTTAACATGGAATATAGAAGAATAAATATAATTATGTTTTTTTAAGATATAAAGATATTTAATATAATATAATAACAGCTGATAATTTTGATTTTTATAATATAAGTGACCAAATTTTATATAGATGAAAAAAATGGATTTTTTTTATTTTTTGAAAATTATTATTATTGAAATATACATATAAATTACATTAAAAAAATCACATAGTTTAATCTACGTTATTCATATCATTATTGATTTCAAATATATTCATATATCTGTTTTTAAATAATTATTACTTATTAGTCATGAATGTATTAGAGTAGAGATGTTTATGCACTAATGAAAAGTTGTATCTAATATAACTATTATTATTATTATAGGTTTGGCAGTACCTTTCATTTTCTCTTTTTTTTTTCTTTTTTTCTTTTTAACTCTATCTTTATCAACATGTCCAGATACATCACCCCGAAGGGAATTGAACTTGTGTTGAGTGCTATAACAACCCGCCTCATACATTCTCAATATTTTAAATGGAAAAATATTACTCATTATCTCAGCACTTCATTAGCTTCCTAACTTTGATTCCAACTATAAAATCATTAATTTACTTTAGAATTTTTTACGACCATAACAATGATTATGTAAACATATCTATGAAAGTAAATGATTATGTAAAATGATATTCTAACATGCTATCATTTTTTAACCTTTTATCTTTTTCAGGAATAAATTATCTAATCAAGAAAAATTTTTATCCTTTTCAGGAAGAAATGATCGAATTAAGAAATTAGAAACTAACACTTACAGTAGATTTTCAAAAGCATATTGTTAGTGAAATTTCAACTATTGTATAACTCTCATAAATAATCTAAATTGGTAATTGGAGCAACTAGTTAGAATCCAATCAAAATGATATTCTAACATGCTATCATTTTTTAACTTTTTATCTTTTTCAGGAATAAATTATCTAATCAAGAAAACTTTTTATCCTTTTCACGAAGAAATGATCTAATTAAGAAATTAGAAACTAACACTTACAGTAGGTTTTCAAAAGCATATTGTTAGTGAAATTTCAAAGTGAAATCAATGTTAAAGTTAGTCATATATTTTTATTATATTTTATTTCAAATTTTTTTAGGTATCCTATTTGATATTTTCCTCCTCTATTCTTTCAAAAATTCAACAACAAAACTATATATCAAGTTATAAATATTGTATTTGTATATTTTATAAGGTTTATTTTCATTCCCATACTCTCTTGGGGTCATCTTCATGTTGATTTCATATTTTATGGATTGAATAGGCATGATGAAAATTAAATACCAACTAGATATCCAAATTTACACTAGATATAAGTAGTTTCCAAATATTTCACAACCCGCCCTTCCTCTTTATGATGACCTAATGTTCATCGAAATAATATTTGATGTAAATTGAATCCAAGAGACACGTAGTTTTATTTATTTCCCAACTGTTTCATCACATGAACATACAGAATGGGTTCACCTTGTAAAAATAGGATATGACGAGGGAAAGATAATAAGTAATCAGAGGGCCTCCATCTTTCAAACATGTGTAAGCTTAATCCCATATATGTTCCACATGTTTCTCATGGATAGCACTTGTATGTAAGACATGACTCATAGATGGACATGTCTCACAACAATTATAACCTCATGATCAAGGTTTGTGTTTTAATTTATTTGAAGAGAATTTCATGAGTGGAACTTTCCATCCCAACTATGAAGCAAAAGATGCTCCTATTCATCCTAAATCTTTATATGCCTCCAATAAAAAACACATACACACTTCTCTTCCATAAAACTAACCCAATCAAACTTTTTCTATAAAATCTCTTCAAAATTCATTTTTGTTGCACAATGGATGAAATGAATTCATTATTGATCTATTTTAATGGATTATTGAGGAAACATATAAGGTACACTTATGGAATAAATTGAAAACGCCAAAGTGTGATGCAATAATGTACATTCATTTTCAAATGGTAATGAGAAAATGGAAACAACATGAAACATAACAATGATTTTAGATTTATGTAAATACGAGTAATATAATCACTTGGTGTATAATTGATAAATAGTGACTCAACTGTTTATTTTTTAGGTCTAGATTATTATTTTCTATTTATAATTGAATTTTTAAACATTCACCCCACAACATATTCAATTATTAGCAATTGTGTAGAAAGAACAATAACTTCAACATTACAACGAAACATAAATGAACATTAGACGAAAACCATGCACAAAAGAGACATCAATATTTTTGTCAGAACCTCAGCAAAACCCTACAAAGGGGAAAACCCATCCAAATTATTCTTCTATTGGATATTCATTAATTTTTTATTTAAGACACAAAGCACATCCATAATGAGATGCATTTAACCTGTGTTGTAAGAAACAACCCCCGAGGTGGCGTCTTGACTCTTCGTACCAGAAACTCATCGCAACACTGAAACGCCACTAAAACGCCACTGAAATGAAGCTGAAACATTTGGGTGGAGTTTCCTGATTTGGAAATTCCAATGAAACGTTGTTGATAGGTTTCTATGGAGTTTCATCCTAATTCTGCCCCATTTTCGACTAATTTTGACCCATTTCCATGACTTTTTTCCTTTTGCGGGCTCGCTCAAGCACCGAAGAAGGTTGTGGGACCCATCTATGGCCAAAATAGATTCAATATAGCACTAAATTTTATGTGTAATAACTCCACACACTAATCTATCTCTAATCAATCCACCCTCTTAAAAATTCACTTGTTCTAATTTTGTTAATGAAGATGACGATTAGGATTATAATATATTTAATTGTACTTGTCATTACCATATGTTATGCCTCATTTTCAGCACATATAACCATGTATAAAAGATAATTTTAGATGTAAAGCCTCATGTGTATAGGTTAATATTATAATATTGGATGTACAACCTCCTTTATAAATGATAATATTGGATTTCAAATGATTTAATGATTTATGAGAGTTAACATAGACTGGGTTTTACACGTCTCACTCTTCTTTTCTTGCAACTTGTGTTTTAACTTATTTTTAAAAGAATTATATATATATATATATATATATATATATATATATATAATTTCCATTTTTGGGCAGTCACGTTTCCAACCATACCCATTTCATAAACTTCCAAAGGTTTCAGCACTTCGTGCAACTTAGCATTTAACATATCAGGTCTTTTAGGGCCCACCAAAGTTAGTTCGTAATGATATTTGTAAATTGAACAATTTGATATATAGAGAGTTATGTCAATATCATTGTATGTTGTCATCATCATTGTTATACAATTTCGTCATTGTCTCACTGTAATATAGATCAACATTGTCATTAAGGTCACCAACTTTTTTTCCTATATATTTTCACCTTATCATTGTATTGTTTGCAGACTCATTGTCCTCGCACCAAGGTTACTGTCATGAAGAAGGTTATTATCACCTTCCTCCTCCTCCTCCTCCTCCCTCTCACTCGTCACCCCCTCCTCCTCCCTTTCTCTCTCTCCCCTCTCCCGCTCCCTCTCACTCTCCCTCACCCTCTATCCCCCTCCTCCTCCCCCTCCCTCCTTCTCTCTCTGCCTCCCTCTCTCCCCATCCCCCTCCACCTACTTCCTACCTCTCCCTCTCTCCCAGCTCCCTCTCCCTATCCCTCTCCCTCTAACCTTCCCCCTCAACCTCCTCCCCTACCTCTCCCTCTCTCCCCCCTCCTCATCCTCCCTCTCACTCGCTGCCCTCTCCCCTCTCCCTACCTCTCCCCTCTCCCCCTCTCTCTCCCTCTCTCTTTCCTCCTCCTCCCCTTCCTCTCTCCACCGCCCTGCCTGTCTCCATCCCCCTCACCTCTCCCCCTACCTCTCCTCTCTCCCCCTCCTCTCCCTCTCTGCCTTCCTCCTCCTCCTCCTCCCTCTCACTCACTGCCCCATTCCCATCCTCTCCCTCTCCCCACCTCCCCCAACCTCTCCCCTCTCCCTCTCTCACCTTCCTCCACCTCCTCCTCCCTCTCTCACCTCTCCCTCTCCCATCCTCCTCATCCTTCCTCTCACTTTCATTCCTTCGCCTCCCTCACCTCACCTCCCTCACTCCTCCCCCTCCTCCTTCTTTCTCTTGCCTCCCTCTCTCCCCTCTCTCCTCTCCCCCTCCCTCTCATTACTGCCCCCTCCTACTCCCCTTCTCATCTCCCCCTCTCCCCACCCCTCTCTCTCTCTCTCTCTCTCCCCTCTGCCTCCCTCTCTCCTCTTCCCCTACTTCTCCCTCTCTCCCCCCTCCCTCTCCCTCTCCTTCTCCCTCTCACCTTCCTCCTCCTCATCCTCCCTCTCACTCGCTGACCCCTCCCCATCCCTCTCCCTCTCTCTCTCCTCCGCCTCTCTCTCTCCCCCTCCCCCTCCACATCCTCCCCTACCTCTCCCTCTCTCCCCCCTCCCTATCCCTCTCCCTCTCCCTCTAACCTTCCTCCTCCTCCTCCTCCCTCTCACTCGCTGCCCCCTCCCCGTCCCTCTCCCTCTCTCCCACCTCCCGCTCCACACCCCCCCCCCTCTCTCTCTCTCTCTCCTCACTGCCCATCTCTCTACCTTTGTCCCTCTCACTTCCTCTCCTACTATCCTTACTTACCTTGCTTAATATGTCTTTCAAAAATTCCATCTCAAGCTCTCTCTCTTCCGCCTGCCTCTCCCCGTCCTCCCCTACCTCTCCCTCTCCCTCTCACCTTCCTCCGCCTCCTCCTCCCTCTGACTCGCTGCCCCCTCCTCCTCCCCTTACCTCTCCCCCCCTCTCTCTCTCTTTCTCCTCCTCCCTCTCTCTCTCCCTCTCTCTCTCCTCAGTGCCCATCTATCTACCTTTGTCCCTCTCACTTCCTCTCCTACTATCCTTACTTACCTTGCTTAATATGTCTTTCAAAAATTCCATCTCAATCTCTATCTCTCTACCTCCCTACCCACATCTCTCTGCCCGTCACTCCCTCTTTTTTTCCATCTTCCCCTCTGTCTTTGACATCTCTTTCTCACTCTACTAATCTCTCTTTTTCCCTCTCTCTCCAACTAGAGCTATCCATTTCTACATCTCTCACCCTATCACTCATCTCCTTCTCTCCCTCAATCTCTCACACATGTAGACCGACTTCCTCACTCTCTCCTCTTGTCTCCCTCTTCCTATCTCTTCCCCACTTTCCCATTCTCACTATCTACCCACATTTCCCTCTTCACATTAATCTTCTTTCATCTTAATATCACTATCTCCTTCTCTCCCTCTCTCTCACACACATGTACACCCACTAACTCACTCTCTCCTCTTGTCTTCCTCTTCCTATCTCTTCCCCACTTTCCCATCCTCTCTATTTACCCACATTCCCATCTTCACATTTATCTTCTTTCATCTTCCTCTCTACCTCTTTGCTCTAAAATACACTAAAATATTAAAAGATTTACTTTATAAAATTCATATGAAAAAATACACCAAAATATTGAAAGCTAATATGTACAATATATAAGAAAGTACAAACAAATTTACATTAGAATAAAATCAAATTAAAATTGAAATTTTCAATCAAAATATACTATTTTTCATAATCATTTTCGGTCTACTAACTACTATTTATTTACTTTGAATAAACTTTAATATTATTTTTAAATCTGAAAATATAGTATATATCTCAAATATATTTCTAAAAATTAAAAACCCAAAAATACATCTATTTCATATTCAAAACAATTCAATGAAATTTCCTCAAAATATTGTTTCTCCCCAATCTAATTATTACAAATGCACAAAATATCATTTAAATATATCAATAATAAATATTACTTACAATTTAATTTAATTGTGACTAAAAAATAACAATACTTTATAATAAAAAATTACCCAAACTGATCGTGAATAAACATTTACTTTAAACAGAGTAAGATCTCACCATAAAATCTCATCTGCATAGTGATTGTGAAAAGCCAAATTACAAACAAAAACAAATATGTTGAAACTACGTTGTTTCTTCCTCTAATAAAATATCACTTTCTTAAGGTCACTTTCTTCCTCAAATAAATAAAAAATATTTGTATATATCTAATTACTGACCTTTCAAATATAACGATTACTTAATAAGTATTGATACTTGGAGATTGAAATGGATCAACAAAATTCTCAATAAGCTGACGAAAATGTAAACGAAGGAAAGAATCAGCATACAAGGTTATTGTCCCCGAACCAGAAGCCATGGAGCTTTTATCCTTTTACTTAGGAAGGCGTTCGGCGTTGATTATGTGAATTGTTTCTACAATAACAATTAACAACTTATAAAAAATGATAGTGGTGCGGTCTTGGTTTTATTTTTTCTTAATCAGTTTGGACTTTTGAATGCTTGTTTCACCCATAAGTTGCCTCAATACGGGGACATGCTCATCATCTCCAGGCTCTCCATGGAATATAAGGTTTTCATCAAAAAATTAAAATAAAGCCTGAACTTATTGAGAGAGAATATCATGTCAAGTAGTCGCGAATGTGGAATACTGTTGGGAAAGATGATTTAAAATTTGCTTACGAGAGAGCGAAGCTTGCTTAGGTTTTCATTAAGAATCAAAGTAGAAAACAGTGAAAAACATTCAAGAGGGAGAATCCAACAAAGAAAGATGGTTTTAATTTATTTTCGTAACTTGGTTTCCAGAATAGCTTACCTAAATTTTGATTGAAAATACAACATAAATTATTTAGAAACTAGAGTAGCGCTCAGTGTAAAGTATATGATAAATACCTCGAATAACTATTCTTCAGAGTTTAGTATTAACATTATGGTAGTCCAACGTTTCCACTGGAGCTCTTCAGCAATCTTTTCTAAGCCTGCACGCACACAAGAAAATATACCCAAAAGAAACAGTGCATGTGGGATGTGCAAAATAAACAGTTACACAATATGTGCTATGTACAATAACCATGGCTATAGGGAGTAAGAAGGCCAACCACCCATCTCCCAGACAGAAACAAATCTAAACAATTAAAAAAAAGAAAATAAAAGAAAAGCCGAGGAATATACTACTAGCAAGAAGTGAGAAATAACGATGGATATTGCTAAAGCATTCACAGACTAAGAAAAAAGAAGAATAAATAAAAAACGAAAAAGGACAAATACACAAGGTGCACTGCATCAGCACAAAATCAACAACCCACCGCCCTCTATGCCGTGCTCTGTAGCAGTCTGTTGTGCTCTGCTCAGCAACCCACCGCGCTCTATGCAGTTCTCTATAGCATTCTACTGTCCCAACCGAACACAACAACCCACCATCCTCTATGGACTGCTGTGTAGCGGAATTCTGCTTAGTTTGAATGCACAAGCGATTAGCAGTATACAAAATTGATGAAGATAAATACATATCTATTTTCATGAATAGAGATAATCCATATGTATATATACCATTAATGGAATCGGAGCTTGATGACATAACTCCTATGCCGAGCTCGATCACCTGGATGAAATGAACCACCATGCTACCAATTTACAGAAATTTCCTTTGAATTGCTTCGACATGCATGGTGGGGATTGTGAGGATTCTATGTACTCCATTCGCATTGGAGTCACAAAGGATTTGCATTCTCCTTCTCGATGCCAAGAGATTAACCATCAGCTGTAACTCAGATGTATATGGGCTTGCTTGCGTCTCTGGATGAATGGAAAACATCAATCCTTATCCATTTCTTCATGTCCTCAACGGCTATGCTTTTCTCAATTGACTTTACCAAACCACATCATAATCGTTTTGATGCCCATTCATTTATTCATGCCCACAACGGCTAT
Organism: Pinus albicaulis; assembly: GCA_034641835.2. Lineage (NCBI taxonomy): Eukaryota > Viridiplantae > Streptophyta > Pinopsida > Pinales > Pinaceae > Pinus > Pinus albicaulis. Next base: position 220,699 of record JAXQQM020088879.1, read on the forward strand.
GGTTTTTGAAATTCGTTCTTTCCCTCCCAAACTACATCATAGCCGTTTTAATGCACCTGCCATCCAAAACTCCGCTGGTGCCCACACTGCTGACCTGGTCGATGGTCATTTTCAAGTTAGGAGTGGCGTTGCCACGTGAGGTGGCACTGACTTCAAATTTGATAAGGCACGTTAACCACCATTCATTTGATGTTAAAATTTAAATTATAAAATCTGCGATGATATACTTAGTTCTGTGGTAAAATTCTTTAATTAAATTAGATATTTTGCGAATAAAATTTATTAGCCATCAATTTAATGTTAAAATAGTAAAATTTCTGAGCCATCCATTAGATATTAATTATTTTTCACGCATTAGTTATTGAAAATTAAGGATGTAACTAGTGTTGTAACACTTTGATTTTAGTCTTTATATTAAATATATTAATCACTTGTGTCTATAATAAAGATATTTTGTATTATTTAAAATGTAATATAGAAGAATAAATATAATTATGTTTTTTTAAGATATAAAGATATTTAATATAATATAATAATGGTTGATAATTTTGATTTTTATAATCTAAGTGACTAAATTTTATATAGAACAAAAAACTGGATTTTTTTTTATTTTTTGAAAATTATTATTATTGAAATATACATATAAATTACATTAAAAAAATTACATAGTTTAATATACATTATTCATATCATTATTGATTTCAAATATATTCATATATCTGTTTTTAAATAATTATTATTTATTAGTCATGAATGTATTAGAGTAGAGATGTTTATACTTTAATGAAAAGTTGTATCTAATATAACTATTATTATTATTATAAGTTTGGCAGTACCTTTCATTTTCTTTTTTTTTTCTTTTTAACTCTATCTTTATCAACATGTACAAATACATCACCCCGAAGGGAATTGAACTTGTGATGAGTGCTATAACAACCCGCCTCATACATTCTCAATATTTTAAATGGAAAAATATTACTCATTGTCTCAGCCCTTCATTAGGTTCCTGACTTTGATTCCAACTATAAAATCATTAATTTACTTTACAATTTTTTCCGACCATAACAATGATTATGTAAAAATATCTATGAAAGTAAATGATTATGTAAAGATATCTAGGAAAGTAAGGTTAATGTGAGCTATAAAACATGACTAGGAGTTTCAACTATTGTCTAACTCTCACAAATAATCTAAATTGGTAATTGGAGCAACTAGTTAGAATCCAATCAAAATGATATTCTAACATGCTATCATTTTTTAACTTTTTATTTTGATATTCTAACATGCTATCATTTTTTAACCTTTTCTCTTTTTCAGGAATAAATTATCCAATCAAGAAAACTTTTTATCCTTTTCAGGAAGAAATGATCTAATTAATAAATTAGAAACTAACACTTAGAGTAGATTTTCAAAAGCATATTGTTTTAAAAAATAAAAAATAATCTATATCTATTGACTTTTTTTGAAAAAAATTGATTTATAATAAACAATTTATTTATCAAAATTTCAAACTGAAATCAATGTTAAAGTTAGTCATATATTTTTATTGTATTTTATTTCAAATTGTTTTAGGTATCCTATTTGATATTTTCCTCCTCTATTCTTTAAAAAATTCAACAACAAAACTATATATCAAGTTATTAATATTGTATTTGTATATTTTATAAGGTGTATTTTTCATTCCCATACTCTCTTGGGGTCATCTTCATGTTGATTGCATATTTTATGTATTCAATAGACATGATGAAAATTAAATACCAACTAGATATCCAAATTTACACTAGATATAAGTAGTTTCCTATGACACCCCCCAATTCATGTGTTTGAATTTCAAAGTTAGACATTTGAACTTTAATCCTAAGGGGAGTGGACCCCAAAGGATAAATAGTTGGTGAATGTAATTAAATAATTATTGAAGAGATGAATAAAGTGATTTTTCTACAGATTGACCAAAATGAGATATATGAGATCAGTTGCTAAATCCATGAGGATGGACAAAGCAAACAGTCCCCAAATCTTTCAAAAATCCTTGAAAGAAAATATTTCTAAATTAGATTTTGAGGTAAAATCTAAATTTCCCCAACGAAGAGGAAAGTAGTTGGGAAGAGGTAAAAAGCTAGAAAAGCCGAGGAAAAGCATAAAACAGCTTTAAAGAGTCCCTAAAATGGGAAGCCTAGGCAAACAGGAAGAAAAGAATCCTGATATTCTGGACGCAGAATTAGAAACAGGCTTTGGGGGAAGTAAAAGCTTAAATAAGCTGCACTAGAACAGATTGAGGTTGGTCTGTTCTAGGGGAATGATCTCAGATCGGGGGTGAGTCCTGGGAGATAGAAGGATTCTAAGGTTGGGAGGTTGGTCATTTGCAGAAGTGGTATGTCCCTAATTTTACAAATGTTTTACTGCATATAGTATGAATTGGCTACATATAAAATTTCATGGTATATTAGAATATAGATTCTACATTTAACAGAATTGTTTGTAAGGAAATTATCCTTGCCATTCTGTATTGTTGTAGAATTCCATCTGTGAAGTAGAATCCCACAGAGTCTCTAAACCAGTGATTGGTTTAAATCTGAGGATACTTATCTTTTCACAGAATAAGAAGTTATGACTTAACTTTAATCTGCTTCTGTTTCTGAGAATGACTTTTGTATATGCATATATGGGAATGATAGTCTAAAGTTCCTATTTTATATTGGAAAGAAATAGCAAATGAGTTACAACTTAACCTGTGCATGAAAAAAAAAAGACAGGATAGATTTTATAAATCTGGAGACAGAGTACAAGTTCTTTAGTGGGGTCAATGAAACTTTATTTGGCTTCTAAATTTTAGTCTAGAGGAAAGTTTCATGAAAAAAATTGGAGTAACCAGAATTAAAGCCATTAGAGTTCTGAAACAAAACAAGCTTCAGGAAGATACTACTAGACCATAGAACATAAGCCAAATTTTAAATTTGTTTATGTAACAGAGAGGCTATGCTACACAAACACCACAATGAACTAATTATGCAAACAAAGAGATAAATTGTAGGGGGCGAACAATTAATCTTTTACTAGATTGTTTTGAACTATGCCAACTCTAGTTAAGAAACATGTATAACCCTCTGCATATAAATAAGAGTTAAAAAGCTGCCAGGTATTGACTTAATATTTTAAGTTATCTGTCCTAGAGTTTCCACAGAAATATGAGGGAAATCTAGATATGAGTATTTGTAACTAATATGCAGCATAAAAAATTTTAGGGTATCATACACTGTCACAGTTGTCTAATTAAATTCAAAGAAAAAATTACCACTATTAAAGGAACTGCTAACATACAGTGGTACAGTGCCTGTATATGTACGCTGAATCAGCATAGTAAAACAAATAAAACTTCGTTGACATCATTTAAATCTTCATGGAATATCAGTCGTAGACAAACATTAATATACTCCTTTAGCGTTAAGAGAATAAGCATGTTTTGAGTTGATAACCATTAACTCATAATAAAAGAGATTTCTCTACAAGATATATTCGAACAAAAAAAAAGGGAGGATTCAGATGGAAACCATAAAATAACCCACATTCCATACAAAATCTATTTACGCTCTAAAACCCGACCATAGGAACACGAAGCAAGATGCAAATACTCATACGACTCAGTTCAAAGAATTGATGCTAACTCGTTCTGAAACGAGGCAGTACGCGTATCAACAGTAGAAATGAGTGCCAAATTAGAATAAAAAATTCCATGAGTCACTTCAGAGATTCATTTCGCCCTTAGTCAGCTGAGTTCAGAAATAAACACGCACAGAGGAAACGAAACTGAGCGAGCTTAGTCGCAACGTTCAGCGTGGAACTCATAATGGGTAAATGTCCCTACACCAACCGCATGTCCACGACTATAAGAATAAAAACAAATTTAAATACTTTCTATAGCAACATGAGACAATCCGTGTGAAGATCGTTGGAAAATTTGGAGAACCTGTGCAATAACGAACAAAGGAAATAAGTCGAATGAAGTCGTTGGAAACAAAGAAAAGGATTGTAACCTCTTTGACCATAGCAGACTCTATATACCTGCAAGGAACAGAGAAGGTTCTATTAGAAAATTTCTGATCCATATTAGAAAGTGTCCACCGAACGATTGAAAAAAAAAACGAAGCATATCGTATACCTGGGGTATCGCGAGAATCTCCAGATCAATACTCCCTGGAACGAACACAGAGAGAAGGGGAGAGTTAAATGCATTTGTTCATGATAAGAGATAAGCCAGTACTTACAACTTCGAGTTGTGTTTCAAACCTGAATGGCTATCTTGTCCCGACAAGAGTCGACCAGGCCTTTCGCCTTCCTACGAAAGCCCTATTTCCCCATCGTGAGTTCTGTAAGAACACCTAAGTCGTTGGGGGTTAATAGAAAATTTTACCCAACAAATAGAAGCAAATAGAAATAGTATTAACCGAACCATATACTCTTTCAGAGTTCTCCATTCAACCCAAATCAAACGAAAATGTGTAAGACAGAGAAAAGAAAACCATTGACTAAAAACAATAATACCTATGTTTACGAATTTCGCGGTAGTAGGGTGTGAATAAATCCTGGAACGCCATCGTGAGGGTTCCAATCCTACACGATTGCAGCAAAATGCAACCAGAACTGAGGAAACAAGCTGAGTAGAATCGTTCACTGAAAGGGCTTCATCATAGAACGAAGATTTAACAAGCACTACTCACAGAATCAATAGCCAGATGAAAAACAATTCATACCTACTTTGATCGAATGAACGCACGCTTGGTAGTAAACCTCGACATTTCAATCTTGTGCAAAAATAGTCCAAAGGGAAATGACGAACGCCAACCAGGAAAAAAAAATGAAGTTCTGGAATGAAAACACAGGAGCTAATAACGGAGTAGGAAACCCTAACTCCATTAAAATCGAGCCGTCCACGTGTATGGATAATCTTATGAATGAACTCGGATTTGGGATTTGCGTCTAAGTAAGATTTAAGGGAGAGTACATCAAAATAATCCCGACAGGGATTGTGACATTAAAACTCATACATAGCGTGATCTGAAAGAAATATTAATCAAATCCAAGGGGAATATTTTAAATTATTTATTCAAACCCATGGTACACATAATCACGTGATCGGTATTCAGAGTTCAGGCTCGTAGTACTTCGCATCAATCAAAATTTATGGAGAAGCAAAAAAATTTAATGCAGGTAGGTCACAGCGTCCACTTTGACAAATTGAAATCCAAACCCTACCCGAGGTGTCAGAAATTTATCGGCCATATACGAATAATATACAAGCGTATCAAGCTGAGGAACACGTAGATTAAACAATACGTCGACCTATGGTAAATCATTAAAGGGTCGATCTATGTGTATCGATCACATTTGATTTAAAAATAAAATGAATAGTTTGATTTTATAATATACAAAATTTAAGACCTCGATTTATTTCGATATAACGTCCAATGGTTAAATCAAATGGAAAGAAATTGTGGAGAGGCGTTATATGTTCTATACGAATCATCATATGATTAGTTGCACCTAGGTATAAGTAAAATGAGATGCAACAGAACGACAAATGTATATAGTTAACTTTGTCAATGTATTAGAAGTTTATCGTGTTCTATTTAATTTTATGTCTTTCCTCCAAAGGAAGGAGCTGAAAATGGAAAAGTAAAGATGAACCAAGTTAAATTTCAACTGTGACAAAAAAAATAAAAAAATTTGAGTACGAGAGAGGGAGATGTAAAATTTCCAAATATTTCACAACCCACCCTTCCTCTTTATGATGACCTAATGTTCATCGAAATAATATTTGATGTAAATTGAATCCAAGAGACACGTAGTTTTATTAAAAATAGGATATGAAGAGGGAACGATAATAAGTAATCAGAGAGCCTCCATCTTTCAAACATGTGTAAGCTTAATCCCATATATGTTCCACATGTTTCTCATGGATAAAACTTGTATGTAAGACATGACTCATAGATGGACATGTCTCACAACAATTGTAACCTCATGATCAAGGTTTGTGTTTTAATTTATTTGAAGGGAATTTCATGAGTGGAACTTTCCATCCCGATTATGAAGCAAAAGATGCTCCTGTTCATCCTAAATCTTTCTATGCTTCCAATCAAAAACACATGCACACTTCTCTTCCATTAAACTAACCCAATCAAACTTTTTCTATGCTCGAGGGAAACAAGGAAACTTGTCATTGGTTCTCATTCACTTCTATAAATTATTTGTTTGGTTAAAAATCTCGTCAAAATTCATTTTTGTTGCCCAATGGATGAAATGAATCCATTATTGATCTATTTTAATGGATTATTGAGGAAACATATAAGCTACACTTATGGAATAAATTGAAAATGCCAAAGTGTGATGCAAGAATATACATTCATTTTCAAATGGTAATGAGAAAATGGAAACAACATGAAACAAAACAATGATTTTAGATTTATGTAAATACGAGTAATATAATCACTTGGTGTATAATTGATAAATAGTGACTCAAATGTTTATTTTTTAGGTCTAGATTATTATTTTCTATTGATAATTGAACTTTTAAACATTCACCCCACAACATATTCAATTATTAGCAATTGTGTAGAAAGAAAAATAACTTCAACATTACAACGAAACATAAACGAACATTAGAAGAAAAGCATGCACAAAAGAAACATCAATATTTTTGTCAGAACCTCAGCAAAACCCTACAAAGGGGAAAACCCATCCAAATTATTCTTCTATTGGATATTCATTATTTTTTTATTTGAGACACAAAGCACATCCATAATGAGATGCATTTAACCTGTGTTGTAAGAAACAACCCCCGAGGTGGCGTCTTGACTCTTCGTACCCGAAACTCATCAAAACACTGAAACGCCACCAAAACGCCACTGAAATGAAGCTGAAACATTTGGGTGGAGTTTCCTGATTTGGAAATTCCAATGAAATGTCGTTAATAGGTTTCTATGGAGTTTCATCCCAATTCTGCCCCATTTTCGACTAATTTTGACCCATTTCCATGACTTTTTTTCTTTTGCGGGCTCACTCAAGCACCGAAGAAGGTTGTGGGACCCTTCTATGGCCAAAATAGATTCAATATAGCACTAAATTTTATGTGTAATAACTCCACACACTAATCTATCTCTAATCAATCCACGCCCTAGTTCTGCTTAAAAATTAACTTGTTCTAATTTTGTTAATGAAGACGACGATTAGGATTATAATATATGTAATTGTACTTGTCATTACCATATGTTATGCTTCATTTTCAGCACATATAACCATGTATAAAAGATAATTTTAGATTTAAAGCCTCATGTGTATAGGTTAATATTATAATGTTAGATGTACAACCTCCTTTATAAATGATAATATTGGATTTCAACTGATTTAATGATTTATGAGAGTTAACATAGACCGGGTTTTACATGTCTCATTATTTTTTTCTTGCAAGTTGTGTTTTAACTTATTTTTAAAAGAATTATATATATATATAACTCGCTCTTGGCTATGGTTTTTTAAATTCGCTCTTTCCCTCCCAAACTACATCATAGCCGTTTTAATGCACCTGCCATCCCAGACTCTGCTGGTGCACACACTGCTGACCTGGTCGATGGTCATTTTCAAGTTAGGAATGGCATTTCCACGTGACGTGGCACTGACTTCAAATTTGGTAAGGCACGTTAACCACCATTCATTTGATGTTAAAATTTAAATTATAAAATCTGCGATGATATACTTAGGTCTGTGGTAAAATTCATTAATTAAATTAGGTATTTTGCGAATAAAATTTATTAACCATCAATTTAATGTTAAAATAGTAAAATTTCTTAACCATCCATTGGATATTAACTATTTTGCACGCGTTAGTTATTGAAAATTGAGGATGTAACTAGTGTTGTAATACTTCGATTTTAGTCTTTATATTAAATATATTAATCACTTGTGTCTATAATAAAGGTATTTTGTATTATTAACATGGAATATAGAAGAATAAATATAATTATGTTTTTTTAAGATATAAAGATATTTAATATAATATAATAATGGTTGATAATTTTGATTTTTATAATTTAAGTGACTAAATTTTATATAGATCAAAAAAACTAGATTTTTTTTATTTTTTGAAAATTATTATTATTGAAATATACATATAAATTACATTAAAAAAATCACATAGTTTAATATACATTATTCATATCATTATTGATTTCAAATATATTCATATATCTGTTTTTAAATAATTATTATTTATTAGTCATGAATGTATTAGAGTAGAGATGTTTATATACTAATGAAAAGTTGTATCTAATATAACTATTGTTATTATTATTATAAGTTTGGTAGTACCTTTCATTTTCTATTATAAGTTTGGCAGTACCTTTCAGTAACTATTATTATTATTATAAGTTTGGCAGTACCTTTCATTTTATTTTGATATTCTAACATACTATCATTTTTTAACTTTTTATCTTTTTCATGAATAAATTATCCAATCAAGAAATATTTTTATCCTTTTCAGGAAGAAATGATCTAATTAAGAAATTAGAAACTAACACTTAGAGTAGATTTTCAAAAGCATATTGTTTAAAAAAATAAAAAATAATTATCCAATCAAGAAATTTTTTTATCCTTTTCAGGAAGAAATAATCTAATTAAGAAATTAAAACTAACACTTAGAGTAGATTTTCAAAAGCATATTGTTTAAAAAAATAAAAAATAATCTATATCTAACGACTTTTTTTGAAAAAAATTGATTTATAATAAACAATTTATTTATCAAAGTTTCAAACTGAAATCAATGTGAAAGTTAGTCATATATTTTTATTATATTTTATTTCAAAATTTTTTAGGTATCCCATTTGATATTTTCCTCCTCTATTCTTTAAAAAATTCAACAACAAATCTATATATCAAGTTATTAATATTGTATTTGTATATTTTATAAGGTGTATTTTTCATTCCCATATTCCCTTGGGGTCATCTTCATGTTGATTGCATATTTTATGCATTCAATAGACATGATGAAAATTAAATACCAACTAGATATCCAAATTTACACTAGATATAAGTAGTTTCCAAATATTTCACCACCCGCCCTTCCTCTTTATGATGACCTAATGTTCATCGAAATAATATTTGATGTAAATTGAATCCAAGAGACACGTAGTTTTATTCCTTTCCTAACAGTTTCATCACATGAACATACGAAATGGGTTCACCTTGTAAAAATAGGATATGAAGAGGGAAAGATAATAAGTAATCAGAGAGCCTCCATCTTTCAGCATGTGTAAGCTTAATCCCATATATGTTCCACATGTTTCTCATGGATAACACTTGTATGTAAGACATGACTCATAGATGGACATGCCTCACAACAATTGTAACCTCATGATCAAGGTTTGTGTTTTAATTTATTTGAAGAGAATTTCATGAGTGGAACTTTCCATCCCGACTATGAAGAAAAATATGCTCCTATTCATCCTATCAGAAGCAGAGGCAGAGACACAGTTGTTATTGCAGAGAAACATCTGTTATTCCAAGAATCGTTGTTCCCACCTGGCGAATATATATATATATATATATATATATATATATATATATATATATATATATATATATATATATATATATATATATATATATATATATATATATATATATATATATATATATATATATATATATATATATATATATATATATATGTATAACTAAATTCTGAGAATTGCTACCTCAGCTGGAGGATATATGTATATAATTCCTGTAATCGCATAACCCTAGTGGCAGGTATATATATATATATACATACAAACCTTATTCCGAGAATCATTACCCAACCGGGCGTCACATATAACATAAACACAATTCCGGGAATCGTTACCCACGCTGAAGTATATATGCAGCGTATTAACATATATTGCGCAAGATTAAATGACTAAAGGTCCATAGAATATATATCAATTTATATAAGTGGAGCGCTTAATGATAAAAAAAATTAAGTAATATAAGGTGGGACCCTTATGAATCATTTCAGAGAATATAAAGGCAACAGAACATCACAACAGAGAGTTGCGATTTTGATTGAGATCCGGACCCGACGGGCATATAAACTATGACTCATATATGTTTTGCATTCCGGTGAACTGTGGTCAATCACATCGGAGTTAAAGAGGAGCAGTGGATCACATGCAACTAAAAGTTTCAATTGCAATTGAAGTCCAGACCCGATGGGTGTATGAATTATTATTCAAATGTATTTGAAGTCTGGCATAATCGCATCGGATTAGTCTAATCGCATCGGATATTATAAGAGCATCGGAACATCACAACAAAAAAATGCGATTTCTATTAATTACAATCGGAGAAATCGCAACAGTGATAAATTGAAATCGGATAAATCGCAACAGTGATCAATCGCATTGGAGAAGGAGCAGGGCATCAGAGCAATATATTAAAGATTTTGATTGCGATGAATCGCAATCAGAATGATCATATCACATCGGAAATATCAGCGAGTGGGCCCGTCAGGGCATTTTATGTATTAAAATTATCTTTCAGAAGTACATCGCTGGAAGTCACATATCTTATATAAAACGACAGTCTATTTGTTAAAACTTTGTATAAGTGTGCTAAGAGTTGTTTTATGTAACGATTGAAATTGTATTGAAATATGTCGCGTGGTATATGGACCCACGAGCCTCGGCTTAAGGTGGAGGGCGATTGTTAACATACAATGATTGTTGTGGTGTATGTATGTTCCGCTTGCGGAACTCGCCACATCAACAATACACTTGCTGTGTGTAAAGGGTTGGAATTTCCCCAGCTTTAACGCCAGCTATTACATATTTATATAAAATGCACTTATATAAAAAGCACAGTTACACGTATGCAACAGTTACACCACAGTAGAGGACAAAAGAGAAAACAGAGCTAAAAAGAGATAAAAACATAGTCACAGAAAAGACAGACACAATCAAAGAAAAGACAAATGAACAGCGAGCCAAAAGACTAAATGAGTTGAGTTGGAACTCTCATTGTAATTAGAATGTGAAGTTTTTAATTGATTTATATTGTTGTGATGCATTGGAAAGTCTCCGGAAGAAACCAAAATCCCACTGTAATATTAAAATAAGCACCTACAGTGACATTTTTTTTGAGTGAGCTGAAAATTCATGAGAAGGCTAAAGATCAAGAGGTATGACTATCCATTTTGAATTCCTACAGGAATACAAACAATCATCAGAAATTCTCTATAAGTAATATCATCTTTATATGCATAGAGAGGTCAGAGAGAGAAAATAAAAGGAAGCAGAGTATAGAAGAGAGAGGCAGAGAAGATTTAGAAAAGAAGAGTAGGAAGAGATGTTACAGAACAGAGCTGATATCTAAGGTAAATCAACAAACATTCAGTTTGATAAATTGAGGAAGTTGGAGCTTCCCTATCAAGTTGCAGCTTGATAGCTGTCAGTTATAGCTGACTAAGGTTGGAGCCTCCTGTAGTTTGGTGCCTGCAGAAAATTGAAGGGAGTTGGTGCTTCCTTGCAAGTTGTAGCTTGCAGAATTGAGGTAGGAGCCTCCTGTAGAATGGTTCCTGTAGAAAAACAGTGGTGAGAGGGAGTTGGAGCTTGCCTTTGCATCACAACAATAATAAGATGTGGTTTTCTCCCTTTATGGGTTTCCACTTACATCTGTTGTCTCTGTGTGTGTTTCTTATGTGTTGATGTGATTCTTTCAATCTGCTTAATTGTTTGCTGCTCTCAACATAAGTATGGTGTCACATTAATTTAATATTGGCTGCAACATTTTAAGACTGTTCACAAATTAAGCTGTAAATAAGTTTGGTGAAAATTTTAAAAAGCTTATGTATGTATTAAACTGATTCACCCCCCCCCCCTCTCAGTTTAATTAAAGATTCAACACACCCCACAACATATTCAATTATTAGAAATAACTTCAACATTACAACGAAACATAAATGAAAATTAGAAAAAAAGCATGCACAAAAGAGACATCAATATTTTTGTTAGAACCTCAGAAAAACCCTACAAAGGGGAAAACCCATCCAAATTATTCTTCTATTAGATATTCATTAATTTTTTATTTGAGACACAAAGCACATCCATAATGAGATGCATTTAACCTGTGTTGTAAGAAACAGACCCCGAGGTGGTGTCTTGACTCTTCGTACCCGAAACTCATCGAAACACTGAAACGCCACCAAAATGCCACTGAAATGAAGCTGAAACATTTGGGTGGAGTTTCCTGATTTGGAAATTCCAATGAAACGTCGTTGATAGGTTTCTATGGAGTTTCATCCCAATTCTACCCCATTTTCGACTAATTTTGACCCATTTCCATGACTTTTTTTCTTTTGTGGGCTCACTCAAGCATCGAAGAAGGTTGTGGGGCCCTTCTATGGCCAAAATAGATTCAATATAGAACTAAATTTTATGTGTAATAACTCCACACACTAATCTATCTCTAATCAATCCATGCTCTAGTTCTGCTTAAAAATTAACTTGTTCTAATTTTGTTAATGAAGATGACAATTAGGATTATAATATATGTAATTGTACTTGTCATTGCCATATGTTATGCTTCATTTTCAGCACATATAACCATTTATAAAAGATAATTTTAGATGTAAAGCCTCATGTGTATAGGTTAATATTATAATCTTGGATGTACAACCTCCTTTATAAATGATAATATTGGATTTCATATCATTTAATGATTTATGAGAGTTAACATAGACCGGGTTTTACATGTCTCATTCTTTTTTTCTTGCAAGTTGTGCTTTAACTTATTTTTAAAAGAATTATATATATATATATATATAATTTCCATTTTTCAGCATTCAGGTTTCCAACATTTCCATTTTTGGGCGGTCACGTTTCCAGCTATACCCATTCCATAAACTTCCAAAGGTTTCAGCACTTCGTGCAACTTAGCATTTAACATATCAGGTCTTTTAGGGCCCACCAATGTTAGTTCACAATGACATTTGTAAATTGAACAATTTGATATCTAGAGAGTTATTTCCATATCATTGTATGTTGTCATCATCATTGTTATACAATTTGGTCATTGTCTCACTGTAATATAGATCAACATTGTCATTAAGGTCACCAACTTTTTTTCCTATATATTTTCACCTTATCATTGTATTGTTTGGAGACTCATTATCCTTGCACCAAGGTTACTGTCATGAAGAAGGTTATTATCACCTTCCTCCTCCTCCTCCTCCTCCCTCTCACTCGTCGCCCCCTCCTCCTCCCTTTCTCTCTCTCCCCTCTCCCCCTCCCTCTCACTCTCCCTCACCCTCTATCCCCCTCTTCCTCCCCCTCCCTCCTTCTCTCTCTGCCTCCCTCTCTCCGCCTCCCCCTCCACCTCCACCTCCTCCCCTACCTCTCCCTCTCTCCCACATCCCTCTCCCTATCCCTCTCCCTCCAACCTTCCCCCTCCACCTCCTCCCCTACCTCTCCCTCTCTCCCCCCTCGTCATCCTCCCTCTCACTCGCTGCCCTCTCCCCATCCCTCTCCCTCTCTCTCCCTCCCCCCTCTCTCTCTCTCTCTTTCTCCTCCTCCCCCCCTCTCTCTCTCCATTGCCTACCTATCTCCCGCTCCCCCTCCACCTCATCCCCTACCTCTCCCTCTCTCCCCCCTCCCTCTCTCTCTCACCTTCCTCCTCCTCCTCCTCCCTCTAACTCGCTCCTTCCTCCCCATCCCTCTCCCTCTCCCCCACCTCCCCCAACTTCTCCCTCTCCCTCTCACCTTCCTCCACCTCCTCCTCCCTCTCTCCCCTCTCCCTCTCCCTCCTCCTCCTCCTTCCTCTCACTCGCTGTCGCCTCCCTCCCCCTCACCTCCCCTTCCTCCTCCCCCTCCCTCCTTCTTTCTATGCCTCCCTCTCCCTCTCACCTCTCTCCCCTCTCCCCCTCCCTCTCATTCGCTCTCCCCCCCCTACCCTCCCCCACCTCCTCTCTCTCTCCCTCCCCCACCTCCTCTCTCTCTCTCTCTCTCCCCTCTGCCTCCCTCTCTCCTCCTCCCCTACTTCTCCCTCTCTCCCCCCTCCCTCTCCCTGTCCCTCTCCTTCTCCCTCTCACCTTCCTCCTCCTCATCCTCCCTCTCACTCGCTGACCCCTCCCCATCCCTCTCCCTCTCTCTCCCCTCTCCCCCTCTCTCTCCCTCTCTCTCCCCTCCCTCTCCCTCTCCCTCTCACCATCCTCCTCCTCCTCCCTCTCACTCGCTTCCCCCTCCCCGTCCCTCTCCCTCTCTCCCACCTCCCCCTCCACACCCCCCCCTCTCTCTCTCTCTCCTCACCGCCCATCTCTCTACCTTTGTCCCTCTCACTTCCTCTCCTACTATCCTTACTTACCTTGCTTAATATGTCTTTCAAAAATCCCATCTCAAGCTCTCTCTCCTCCGCCTGCCCCTCCCCGTCCTCCACTACCTCTCCCTCTCCCTCTCACCTTCCTCCGCCTCCTCCTCCCTCTCACTTGCTGCCCCCTCCTCCTCCCCTTCCCTCTCCCCCTCTCTCTCTCTCTTTCTCCTCCTCCCTCTCTCTCTCTCTCTCTCTCTCCTCACCGCCCATCTCTCTACCTTTGTCCCTCTCACTTCCTCTCCTACTATCCTTACTTACCTTGCTTAATATGTCTTTCAAAAATCCCATCTCAAGCTCTCTCTCCTCCGCCTGCCCCTCCCCGTCCTCCACTACCTCTCCCTCTCCCTCTCACCTTCCTCCGCCTCCTCCTCCCTCTCACTTGCTGCCCCCTCCTCCTCCCCTTCCCTCTCCCCCTCTCTCTCTCTCTTTCTCCTCCTCCCTCTCTCTCTCCCTCTCTCTCTCCTCAGTGCCCATCTATCTACCTTTGTCCCTCTCACTTCCTCTCCTACTATCCTTACTTACCTTGCTTAATATGTCTTTTTCAAAATCCATCTCAAGCTCTATCTCTCTGCCTCCCTACCCACATCTCTCTGCCCCTCACTCCCTCTTTTTCTCCATCTTCCCCTCTGTCTTTGACATCTCTTTCTCACTCTAATAATCTCTCTTTTTACCTCTCTCTCCCACTAGAGCTATCCTTTTCTACATCTCTCACCCTATCACTCATCTCCTTCTCTCCCTCAATCTCTCACACATGTAGACCCACTTGCTCACTCTCTCCTCTTGTCAACCTCTTCCTATCTCTTCCCCACATTCCCATTCTGACTATCTACCCACATTTCCCTCTTCACATTTATCTTCTTTCATCTTATTATCACTATCTCCTTCTCTCCCTCTCTCTCACACACATGTACACCCACTAACTCACTCTCTCCTCTTGTCTTCCTCTTCCTATCTCTTCCCCACTTTCCCATCCTCACTATTTACCCACATTGCCATCTTCACATTTATCTTCTTTCATCTTCCTCTCTACCTCTTTGCTCTAAAATACACTAAAATATTAAAAGCTTTACTTTATAAAATTCATATGAAAAAATACACCAAAATATTGAAAGCTAATATGTACAATATATAAGAAAGTACAAACAAATTTTACATGAAAATAAAATCAAATTGAAATTGAAATTTTCAATCAAAATATACTATTTTTCATAATCATTTTCGGTCTACTAACTACTATTTATTTACTTTGAATAAACTTTAATTTTCTTTTTAAATCTGAAAATATAGTATATATCTCAAATATATTTCTCAAAATTAAAAACCCAAATATACATGTACTTCATATTGAAAACAATTCAATGAAATTTCCTCAAAATATTGTTTCTCCCAAATCTAATTAATACAAATGCACAAAATATCATTTAAATATATCAATAATAAATATTACTTACAATTTAATTTAATTGTGAATAAAAAAATAACAATACTTTATAATAAAAAATTATCCAAACTGATCATGAATAAACATTTACTTTAAACAGAGTAAGATCTCACCATAAAATCTCATCTGCATAGTGATTGTGAAAAGCCAAATTACAAACAAAAACAAATATGTTGAAATTATGTTGTTTCTTCCTCTAATAAAATAACACTTTCTTAAGGTCACTTACTTGATTGTTAAAAAAAACACAATACAATTTTATCAACCAGCCTCAAATAAATATAAAATATTTATGTATATCTAATTACTGACCTTTGAAATATAATGATATATGTATAATAGCTATTGATATTTGGAGATTGAAATGGATCAACAAAATTCTCAATAAGCTGACGAAAATGTAAACGAAGGAAAGAATCAGCATACAAGGTTATTCTCCCCAAACCAGAAGACATGGAGCTTTTATCCTTTTACTTAGTAAGGCGTTCGGCATTGATTATGTGAATTGTTTCTACAATAACAATTAACAACTTATAAAAATGATAGTGGTGTGGTCTTGGTTTTATTTTTTCTTAATCAGTTTCAAATTTTGAATGCTTGTTTCACCCATAAGTTGCCTCAATATGGGGACATGCTCATCATCTCCAGGCTCTCCATGGAATATAAGGTTTTCATCAAAAAATTAAAATAAAGCCTGAAATTCTTAAGAGAGAATATCATGTCAAGTAGTCGCGAATGTGGAATACTGTTGGAAAAGGTGATTTAAAATTTAGTTACGAGAGAGGGAAGCTTACTTAGGATTTCGTTAAGAATCCAAGTAGAAAACAGTGAAAAAACATTCAAGAGGGAGAATCCAACAAAGAAAGATGGTTTTAATTTATTTTCGTAACTTGGTTTCCAGAATAGCTTACCTAATTTTTGGTTGAAAATAAAACATAAATTATTTAGAAACTAGAGTAGAGCTCAGTGTAAAGTATATTAGAAATACCTCGAATAAGTATCCTTAAGAGTTGAGTATTAACATTTTGGTAGTCCAACGTTTCCACTAGAGCTCCTCATCAATCTTTTCTAATCCTGCACGTGCACAAAAAAATATACTCAAAAGAAACAGTGCATGTGGGATGTGCAAAATAAACAGTTACACAATATGTGCTATGTACAATGACCATGGCTATAGGGAGTAAGAAGGACAACCACCCATCTCCCAGACAGAAGCAAATCTAAAAAATAGCATTCTACTGTGCTCTGCTCAGCCCAACCAAACACAACAACCCACCATCATTTATGCACTGCTGTGTAGCGGAATTCTGCTCAGTTTGAATGCAGAAGCGACTAGCAGTATACAAAATTGATGAAGATAAATACATATCTATTTTCATGAATAGAGATAATCCATATGTATATATACCATTAATGGAATCGAAGCTTGATGAAATATCTCCTATGTCGAGCTCGATCTCCTGGACGAAATGAACCACCGTGCTCCCAATTTACAAAAATTTCCTTTGAATTGCTTCGACATGCATGGTGAGGATTGTGAGGATTCTATGTACTCCATTCGCATTGGTGTCACAAATGCTTTGCATTCTCCTTCTCGATGCCAAGAGATTAACCATCAGCTGTAACTTAGATGTGCACCTGTATATGGGCTTGCTTGCGTCTTTGGATGAATGGAAAATATCAATCCTTATCCATTTATTCATGTCCTCAACGGCTATGCTTTTCTCAATTGACTTTCCCAAACCACATCATAATCGTTTTAATGCCCATTCATTTATTCATAATTGTTTTAATGCCCATAATCGTTTTCTCAATATTTTAAATGGAAAAATATTACTGATTGTCTCAGAACTTCATTAGCTTCCTAACTTTGATTCCAACTATAAAATCATTGTGAAAATGTGAAGCTGGGTGACACTTTTTGCCCTTTTTTGAGAAACAATTTTCATTTTTTTTGGTTCTTCAACATTCTGCAAACTATAACAATTTTTCTGTGTAGAATTTCATTTTGCGATAAAAATAAAAGTTGCGAGAAATTTTGTTAGCTTTCTATTACTTATTTTTTGAAATTTTTTTATGCAGATTTGATATGTCAACTTAGTGTTTCTTTGAGTGTGTGTTTCTTAACAATCAAAGGATTCAGAAGAAGTCATGTTATGACGCAATGTTGTATTCATTGAAAATTTTTGTTTTTGAAAAAACAAAATGTCTTACAACAATCTAGACAGAGTCTACCTTGTTTTCGTCATATTTACAAAGCCAATGGATGCATATCATAATTACTAGAATTTTTTGAACTGGTCCAATACAAAAAACTGTGTATTTTGGATATGTTTCGCGTCGCAAGAAATTTCTTAACATATAAGTTATAAACTAAAAATCTAAAAGATACCCATTAGAGACGACGGAGCAATGTAATGCCCCATAATTTTTTCAATTTTTTTTACAATGTATTTTGGGAGATACAAAATTTTGATTTCACTGAATCACAATGACCCTCAGAAATTGTTTGCACCCATTTTATTAGAAAAATAATTAAAATTAATAAACGTTTATAAAATTCCATAAAAGTTATATTTCCTGAAAGTAGATTCAATTCTGAAAATGCTTGTCTTGGTTCCGACAGTTAATTAACAACCTTTCATGGAGTTTAATCAGTCCAAAGTTGCAGAACCGTATTTAGAGCCTGGTTTTTGCGTAATTGGTGACGTGTTAGTTCAGCCAAACTTTTAGTCCAAGTTCGGCCGAACTATGTCTTCCGCCTAAGGCTCGTTAAATCTAACGTCTTAATAGTTCGGCCGAACTATTGTATAACTCTCCGTCGGCCGGAAAGTTTTGCGGATCCCCCTACTAAAACACATTTCGCGTCAATATAAATTGCCGCGAAATGATTCACAATTTTCGCACATTTCGCACACTTCATCTCATTTTACAAAGATCTTGGTTTGGGTTCAAAAAAATTTCTTCAAAGTTTGGGTTTAAGAGCATTTCTTGGAAGCAAATTGATTTTACAATTTTGGGTTTAAAGAATTTTTTTGGAAGACATTTCTTGGAGGCGGCGTGATTTTGGCAAAAATTGTAAAAAATTTCTTGGATGTACATTCAAAAGACATTTCTTGGAGGTATGTACATGTTTTGAGTTGAAGTAAATATTTTGAGCTTCGTTTCATTTTTATAAAACATTTTTCTCTCGAATTTTTTAAAGTGTGTGTTTTGGATTGGAGTATGTATTTTTTACAAAAAATTTACACTGAATTTTTTAAAATTAAATCTTTTGTGATATTTTTTGTAATTGAGTTATTGTCTAATTTTTTGAAGGAAATTTTTTGAACTTCATACCCTATTATCATGGGAAATCGAAGAATTTGTGCGAGAAAATATGATCGAAAAAGAGACCCTGAGACACGTAGAGAAGAAACGAGACAATCTCGCAAAAGAAAGTTAGAAGCCCTCTCAAATATTGAAGAGGAAAATCAACCTCAAGCAGAAATTGAAGCAGGTATGTAAATGTAAATATTATGATCTATTGATATATTTTTAAAATTTTCCCAATGTAAAATGTGAAGCTTAACTTTTATTTAATGAAATAGTTTGAAAAATATTTTGTTTAATGTAAACAGACAGAGATATTCGTCAAAATATTGAAGAAGAAAATCAACCTCAAGCAGAAATTGAAGCAGGTATGTAAATGTAAATATTATGATCTATTGATATATTTTTAAAATTTTCCCAATGTAAAATGTGAAGCTTAATTTTTATTTTATGAACTAGTTTGAAAAATATTTTGTTTAATGTAAACAGACAAAGATATTCCTCAAAATATTGAAGAAGAAAATCAACCTCGAGCAGAAATTGAAGCAGGTATGTAAATGTAAATATTATGATCTATTGGTATATTTAAAATTTTCCTAATGTAAAATGTGAAGCTTAATTTTTATTTGATGAACTAGTTTGAAAAATATTTTGTTTAATGTAAACAGACAGAGATACTCCTCAAAATATTGAAGAAGAAAATCAACCTCAAGAAGAAATTGAAGTGGGCATGTAAATGTAAATATTATGATCTATTGATATATTTAAAATTTTCCTAATATTTATTGACATATTTATTAATTTAGTGATTTATTGAATATGTACTATTTTTTCGAATATGCACAGATGAAATCACTATCGATAATGAGATGTTATAAAATGTTGACACTCACACATATGGAGATAAAAAACCTGACCATGTTATATGATATCGTGTCAACAACATTTTTGAAAAGTATTTCTTAAATGAGCGAGTGACAGTTCAGGCTCAAATGTTGAAAGGTCTCATATCATCAAGGAAATTAAAAGAAGCGACGACACTATTGGGTATTCAAAAATCAACCAAAGATTAAAAAATGAATGAAGAGGTGATAAAAAATATGAGTAGTGTTATAAAGTCAATTAAGAGATCTAGAGATAAATATGTTTCAAATATACGTAGAGGAATACAGATGGCAATAGTTTCACCAAGTACTCAAGAGAGTCGTTTGATAACATCTATGGCACGAGCACTGGGAACCTCGCGAAAAACTTTGCACAAACATTGAAAATTTCGACTGCAAATAGATGTAAATGATGAACTCACTTGTTGGAGAGCTATTTGTAGGCAACCATACAAAGATAGACTTGAATAAAATTTAAAAAAATATATATATGAATATTGAAAGAACAATTCGCGTGTTTCACCAACTGCAAGACATGTGATGCGAAGAAGAATAACATGAAATCAGTACGAAGAACATGAAAAACATCTCTTGGAAACCACTCAGATAGAGTTATTCAACAAGTTCAAAAAAGAGAATCGTCAAATTCATGTTTCACTCAGTGCTTTTGTTCAACAAAAACCATGGTATGTAAAACCTATCACCGTACGTGACACTTGTTGTTGTCGTTATCATGTGGAATTTGAGTTATATTATGACACATTCCTTGATTTCGGTAGAACATTATGGAAGGATTCACCTCCTCCTTCCACTATATGTGAATTCATATCTCAAATTCTATGTGAAAGAGAAAGCGATGAACTATTTTACAAAAAAAAATGTGTTGGTGGTAAAAAATGGGATGATTGTGGAAATTTGACTAAATTTCAAAACAAATATTGTATTGATATAAATGATCAATCATTTTCCAACATGAAAGTGAAATGGAAGAGATATGAATATATTGGTACATCGATTGAAGGTGCAAATAGTGTTAAAAGAATCGAATTACGAGAAGACGAAATTTTTTTGATAGACTTTTTGAGAAAGTTTGAGGTAGAAATTTACAAATACACCAAGCATTCCCATAGAGCTCTATGGCAAGACTTGCAATTCAAAAAATATCGTGAATTTTTTCCACCAGGGACCATTTTGTCAGTGATTGATTTTGCAGAAAACTACACATTTGTTCCACAAAAAGAAATTCAGAGTGAATACTATCATTGTGACCAAGTCTCCATGCTCGTCCATATTCTATATAGACATGCTGAGCAAAATGTTGATCATATAGAAAGCACGAGTGAAAATCGACATATCATTAAAGAATATCGCTTTTATATCAATGACGATCATACACATGATACATGTTTTGCACAACATTGTTTTGGAAAAATTTATGATTCATTGAAAGATCGTGGAATAACATTCAATGAAAATTGGATATGGTCAGATGGATGTGCAGGTCAATTCAAATCTGCACGATCATTCTTTTGGTTGTGTTGTCTTCATAAGAAAACCTGCATTAAACATTGTTGGAATTTCTTTGAGACTGGCCATGGAAAAGGAGAACATGACGGTGCGGGAGCATGCATAAAACGAGTACTTCGAAGATATCAAATGAACCACTCTGCACGCCGATTTGTGAACGCTGAAGAAGTTGTTCAATGGTGCATCGCTGCTCTAAGCCATGAGAAAAACCCATCAAGAGAAGTGCGAAGGTACATTCAATTTAATTTATATTGGAAATCTAATTTTAAACATTGTACATTTATCATGCAATGATTATTTTTAATTTTATTTTGATATCATATTTACAAATTCTTTTTCTAATTTTCCATATAAAGGTTTTTCTGGCATATTGAAATCGAACACGTAGATAGATCAATTGGAAATGACGTTGAAACAATAAAAGGGACTCGAAAATTGCATTCAATTCAAACAAAGTTGTCCAAAAATGTGTTTGCATTGGATAAAAGAAAATATTCTTGTTTTGTGATGTTTGCATAGACAACACAAAATACAATGACGTTTGTGAAAACAAAATGTATGTGAACGATTGGAAACATACAGAGCTAAATACAAAGGGAAAAATGTCTGTTGCAATGTTTGAAGAAATGCAATCAGAGGAAACTACAATATCATCCGATGGTGATCGAGTTTCTGATCTTGTTAGAGAAGGTAACATTTGAATTACTTTCTAATGATTTAAAGATCTAGAAATAAATTTAAATATGCATAGTTAAATGTTAAATTTATTTTATTGTGCAGGAGATGTTTTTGATGTAATTGCACCTATTGATAATGATGAAAATGTGAAGTATTATTTGATGCGTTGCATTGAACGAAAAGTGAAATTATTACAAGCCTATAATGATCACGGATTTCAGTATGACAAAGGGTCTATTATACTGAAAGGTTATTTTTTCAGACAAACTCATCAAAGTGGAGACTTTGTTTACTTTGAAGACTATGAACCTGATTCCATAAGTTTTCAACATAGTCACTTGGTGTGTGCAGCACGCATAAAGTTGATAGAAGTTCAATCAAAGAAAAAATCGAAAATTAATAAATGGAAAATGTCAAAATCCGATCATGAACGGATTATTGAAGATGGAATTCCATTAGAATTTTTTTGAGCGAAGTGTCCAAAAATTTATTATCTTTGGATTAAATATGTTTTAAAACTTCCAGTACTCAACTAAAAATTGAGTTGCTTATGTTATTTGTGGTTTTCACATGTTACAAATTGTTTGGGTACAAGCACGTGCTCTAGTATCAACTGAAAGTAGTTTTTCTATACATGTGCATTGATGAAAAATGTTATATGTATTGGATATATATATATATATTCTATAATGAAATTAATTTTTCTTGTATATTAATTGTTCTTGTATATGTTTTTCGACCGTATGGTACAAATTATTTCACTTTATTTTGTAAGGTCAGATTCGGTCCCCATATGGCCTAGCCTCCAAGGGACGAGATAACAAGTGGTTGTCCCCACTTGCCCGAATCTCATCTTTTAAGTACAATTTTACTCTTTTATGGTAGGCATCTTACATGATGTCCTAGCCAAGGATAGATTCTCTTTGTTTCAAGTTTCCGGTAAAAGTTGTCACTGAATGACCTACTAGGATATTATAAATACTAGCTTTGTAAGATCATTTGGCATTCGGAAAAATTCGAAAGTCTTAGACTGTCAATCAATTTAAAGTCTCATTCACCCTAGGGAGTGTAAAATATTCAATGTAGGTTGGTGACGATGCTCACTCCTAGCTTGAAGCAGCTCCAATGACCAATTCTTTAATGAATTCCAATGCACTAGACCAAAGTTGGTGACCTACTTGGTTTTACATCCAAAAAATTCCAAGGTACTCTTCTTACCTTTGGCCCCCAAACCTACAATGGAGTTATAGGAAGGTGAAGAAAAAAATTTCACTGATAGGAAATTGGTCACATCCCTAATCTCCACTTATCAAAAATTTCCTATCTACTACATTATCCAGCATGTACTCAAGATCACTATTTCGTAATTAGAATATCACAATATCATAATTTCTCACAAAAATACATGCAATGCCATTACGAAACTCATCTAACAATGGGGAGCTCAAAACCTAGAAAGCTCCTCGTCACCTTAATAATAATGTGTTTAATTTAGTATTTTAGGTGAGTATTAGGTGTGAATCTTTTTTTCACATACAAAAATAATTAATTGTTTAATTCCATAAATTTGATTATTCACCAAAATACATGTCATATCCACTATTTGTCTCTCCTACAAATTACCATTATTTTATTAAAATATGATTTTATCTCACCCAACTATCACATGTTCCTAAATTTACTCCTAATTGTTCCATATGCCCTAAATCTACTCCTAATTGTTCCCTATGCTGTTTTTCCCTTACTTATTTTTAGAAAGTTATTTTCCTAGATCCATCATAACTATGGATCTATCAAGCGCCGAGAGGGATCAAATATCTAGAGGTGCAAACCTCTTTTTTGAGTGCAAAACTTGAGGAAAGGTTTGCACCTCGAGAGATTTGATCCCTCTCGGCGCTTGATAGATCCGTAGTTAAGATGGATCTAGGTTGGTTTTAGTCGTGTGAAACCAAGGAAAAACTATCGATAATATGAGGAACATATGATTAATTTTATCAATAATATGTAAATACATTTAATATTAATATAACCATTTTAAATATGCTAAATATGTTTTAGATTTATCAAGTCATTTTAATTTTAAATTTTCTTAGTTACCTCAATTTGTTGAGATGATAAATATTGTAGAATAACTTTAATAATGGAAAATGATCAAATAAAATTTTTGAATGCAAAGTGACAATGTAATAATATTGAATGATAGAATGTGAATAATTAGAATGTAATCAATTACAAATAGCATTTATTGTGATCAATCTTAAACTATTTTATTCTTCTATTCTTATTGTCACCCTTATTAGTTTTGTCATCTTTCCATATCAATTATATTAAAAAGAAAGTAAAAATCATAAATCATAAACCATTTAAATATTTAGCTCGAACTCTTGTAGTAAACACCATACCTTGTCTCTCTTGCTCTCCAGTATTATTAGGTTTAATTATTATAACACAAAAATCGTTCTACATTGTCAGTCATTTTTTGTGCTTACATTGAAATCAATGAACACTATTAATCCAATGACTTTACAAGTAATGTACCATCATACATGCAATTCTATCAAATCATAAGTCAACATATACAATGAAATCAATGGGGATTGTCTTGTTACAAGTAACATTTCAATTTACCACATGTGCAAATGTAGGTTGAAACCATCCAAAACTTTAACTTGTAGATTGAAACCATCCAAAACTTTAATTTTTAAAACCCTTTTGATTATATATTGTGTAACATTAAAACATTAAATATTTAAAGTTCATTAAATATCACATGCAAAATGTAATTTGAAACCATCCAAAACTTGAGTTTTAAAAACTTCACATGCCATGCCAATTATAATTCAACTATCCAACAAAAACATTTAACATTAAATATCACATGCCAAATGTAGTTCAGATGACAACATTAATTTATATATGACAACATTACTTCACATTCACATGCCAAAAGTACTAAAACCATCCAAAAATTAAATAAAACAAATTATATAATAACAATGTAATAAAATATGTCCAAAATTGTAAATCTCACTTGAGTATCAAACTGTATCAAGTTTAACAAATTTTAAAACCATCTAAATTTTAAAATCAAATCTACTGTAAATGATGTCCATCAAATGGAGGATCTAGCGTCTGGGTCTCAGTCTGCGCCCTATCCTGTGAATAGGAAACCTACATACACAATGCACATGTACTTGAACATTAAAATTTTAAGTTTTAAAAATGAATGAGAATATATATATCTAGAACTTCATGTAAAAAACAAAATATAACAAAAAAATCATGCAATACCTCGTAAGGTTCCCTCTCCATTTGATGAACAGGTTCTCCCATAGGAACATCTGCAGTGGTAAACTGTACAATACACATGTACAGTTAAATATATATATATATATATATATAATTTATATAAATTAAAAAATTTCAAATGAAAATGCACGTGTACATATATAAACTTATTTTCAATAATATTAAAAAAAGGAACTAAAGACAACTTGTTCAAATGCTGTGGATGTTCCTATCTCCGTCGCTAGAGTCCCCGGATTAAAGAAATATTCTATAGGAACCTAAATTCAAAAAATTTTAAATAACTCAAAATATAGATCTCTCTCTCTCTCTCTCTCTCTCTCTCTCTCTCTATATATATATATATATATATATATATATATATATATATATATATATATATATCTATATCTATATCTATATCTATATCTATATCTATATCTATATCTATATCTATATCTATATATCTCAATTTTTAATGGAACTTTTTGAGGTAGAATATATATATATATATTAAACATAAATTTTAAACTTCTGAAAAATTGTCCATACTTGTGGCTCATCACCCAATGAAGTAGAAGGTACATCTCCTAAGGAAGAAGAAGGTACCGCCATCGCAAAAACATCAGACAGAATCGGTACCTATTAAAACATTTTATCAAATTATATATATACATACATGTACATGTGTGGCAACAATTATTTATTTTAGAGTCACTTACAAAACACTAACATGTGCCAACATATCATGATGGTCAGACCCATCTGCATCGTTTGAACCTGAGGCCCCGAACGTAATATTAACATTTTCATCACACATCATGCAGAATTTTTACATTGTACACATGTATATGTAAAAATAATTTCAAACCCTAAGGTCACTAACACATACCGTTCCGGTGCCCTCTTCCTCATGAAAAATTAGGTCTTGCAGACCATTGTG
Source organism: Pinus albicaulis (assembly GCA_034641835.2). Classification (NCBI taxonomy): domain Eukaryota; kingdom Viridiplantae; phylum Streptophyta; class Pinopsida; order Pinales; family Pinaceae; genus Pinus; species Pinus albicaulis. Next base: position 247,160 of record JAXQQM020088879.1, read on the forward strand.
ACAATTTATTGCATATGTTCGGAGATCTTCAACATTCATGTTGTAAATCTCCTCATCTATACGATAAAAAAAATTGGCACGTGCATTTTCACGTGCTCTTTGTCGATTTAAACAAAGATCGACTCCACTCAATCCGCTATGAACATTGTCGATCAAAACATCCCTTGCTTCTCGACTTATTTGAGAAGTCGCATCCATCTCTGATCGCAGAGTTTCGACTTGAAACGATCAACTCAACAATGGTGGCTCAGGGCGAGGCAAATCCACATCTCGCTTAGTGCCCTTACGGTCATATAATCGACCTTTCCCTGGGCCAAAAAATTATGAAGAAAGGTCATTGTAGTTGGGTTTCATACCAAAAAAAAAATTCTGCATAAAACATTTGTGCAAAATAAACAGGAATAAGGTCCAAATTTTTGATGAAAATGTGCTATGAAAGTAAAGGGTTAAAGGAAACCATGTACAAGTCATATTTAATACAAGGAATAATTGAGCCAAATGTTGTTGAGGAAGGGCCTAATTATTTGGGTCTTGGTTATGGAAAACATGGATAATACTCCAAAGCCAAGGAGGCACATGAAGCTGTTCCAGGAAGGAATTTTATTTCGTGTTCATTACCTCAAGCTTGTGAAGTTTGTGTTCATGATGAATGGAAAACTTTGACACCCACTTTGCAAGAAGATGTTAATAAACATGTAGCTAATGAGAATGTAAAAGAAGAGGATGTTGAAAGCTCTATCTAGTCATTGAATTCATTGCTAGTATTGAGAGGAGAGCCACTACCTCATCAAATTCACCTCCTCAAGAAGGCAACAATGGTGAATGTTCAAGGTATAAATTTGCATTTAATCAAATTGCTTTTGATTATGATAAACATGGTAAATATTCACATAAGATATATAAAAGAACTTGCACATGTTCCTTTTGTGGTTTGAATAATCATAATGTTTATAGATGTTGGAATAAGATATCCATACACATTGAAACTTTCTAAATAAATGAGGCAAAAAGTCAAAGGCCCATTGGACAAGGAAAATGATGTTGAAAATAAGATGCAATTGTTTATTACTCATTGCCATAAGAAAGGTCACCTTGTGTACAAGTGTTGGACTTTGTATCCAACAAGTCATCCACAACATTTGAAGAAGGTGGATAGAGATAACGACAATAATGGAAAAGAGGATTCCATAATCGATGAGGGTCAAGATGATTCACATGATGAAGTGCAGCTAAAAGATGTGCCAATGAAATGGTTTGCTAACAGATGGTTAGATTTCTTATCTAATTAAGGCCTTGCATATATTTTGATGTTTCATGAATTTCTTTGCAAATTCAAAGTATGGTGCATGTTGCATGAAGCAAGATGTTGAAAGTAGAGTTACGTTGACACACTTAAATGCAACAAATATGGAAATTTGTGCCTGAGCTCTATTATTTGACTTGAGAGTCAGTTGTTTGAAGAGGCATGTTTTGTCGATTTGTGTTTGGTTGATAGTTTTGTACACCAATATGTAAGAGTACATGGAGATATTCACATGATGTGAATTTTTTTTCTTTGAAGGAGAAAAATGATATGTCAGCTAGCTATGTTTCTTGCATGATGTGTTTTCAGTTTGATGGTTTTGTTTGTGACAAGATGTCACAAGATTTTTGGAAGCTCCACTATTGAGTGAGAGCCTCATGATTACAACCTAATCATGAGAATCAAATGTGATTGCATCCTTATTTTGAAAACAAATAGGATTCTGAGCTACCTAGGACTCAAACCATTATTTTTAAATTTGAAATATCATGGTGTGTTGTTTCAATGCCTGAATCCACAACCCTAACATAAATTGTTTTATTCCTTTTTTGCAGGATTTAGTTGGTTATATTAAAATTCAGTTGAATTTAAAATTCTTGGCTTATTGGCATGAACCAAACATATTGTAAATATTAAATGAGGAATTTCGCTCTCCGAATCATTTCTAAATCACCCATATCACCAAGAAAACATGTTTTAAAAGAACATACTCTGGTATGGGAAAGACCTTAGGGTTCAAATATTATAAGAAGGTTTTTGATATGGTTGAGAGAATGTGGAAAATAGAATCCATAAACAAATTATTTTTCAAAACGTATTACTTTCAAAGTATCAACAAGGAACATGTACAAGGGTGTTCAATGAATTAACGCTATTTATTTAAATTCCATGATGTATATCTTACTCATAATTTTAACAAATTATTAAATAATGTTCTAGATTGGATAATTATATTATTTGTCATATATTTTGATGCTTATAGAGTGAAAAAAATGTAAGAATCAACTTGTAGGGTTGTTTTAATGGTGGGTGGAGAATTGGGGTCTAAAACCTTTTGGAATTATTTTGAGTCATTAAATGAAATTTCTAGGGGTCAAATGATTATCCCTTGCACCGAAATCTTAACCATTATTCTACACTTAAAGACATATCCAATGGTGCAAGAAAAACATCAAACGAATTTCATTCAAAATTTATGCCTTTAGTAAGTTGACCTATCATGTTGACCACCATAGTATGAGATAATGACATTTTAGCCCCATTAATCATGCATGGCAAGCTAGCTACATGTGGAATTTTAAGAAGACTCTAAAAGGTCTACAATCACAAACCTCGTTAATGGTTAACAGAGTTAAATCTTACACCTAGTTGGCTATCACGCTATGTTAAATACTTGGCCACTAAGAGGAACAAGAGTTCCGTTTTGTGTTATTGTATTTTGTTCCATAGTTGAAAATACAACTAGGAGTGCGAAGTTAGAGAGAAAAATGTACGAAGTTAAGTTTTTATAGCAACCTTACACGATAAAAGTCTTGGCTAACTCTAGAGATATTACCTCTTTCTTTGTACTCACATATTTTCCATACCAGAAAAGAGAGAGTAGAGCATGTTTACATTTTAGTGTTGTTTTTCTCCCATAAGGATTTCCTAGGGAAAAAGGAGTCTAGAGCATCATTACTTTTTACGGTTGCTTGTCTCCCATATAAGGATTTCCTAGGAAAATAATTGTGTTGATTGTATAGAGATATGTATGTGTGTGTTTCATTATGTTCTCTATTTCTTACATTGTGTTTCATTATGTTTTATATTTCTTAGATTTCTTCCCTCCTATTTTTCTTTCCAATCAAGGTTTATAAAATAACATGAGAAGCAACATGAGACTTGGAACAATCATTTTCATTATCTATATGGAAGGCAAGAAGGATTATATCCCCTTAAGCTTAAGCTTATGTAGTTTGTCAATTTTTATCATATATTTTTTGGAAAGGGTAATTTTTTTTTATCTATAGTACAAGTCATGAGTTCCCCAATTTTACCTTATGTAAAGCATGATTCTAGGATTACTACAATTTGTACTTGGTTTTTTATTGTGATAATGCCCTGTCTCAATCACTTGGCCATGTCTCGATGGGTATTTAAATCTTTATAACAATACTTCAAGTAAAATTTATCTATTTTTATTATGTGAAATTATGTAAAAAATGGTATACTATTTTCCATAAAATTGGGTTGAGTTTATCATATATTTCAGTGAAAGTTGATTAAATATTATTTCTTTAAAAGGATCTAACAATTTCGTTAAGGTATGAATTTGCAATTTTGTGTGGCTCTCTATCAACCTTCACTTCCTCATTTCTAGAAAAAATATACTTGCTCATTCATATACCCACTTTCTATTCAAATGCATGAGTTTTGAACTCTCGGTAACTATGTTTTTCCACGCAGCAAAATTATGTCACATTTTATACTAACTCTAAATATTATTTTGAAGTTTGGATTACTATTATTCTTTTATATAATTTAACATTAGATATAAGTTTAAATTGAAAGCTACTTAGATGAAATATAGCTTAGATATAGCATTTGCAAATTATTATCTATTTATTGAACTAAAGGACATAATTATTACACATGTTTAATTTACATTCAAATGCTTCTTTGATTTATCTTCTATAGCTTAATGCAAGGCTAGATATATAATTTAAGTTGAAGGCCCATAAGATAAATATGACTAATATGTGACATTTGTATTGAATCATCTATTTTTTGTGTTATATGAACATAATTGGTATGCATATCTAATTTGCATTACTAATATGTCATGCTTCTTTAATTTATCTTTTATAAATGATCGGAGCATCCCTTTTTAATCTATCCCTTTTGACTTCGGATATGTGGGCAATACTCATCCGAATATTTTTCTATCATAAAGAAGTGAGTAAAATTGTATTCCATTTGTGTCAATGTTAAGGTTAAGCACATGGATTAAAGTTTTATATAAGATACATTGCCACGGTGTACATTTATATCTAAAGAGTCCAAAACCTCATTCAAGACCATATGTTTTGTTGATGTAGTTTGATTGGTTATATTGCATTGCTTTTGCAGTTGTTGCTGTGGGCCTCACCATCTAGTGATTTTAGGTAAAAAATTATTTACATGGAATTTTGAAGTATCCTATAATTTTTATTATTTATCACTACTAGCCTTGGTGATTTAGTTGTTTGTTTTGATGCTGCTTGGTTAGCCATATTTAATAGTTGTTCATGTTTAATTCATTGTTAAGGCTTTTTATTGGCCTATCAGGATGTATTTTTCTCAAATCCATAATGGCTAAAAGAATGAAATTTATCTATGAAAAAGAGAGGTCATATGGAAAACAAATTGTTTGCAAGTGTTCTTTTGAGCCCATAGAACTTGCAACCCCAATATGGATACAATACTAAGTAATACATAGCCTCCTCATCTAACTTAACCAAGGATTTACAATACTATATTTGAGTTGGCTAGCTCCATTTCAAGATATTATAATGTTAGATTATTATTTCTATAGATTTTGATTATGGTAGTAAAATGTTACAAAAAATCGGAAACTACAAATAATATTATTCTAGATATATGTAAAAAGGACATGGTAGATAAAATCAAACAATATTAAACTTTTCATAATAAGTTTAGATATATATACATTTTCTAATTTTGATTGTAAATTCCAAGGCTTAAAGCAATATTTTTTCTAATAATTTTTTTTTAATTAATAAATAAAAAAGAAGCATTTTCAATCAAAATCACATCCAACATATAATAAAAATAATAAAAACAATTTAAAACTTCATACACTATGACATTACTATGGCAAAGAGCATAAAAATATACAAGCAAAAAATCCTTTTATATAATAATGGAGAGCTTCAAATATACAAGAAAAAAAATCTTTCAGCCTTCTTGTATCCCAGAGAAAAGAGTTGCTCAAACAATCATATTTTAAACAATTTTAAAACTTGGAGAAAATCATCTGTTTTTGAATTTCAATTATATAAAAAATTAGTCAAATATTTCAAATCTATTTTTTGGCTAGTTGCAGAGTGTAGGTGCAGTTCTAGCTAGAGAGAGACTCCAAGAAAGGGTTTCAAGACAGAGCAGGTTTCCAACATTCCAGTCAAGAAGGGAGGAAAATATTTCCAACAAAAGAGGCAAGAACAAGTTCCCTAGTGGTAGTGCTATGCAACCCAATTAGTCAGTGCATGTTGCAGGCAAGAGTGCGAGTAGCTGGTAGTCTCCAAAGAGAGTTTCTAGAGGTAGAACGAGTTTCCCAAAAGCAGTACTACACATTTTATTAGGTAGGACTGCATCTAGCATGGAGAAAATCATCTGTTTTTGAATTTCAATTATATAAAAAATTAGTCAAATATTTCAAATCTGTTTTTTGGCTAGTTGCAAAGTGTAGGTACAGTTCTAGCTAGAGAGAGACTCCAAGAAAGGGTTTCAAGACAACAGGTTTCCAAAATTCTAGTCAAGAAGGGAGGCAAATATTTCCAACAAAAGAGGCAAGAACAAGTTCCCTAGTGGTAGTGCTATGCAACCCAGTTAGTCAGTGCATGTTGCAAGCAAGAGTGCGAGTAGCTGGGAGTCTCCAAAGAGAGTTTCTAGAGGTAGAACGAGTTTCCCAAAATAAGTACTACACATTTTATTAGGTAGGACTGTATCTATCATGGAGAAAATCATCTGTTTTTGAATTTCAATTATATAAAAAGTTAGTCAAATATTTTAAATCTATTTTTTGGTTAGTTGCAGAGTGCAGGTGCAATTGTAAGACAGAGCAGGTTTCAAGACAAAGCAGGTTTCCAACATTCCAGTCAATAAGGGAAGCAAATATTTCCTATAGATGTTTCTCCCTTATTACTGTGGTGCTTCTTAACCTCCTGCTATGGGTGCTGCTAATGATCCTGCTGGTGGTTCTTAGTAAAAGTTAAAACTCAGAACTGTGACACTGTAATGTCTAGCATTTAAATTTTAAAATTTTAATACAAAACAGTGACAAATTCAATGTAATTCACATATGAGATGATTTTTCCATGTCAAAATTGAAAATAAGGTCGGTTCCAAAGAAAATCACGCACAATGTCACACAGATTTAGTGCCTAATGAGAAACCCAACACGCACAATGTCACACAGATTTAGCGGCTAACGAGAAACCCGCACAACGAACTTACAAACTTTCATATCAGAATTTTGAAATTTTCAGAAAACTTAAAAGTTAAAAGGGATACAAATCGGTGTAAGTCCCAATTGAGTTCATTTCCCTTCCACAAGCTCCCGTAGAAAAAATTCAGAACTACATACTTGGAATCATCAGTGGTAGAGTTTAAAAATTTAAACTTTAACGCAACAATGGAGAGGGATACCAGATAACTTGATAACTGACAACCCATTCAATAAAAAAATTATAAATACAGAGTGAGGAGCGGTTTCAGACAGTCGACACAGAGTGAGCATATTGATTAGAATTTCAGAGTTCACAACCATAGAACAAGAAAAAATTGAAAATTAAAATTCGATGGAGTGCAGTGAAGTGCAGAAAAATTTTAAAATTAAAATTCGATCGAGCTTCTAAGAGGGGGATTCATCAGGACGAGGGTAACTGGAGGATTAGAGAACATCAGGATGACGATACCACTGAATACTTTCATCCATCTTTATTTGACTGAGAGGCTATTGTTTTCCTAGTTTGGCCTCTCAACAAATAGCCAACTGAATGCAGAATCATGGTGTGCGTTTTTCTCAATAGTTTTATGTGATGAGGGTTGTGAATTATCATTGTTTTGGTTTACAAGCTCGATGGGTTGTCTGCAATAGACAGGAACTTATTAACAGGTTTTGACATCTAAATTTTTGGGCTATGTACACTTTGGTGGGCGGTTCACAACATTTTTTGCGTTGGTGGCTACGCATCCACAGTTTTTTGATGGTTTATTATTTTCCAGAATGGACTGCTACAGCGTGAGGTTCACACATTAAAGTGACACACATTGAATATGATGGTGCTACATCACATTTTTATGATGCGTTTTCTGCTTTGGTGCATCCCAAAGGATTTTAAGACTGTCTGGGCTTTGATTGGCGCTGTGATGAACATTAGAATATTTCTTTAGGGCAATGTTTTTTTTCCTCTGAATGAACTCTTTTGGGACTGTTAACAATAGACAACATTGTTTTTATTATTATGAACATCATGTCTTCTAGCTTGAACAGGGTAAAAGCAAGAATCTGGTTCTGCACATGAGTGCCTTTTTCTGTGTATGTTTTGCATACAACTTTTGGGTCTGTCCTCTTTGATCACAAGTCTTCTTATGTGATTTTCAATGTAATTTTATACTCACCTGCAGTAATAAAATTACGCTTTTTTCTCGAGGAAAAAAAGAACAAGAAAAATTTTAAAATTCAAATTTGATGGAGTGCAACTACACACATGATTATATTAAAATAGCTTGCTTGAAGCTTTATCTAACTTCCAAGCCTTTAAAAAAAATTCAGAAACTGAGAAATGAGAAATCGATTCAACTTGCAATTGTCGAATAATCATAAAAATTTAAATTTAAAAATAAAAGCAGTGATGTAAATATAAATTTATAAGACATATCACAATATCTTTCATACACAATTTTGAATTATATTTAAAAAAATTCGACATTCAGCATTCTAAAAAAATTGAAAGAGCCGAGAATTTTCGTAACATACACGAGAAGTTCTAACTACACGGAGAGTAACATACCCGGAGTCGACAAGCGCGGACAACAGGAGCACCAGCACGGCCGGGAGCAGCAGCAGCGCTAACAGAGCGAAAACAGACAACGCGCGAACAAAAAAAACTGTAAACTAATACCCTTCACGGGAGATTTATTTATAGAAAATAGTTCGACCGAACTATTTTAAAAGTAAAAGTTCAGTCGAACTCACAGTTCAGCCAAACTTTTTTAATAGTTCGGCCAAACTTTCGTTGTCGGTTTTCCAATCTCCGGCAAAAATTCTGTTTTCCTGCACCGTCAGTGTGCCTTTAATTCAAACGAAATTACGAGTTCGGATGAGATTTATAAAAAAGTTCGGCCAAACTATTACAAAGTTTGGTCGAACTTTGAAAAATTTTCGGCCGAACTATTGTTGAAAAAAAATTTCGGCCCCCAATTCTCACAAAAGTGTAACCCAGCTTCATCTTTCTGCCCTATTTTATAAGGTGTATTTTTCATTCCCATACTCTCTTGGGGTCATCTTCATGTTGATTGCATGTATGAAAATTAAATAACAACTAGATATCGAAATTTACACTAGATATAAGTAGTTTCCAAATATTTCACAACCCGCCCTTCCTCTTTATGATGACCTAATGTTCATCGAAATAATATTTGATGTAAGTTGAATCCAAAAGACACGTATTTTTATTCCTTTCCCAACATTTTCATCACATGAACATACGGAATGGGTTCACCTTGTAAAAATAAGATATGAAGAGGGAAAGATAATAAGTAATCAGAGAGCCTCCATCTTTCAAACATGTGTAAGCTTAATCCCATATATGTTCCACATGTTTCTCATGGATAACACTTATATGTAAGACATGACTCATAGATGGACATGTCTAACAACAATTGTAACCTCATGATCAAGGTTTGTGTTTTAATTTATTTGAAGATAATTTCATGAGTGGAACTTTCCATCCCGACTGTGAAGCAAAAGATGCTCCTATTCATCCTAAATCTTTCTATGCTTCTAATAAAAAACACATACAGACTTCTCTTCCATAAAACTAACCCAATGAAACTTTTTCTATGCTCGAGGGAAACAGAGAAACTTTTCATTGGTTCTCATTGACTTCTATAAATTATTTGTTTGGTTAAAAATCTCGTCAAAGTTCATTTTTGTTGCACAATGGATGAAATGAATGCATTATTGATCTGTTTTAATGGATTATTGAGGAAACATATAAGCTACACTTATGGAATAAATTGAAAATGCCAAAGTGTGATGCAATAATGTACATTCATTTTCAAATGGTAATGAGAAAATTGAAACAACATGAAACAAAACAATGATTTCAGATTTATGTAAATACGAGTAATATAATCACTTGGTGTATAATTGATAAATATTTACTCAACTATTTATTTTTTAGGTCTAGATTATTATTTTCTATTGAAAATTGAAATTTTAAACATTCACCACACAACATATTCAATTATCAGCAATTGTGTAGAAAGAACAATAACTTCAACATTACAATGAAACATAAACGAACATTAGAAGAAAAGCATGCACAAAAGAGACATCAATATTTTTGTCAGAACCTCAGCAAAACCCTACAAAGGGGAAAACCCATCCAAATTATTCTTCTATTGGTTCATTAATTTTTTATTTGAGACACAAAGCACATCCATAATGAGATGCATTTAACCTGTGTGGTAAGAAACAACCCCCGAGGTGGCGTCTTGACTCTTCGTACCTGAAAACCATCGAAACACTGAAACGCCACCAAAACGCCACTGAAATGAAGCTGAAACATTTGGGTGGAGTTTCCTGATTTGGAAATTCCAATGAAACGTCATTGATATGTTTCTATGGAGTTTCATCCCAATTCTGCCCCATTTTCGACTAATTTTGACCCATTTCCATGACTTTTTTTCTTTTGTGGGCTCACTGAAGCACCGGAGAAGGTTGTGGGGCCCTTCTATGGCCAAAATTGATTCAATATAGCACTAAATTTTATGTGTAATAATTCCACACACTAATCTATCTCTAATCAATCCACGCTCTAGTTCTGCTTAAAAATTAACTTGTTCTAATTTTGTTAATGAAGATGACGTTGGGGATTTTAATATATGTAATTGTACTTGTCATTACCATATGTTATGCTTCATTTTTAGCACATATAACCATGCATAAAAGATAATTTTAGATGTAAAGCCTCATGTGTATAGGTTAATATTATAATCTTGGATGTACAACCTCCTTTATAAATGATAATATTGGATTTCAAATGATTTAATGATTTATGAGAGTTAACATAGACCGGGTTTTACATGTCTCATTCTTTTTTTCTTGCACGTTGTGTTTTAACTTATTTTTAAAAGAATTATATATATATAGCATTTCCATTTTTGGGCCGTCACATTTCCAACCATACCCATTTCATAAACTTCCAAAGGTTTCAGCACTTCGTGCAACTTAGCATTTAACATATCAGGTCTTTTGGGGCCCACCAAAGTTAGTTCACAATGAAATTTGTAAATTGAACAATTTGATATATAGAGAGTTATTTCCATATCATTGTATGTTGTCATCATCATTGTTATACAATTTGGTCATTGTCTCACTATAATATAGATCAACATTGTCATTAAGGTCACCAACTTTTTTTCCTATATATTTTCACCTTATCATTGTATTGTTTGGGGACTCATTGTCCTTGCACCAAGGTTACTGTCATGAATAAGGTTATTATCACCTTCCTCCTCCTCCTCCTCCTCCTCCTCCCTCTCACTCGCCGCCCCCTCCTCCTCCCCCTCCCCCCTTCTCTCTCTGCCTCCCTCTCTCCGCCTCCCCCTCCCCCTCCGCCTCCACCTCCTCCCCTACCTCTCGCTCTCTCCCACTTCCCTCTGCCTATCCCTCTCCCTCTAACCTTCCCCCTCCACCTCCTCCCCTACCTTTCCTTCTCTCCCCCCTCCCTCTCCATCTCCCGCTCACCTTCCTCCTCCTCCTCCTCCTACTCCTCCTCCTCCCTCTCACTCGCCACCCCATCCTCCTCCCCTTCTCTCTCTCCCCTCTCCCCCAGCCTCTCCCTCTCCCTCTCTCCCCCTCCCTCTCCCTGTCCCTCTCCCTCTCACCTTCCTCCACCTCCTCCTCCCTCTCACTCGCTGCCCCCTCCTCCTCCCCTTCTCTCCCTCCCCCCCAATCTCTCTCTCGCTCCCCCTCTCTCTCTCTCTCTCTCTTTCTCCTCCTCCCAATCTCTCTCTCCCCTCTCCCCCACTCTCTCCCTCTCACTCGTTGTCTCCTCCCTCTCCCTCCCCTCCCACTCCTATTCCCCCTCCCTCCTTCTCTCTCTACCTCCCTCTCCTCCGCCTCCCTCTCTCCTGCTCCCCCTCCCCCTCCCCCTCCTCCCCTACCTCTCCCTCTCTCCCCCCTCCCTCTCCCTCTCCCTCTCCCTCCTCCTCCTCCTCCTCCTCCTCCTTCCTCTCACATGCTGTCACCTCCCTCTCCCTCACCTCACCCTCCTCCTCCCCTTCCCTCCTTCTCTCTCCGCCTCCCTCTCTCCCCCTCCCCCTCCACCTCCTCCCCTACCTCTCCCTCTCTCCCCCCTCCCTCTCACCTTCCTCCTCCTCCTCCTCCTCCCTCTCACTCGCCGCCCCCTCCTCCTCCCCTTCTCTCTCTCCCCTCTCCCCCTCCCTCTCATTCTCCCTCTCTCCACCCTCCCTCTCCCTCTCCCTCTCACCCCCCTCCACCTCCCCCTCCCTCTCACCACCGTCCACCTCCCGCTCCCTCTCATTTTCTGCCCCCTCCTCCTCCCCTTCTCTCTCTCCCCTCTCCCACTCCCTCTCCCTCTCTCCCTCCCCCCTCTCTCTCTGTCTCTCTTTCTCCTCCTCTCTCCATCCCCCCCTCTCTCTCTATCTCTCTTTCTCCTCCTCTCTCCCTCCCCCCTCTCTCTCTATCTCTCTTTCTCCTCCTCCCCCCCCTCTCTCTCTCCCCCCCGCCTCCCTCTCTCCCCCTCCCCCTCCACCTCCTCCCCTACTTCTCCCTCTATCCACCCTCCCTCTCCCTCTCCCTCTGACCTTCCTCCTCCTCATCCTCCCTCTCACTCACTGCCCCCTCCATGTCCCTGTCCCTCTCCCTCTCTCTCCCCTCTGCCCCTCTGTCTCCCTCTCCCCCTCCCCCTCCACCTCCACCCCTACCTCTCCCTCTTACCTTCCCCATCCCTCTCCCTCTCCCCCGCTGCCCCCTCCCGATCCCTCTCCCTCTCCCCAACCTCCCACACCCTCTCCCTCTCCCTATACCCCTCCCTCTCCCTCTCTCCCTCCCCCCCTCTCTCTCTCTCTCTCTCTCGCCCGCGCCTCCCTCCACCTCCTCCCCCTCCACCTCCTCCCCTACTTCTTCCTCTCTCCCCCCTCCCTCTCCCTCTCCCTCTGACCTTCCTCCTCCTCATTCTCCCTCTCACTCACTGCCCCCTCCCTGTCCCTCTCTCTCTCTCTCCCTCCCCCCTCCCCTCTCTCTCTCTCCCTCCCCCCCCCCCCCTCTCTCTCTCTCTCTCCCTCCCCCCCCCCCCCCCCCCCTCTCTCTCTCTCTCCCTCCCCCCCCCCCCCCCCCCCCTATCTCTCTCTCTCTCTTTCTCCTCCTCCCCCCCTCTCTCTCTCCTCCGCCTCCCTCTCTCCCCCTCCCCCTCCACCTCCTCCCCTACCTTTCCCTCTCTCCCCCCTCCCTCTCCCTCTCACCTTCCTCCTCCTCCTCCCTCTCAATCGTTGCCTCCTCCCCGTCCCTTTCCCTCTCCCCCACCTCCCCCAGCCTCTCCCTCTTCCTCTCTCCCCCTCCACCTCCTCCTCCCTCTCACTCACTGACCCCTCCTACTCCCCTTCTCTCCATCCCCCCCCCCCTCTCTCACTCTCTCTTTCTCCTCCTCCCCCTCACTCTCTCCCCTCTCCCCCACTCTCTCCCTCTGTCCCTCTCACTCGTTGTCTCCTCCCTCTACCTCCCCTCCCCCTCCTCCTCCCCCTCCCCCTCCCTCCTCCTCTCTCTGCCTTCCTCTCCTCCTCCTCCCTCTCTCCTGCTCCCCTTCCCGCTCCCCCTCCTCCCCTACCTCTCCCTCTCTCCCCCCTCCCTCTCCCTCCCCCTCCTCCTTCCTCTCACTTGTTGTCGCCTCCCTCTCCCTCACCTCCCCCTCCTCTTCCCCCCCCCTCCTTCTCTCTCTGCCCCCCTCTCTCCCCCTCCCCCTACCCCTACCTCTCCACCTCCTCCCCTACCTCTCCCTCTCTCCCTCTCCCTCTCCCTCTCCCTCTCACCTTCCTCCTCCTCCTCCTCCCTCTCACTCACCGTCCCCTCCTCCTCCCCTTCTATATCTCCCCTCTCCCACTCCCTCTCTCTCTCCCTCTCTCCACCCTCCCTCTCCCTCTCCCTCTCCTTCTCACCCCCATCCACCTCCCCTCCCTCTCATTCTCTACCCCCTCCTACTCCCCTTCTCTCTCTCCCCTCTCCCCCTCCCTCTCCCTCTCTCCCTCCCCCCCTCTCTCTCTCTATCTCTCTTTCTCCTCCTCCTCCCTCTCTCTCTCTCTCTCTCTCTCTCTCTCTCTCTCTCTCTCTCTCTCCCCTCTGCCTCCCTCTCTCCCCCTCCCCCTCCACCTCCTCCCCTACTTCTCCCTCTCTCCCCCCTCCCTCTCCCTCTCCCTCTCCCTCTCCCTCTCACCTTCCTCCTCCTCATCCTCCCTCTCACTCGCTGACCCCTCCCCGTCCCTCTCCCTATCTCTCTCCCTCTCTCCCTCCCCCCCTCTCTCTCTCTTTCTCCTCCTCCCCCCCCCTCTCTCTCCTCCACATCCCTCTCTCCCCCTTCCCCTCCACCTCCTCCCCTACCTCTCCCTCTCTCCGCCCACCCTCTCCCTCTCCCTCTCACCTTCCTCTTCCTCCTCCTCCCTCGCACTCACTGCCCCCTCCCCATCCCTCTCCCTCTCTCCCACCTCCCCCTCCACCCCCCCCTCTCTCTCTCCTCACTACTCATCTCTGTACCTTTGTCCCTCTCAGTTCCTCTCCTACTATCCTTACTTACCTTGCTTAATATGTCTTTCAAAAATTCCATCTCAAGCTCTCTCTCCTCCGCCCTCGCTCCTCCCTCCTCCCCTACCTCTCCCTCTCCCTCTCACCTTCCTCCTCCTCCTCCTCCTCCCTCTCACCGCCGCACCCCCTCCTCCTCCCCCTTCCCTCTCTCTCTCTCTCTCTCTCTCTCTCTCTCTCCTCACTGCCCATCTCTCTACCTTTGTCCCTCTCACTTCCTCTCCTACTATCCTTACTTACCTTGCTTAATATGTCTTTCAAAATTTCCATCTCAAGCTCTCTCTCCTCCGCCTGCCCCTCCCCGTCTTCCCCTACCTCTCCCTCTCCCTCTCACCTTCCTCCGCCTCCTCCTCCCTCTCACTCGCTGCCCCCTCCTCCTCCCCTTCCCTCTCCCCCTCTCTCTCTCTCTTTCTCCTCCTCCCTCTCTCTCTCCCTCTCTCTCTCCTCACTGCCCATCTCATTACCTTTGTCCCTCTCACTTCCTATCCTACTATTCTTACTTACCTTGCTTAATATGTCTTTCAAAAATTCCATCTCAAGCTCTATCTCTCTGCCTCCCTACCCACATCTCTCTTCCCCTCACTCCCTCTTTTTCTCCATCTCCCCCTCTGTCTTTGACATCTCTTTCTCACTCTACTAATCTCTCTTTTTACCTCTCTCTCCCACTAGACCTATCCTTTTCTACATCTCTCACCCTATCACTCATCTCCTTCTCTCCCTCAATCTCTCACACATGTAGACCGACTTGCTCACTCTCTCCTCTTGTCTCCCTCTTCCTATCTCTTCCCCACTTTCCCATTCTCACTATCTACCCACATTTCCCTTTTCACATTTATCTTCTTTCATCTTAATATCACTATCTTCTTCTCTCCCTCTCTCTCACACACATGTACACCCACTAACTCACTCTCTCCTCCCCGTCTTCCTCTCTTTCTATCTTCTTCCCCGCTTTCCCATCCTCACTATTTACCCACATTCCCATCTTCACATTTATCTTCTTTCATCTTCCTCTCTACCTCTTTGCTCTAAAATACACTAAAATATTAAAAGCTTTACTTTATAAAATTCATATGAAAAAATACACCAAAATATTGAAAGCTATTATGCACAATATATAAGAAAGTACAAACAAATTTACATGAAAATAAAATCAAATTAAAATTGAAATTTTCAATCAAAATATACTATTTTTCATAATCATTTTCGGTCTACTAACTACTATTTATTTACTTTTAATAAACTTTTTTTTTTTTTTTTAATCTGAAAATATAGTATATATCTCAAATATATTTCTAAAAATTAAAAACCCAAAAATACATCTACTTCATATTCAAAACAATTCAATGAAATTTCCTGAAAATATTGTTTCTCCCCAATCTAATTAATAGAAATGCACAAAATATCATTTAAATATATCAATAATAAATATTAATTACAATTTAATTTAATTGTGACTAAAACAATAACAATACTTTATAATAAAAAATTATCCAAACTGATCGTGAATAAACATTTACTTTAAACAGAGTAAGATCTCACCATAAAATCTCATCTGCATAGTGATTGCGAAAAGCCATATTACAAAAAAAACAAATATGTTGAAACTATGTTGTTTCTTCCTCTAATAAAATAGCACTTTCTTAAGGTCACTTTCTTGATTGTTAAAAAAAACACAATACAAATTTATCATGCAGCCTCAAATAAATATAAAATATTTATGTATATCTAATTACTGACCTTTGAAATATAACGATATATATGTATAATAACTATTGATATTTGGAGATTGAAATGGATCAACAAAACTCTCAATAAGCTGACGAAAACGTAAACGAAGGAAAGAATCAGCATACAAGGTTATTGTCCCCGAACCAGAAGCCATGTAGCTTTTATCCTTTTACTTAGGAAGGCATTCGGCGTTGATTATGTGAATTGTTTCTACAATAACAATTAAAAACTTATAAAAATGATAGTGGTGCGGTCTTGGTTTTATTTTTTCTTAATCAGTTTCGACTTTTGAATGCTTGTTTCACCCATAAGTTGCCTCAATACGGCGACATCCTCATCATCTCCAGGCTCTCCATGGAATATAAGGTTTTCATCAAAAAAATTAAAATAAAGCCTGAACTTCTTAAGAGAGAATATCATGTCAAGTAGTCGCGAATGTGGAATACTGTTGGGAAAGGTGATTTAAAATTTGTAGATTTTAGATTTTTGTGGTTAGAATTTTTGGTTTTTGGGTTTGGAATTTCCACACTGAACATTTTTGTGTAACCTTTCGGGTCTAGAACAAGACCCATCATCAGGACAAAATTTAAAATTTAGTTAGGAGAGAGGGAAGCTTACTTAGGATTTCATTAAGAATCCAAGTAGAAAACAGTGAAAAACCATTCAAGAGGGAGAATCCAACAAATAAAAATGGTTTTAATTTATTTTTGTAACTTGGTTTCAGAATAGCTTACCTAATTTTTTATTGAAAATACAACATAAATTATTTAGAAACTAGAGTAGAGCTCTGTGTAAAGTATATGAGAAATACCTCGAATAAATATCCTTCAGAGTTGGGTATTAACATTATGGTAGTCCAATGTTTCCACTGGAGCTCCTCAAGAATCTTTTCTAAGCATGCACGCGCACAAAAAAATATACCCAAAAGAAACAGTGCATTGGGGATGGGAAAAATAAACAGTTACACAATATGTGCTATGTACAACCACCCATCTCCCAGACAGAAGCAAATCTAAACAATAAAAAAAATTAAAAATAAAAGAAAAACCCAAAAATATACTACAAGCAAGAATTGAGAAATAACGATGGATATTGCTAAAGCATTCATAGACTAAGAAAAAAGAAAAAGAAATAAAAAACGAAAAAGGACAAATCAACATGGTGCACTGCATCAACACAAAATCAACAACCCACCGCCCTCTATGCTATTCTCTATAGCATTCTACTGTGCTCTACTCAGCCCAACCGAACACAACAACCCACCATCCTCTATGCACTGCTGTGTAGCGGAATTCTGCTTAGTTTGAATGCAGAAGCGATTAGAAGTATACAAAATTGATGAAGATAAATACATATCTTGCACTGCTGTGTAGCGGAATTCTGCTCGGTTTGAATGCAGAAGCGATTAGCAGTATACAAAATTGATGAAGATAAATACATATCTATTTTCATGAATAGAGATAATCCATATGTATATATACCATTAATGGAATCAAAGCTTGATGACATAACTCCTATGCCGAGCTCAATCACCTGGATGAAATGAACCACCATGATCCCAATTTACAGAAATTTCCTTTGAATTGCTTCGACATGCATGGTGAGGATTGTGAGGATTCTATGTACTCCATTCGCATTGGTGTCACAAAGGCTTTGCATTCTCCTTCTCGATGCCAAGAGATTAATCATCAGCTGTAACTCAGATGTGCACCTGTATATGGGCTTGCTTGAGTCTCTGGATGAATGGAAAACATCAATCCTTATCCATTTCTTCATGTCCTCAACGGCTATGCTTTTCTCAGTTGACCTTCCCAAACCACATCATAATCGTTTTAATGCCCATTCATTTATTCATGCCCACAACGGCTATGGTTATTTAAATTCGCTCTTTCTCTCCCAAACTACATCATAGCTGTTTTAATGCACCTGCCATCCCAGACTCCACTGGTGCCCACACTGCTGACCTGGTCGATGGTCATTTTCAAGTTAGGAGTGGCGTTGCCACGTGACGTGGCACTGACTTCAAATTTGGTAAGGCACGTTAACCACCATTCATTTGATGTTAAAAAATTTAAATTATAAAATCTGCGATGATATACTTAGGTCTGTGGTAAAATTCATTAATTAAATTAGATATTTAGCGAATAGAATTTATTAACCATCCATTGGATATTAACTATTTTTTACGCGTTAGTTATTGAAAATTAAGCATGTAACTTGTGTTGTAATACTTTGATTTTAGTCTTTATATTAAATATATTAATCACTTGTGTCTATAATAAAGGTATTTTGTATTATTTAATATGGAATATAGAAGAATAAATATAATTATGTTTTCTTAAGATATAAAGATATTTAATATAATATAATAATGGTTGATAATTTTTATTTTTATAATCCAAGTGACTAAATTTTATATAGATAAAAAAACTGGATTTTTTTTTAATTTTTTGAAAATTACTATTATTGAAATATACATATAAATTACATTAAAAAAATCACATAGTTTAGTATACTTTATTCATATCATTATTCATTTTAAATATATTCATATATCTGTTTTTAAATAATTATTATTTATTAGTCATGAATGTATTAGAGTAGAGATTTTTATACACTAATGAAAAGTTGTATCTAATATAACTATTATTATTATTATAAGTTTGGCAGTACCTTTCATTTTCTCTTTTTTTTTCTTTTTAACTCTATCTTTATCAACATGTCCAGATACATGAGTGCTATAACAACCCGCCTCATACATTCTCAATATTTTAAATGGAAAAATATTACTCATTGTCTCAGCCCTTCATTAGCTTCCTAACTTTGATTCCAACTATAAAATCATTAATTTACTTTACAATTTTTTACGACCATAACAATGATTATGTAAACATATCTATGAAAGTAAATGATTATGTAAACATATCCAAGAAAGTAAAGTTAATGTGAGCTATAAAACATGACTAGGATTTTGAACTATTGTCTAACTCTCATAAATAATCTAAATTGGTAATTGGAGCAACTAGTTAGAATCCAATCAAAATGATATTCTAACATGCTATCATTTTTTAACTTTTTATTTTGATATTCTAACATGCTATCATTTTTTAACTTTTTATCTTTTTCAGGAATAAATTATCTAATCAAGAAAACCTTTTGTCCTTTTCAGGAAGAAACTAACACTTAGAGTAGATTTTCAAAAGCATATTGTTTAAAAAAATAAAAAATAATCTATGTCTAAAGACTTTTTTTTTGAAAAAAATTGATTTATAATAAACAATTTATTTATCAAAATTTCAAAGTGAAATCAATGTTAAAGTTAGTCATATATTTTTATTATATTTTATTTCAAATTTTTTTAGGTATCCTATTTGATATTTTCCTCCTCTATTCTTTAAAAAATTCAACAACAAAACTATATATCAAGTTATTAATATTGTATTTGTATATTTTATAAGGTGTATTTTACATTCCCATACTCTCTTGGGGTCATTTTCATGTTGATTTCATATTTTATACATTCAATATACATGATGAAAATTAAATACCAACTAGATATCCAAATTTACACTAGATATTAGTTTCCAAATATTTCACAACTCGCCCGACCTAATGTTCATCGAAATAATATTTGATGTAAATTGAATCCAAGAGACACATAGTTTTATTCCTTTCCCAACAGTTTCATCACATGAACATACGGAATGGGTTCAGCTTGTAAAAATAGGATATGAAGAGGAAAAGATAATAAGTAATCAGAGAGCCTCCATTTTGAAACATGTGTAAGCTTAATCCCATATATGTTACACATGTTTCTCATCGATAACACTTGTATGTAAGACATGACTCATAGATGGACATGTCTCACAACAATTGTAACCTCATGATCAAGGTTTGTGTTTTAATTTATTTGAAGAGAATTTCATGAGTGGAACTTTCCAGCCCGACTATGAAGCAAAATCTTTCTATGCTCGAGGGAAACAGGGAAGCTTGTCATTGGTTCTCATTGACTTGTATAAATTATCTGTTTGGTTAAAAATCTCATCAAAATTCATTTTCATTGCACAATGGATGAAATGAATGCATTATTGATGTATTTTACTGGATTATTGAGGAAACATATAAGCTACACTTACGGAATAAATTGAAAACGCCAAAGTGTGATGCAATAATGTACGTTCATTTTCAAACGGTAATGAGAAAATGGAAACAACATGAAACAAAAAAATGATTTCAGATTTATGTAAATACAAGTAATATAATCACTTTGTGTATAATTGATAAATAGTGACTCAACTGTTTATTTTTTAGGTCTAGATTATTATTTTCTATTGATAATTGAATTTTTAAACATTCACCCCACAACATATTCAATTATTAGCAATTGTGTAGAAAGAACAATAACTTCAACATTACAACGAAACATAAACGAACATTAGAAGAAAAGCATGCACAGAAGAGACATCAATATTTTTGTCAGAATCTTAGCAAAACCCTACAAAGGGGAAAACCCATCTTAATTATTCTTTTGTTGGATATTCATTAATTTTTTATTTGAGACACAAAGCACAACCATAATGAGATGCATTTAACCTGTGTTGTAAGAAACAACCCCCAAGGTGGCGTCTTGACTCTTCGTACCCGAAACTCATCGAAAGACTGAAATGCCACCAAAACGCCACTAAAATGAAGCTGAAACATTTGGGTGAAGTTTCGTGATTTGGAAATTCCAATGAAACGCCGTTGATAGTTTTCTATGGAGTTTCATCCCAATTCCGCCCCATTTTCGACTAATTTTGACCCATTTCCATGACTTTTTTTCTTTTGCGGGCTCACTCAAGCACTGAAGAAGGTTGTGGGGCCCTTCTATGGCAAAAATAGATTCAATATAGCACTAAATTTTATGTGTAATAACTCCACACAATATTCTATCTCTAATCAATCAATGCTCTAGTTCTGCTTAAAAATTAACTTCTTCTAATTTTGTTAATGAAGATGATGATTAGGATTATAATATATGTAATTGTACTTGTCATTACCATATGTTATACTTCATTTTCAACACATATAACCATGTATAAAAGATAATTTTAGATGTAAAGCCTCATGTGTATAGGTTAATATTATAATCTTGGATGTACAACCTCCTTTATAAATGATAATATTGGATTTCAAATCATTTAATGATTTATGAGAGTTAACATAGACCGGGATTTACATGTCTCATTCTTTTTTTCTTGCAAGTTGTGTTTTAACTTATTTTTAAAAAAATTATACATATATATAATTTTTGGGTGGTCAGGTTTCGAACATTTCCATTTTTGGGCGGTCACATTTCCAACCATACCCATTTCATAAACTTCGAAAGGTTTCAGCACTTCGTGCAACTTAGCATTTAATATATCAGGTCTTTTAGGGCCCACCAAAGTTAGTTCACAATGACATTTGTAAATTGAACAATTTGATATCTAGAGAGTTATTTCCATATCATTGTATGTTTTCATCATCATTGTTATACAATTTGGTCATTGTCTCACTATAATATAGATCAACATTGTCATTAAGGTCACCAAATTTTTTTCCTATATATTTTCACCTTATCATTGTATTGTTTGGAGACTCATTGTCCTTGCACCAAGGTTACTGTCATGAATAATGTTATTATCACCTCCTCCCTCTCACTCGCCGCCCCCTCCTCCTCCCCTTCTCTCTCTCCACTCTCCCCCTCCCTCTCCCTCTCCCACTCCCTCTCTCCACTCTCCCTCTCCTCCTCCCCCTCCCTCCTTCTCTCTCTGTCTCCTCTCTCCTCCTCCCCATCCTCCCCCTACCTCTCCCTCTCTCCGCGCTCCCTCTCCCTATCCCTCTCCCTCTAACCTTCCCCCTCCACCTCCTCCCCTACCTCTCCCTCTCTCCCCGCTCCCTCTCCCTCTCCCTCTAACCTTCCTTCTCCTCCTCCTCCTCCTCCTCCTCCCTCTCACTCGCCGCCCCATCCTCCTCCCTCTCTCTCTCTCTCCCTCCCCCCCCCCTCTCTCTCTCTCTCTTTCTCCTCCTACCCTTCTATCCCTCCCCCCCCAATCTCCCCCCTCCCTCTCCCTCTACCTCTCACCTTCCTCCTCCTTCTCCTCCCTCTCACTCGTCGCCCCCTCCTCCTCCCCTTCCCTCTCTCCGATATCCCCCTCCCTCTCCCTCTCCCTCTCTCCACCCTCTCTCTCCATCTCCCTCTCACCCCCGTCCACCTCCCCCTCACTCTAACCCCCGTCCACCTCCCCCACCCTCTCATTCGCTGCCCCCTCCTCCTCCCCTTCTCTCTCTCCCCTCTCCCCATTCCCCTCCCTCTCTCTATATATCTCTTTCTCCTCCTCCCCCCCCCCCCCCTCTCTCTCTCTCTATCTCTCTCTCTCCCCTCCGCCTCCCTCTCTCCCCCTCCCCCTCCACCTCCTCCCCCACTTCTCCCTCTCTCCCCCCTCCCTCTCCCTCTCCCACTCCCTCTCACCTTCCTCCTCCTCATCCTCCCTCTCACTCACTTCCCCCTCCCCATCCTTCTCTCTCCCTCCCCCTCTCTCTCTCTCTCTCTTTCTCCTCCTCCCCCCCTCTCTCTCTTCTCCACCTCCATCTCTCCCCTACCTCTCCCTCTCTCCCCCCTCCCTCTCCCTCTCCCTCTCACCTTCCTGCTCCTCCTCCTCCCTCTCACTGGCTACCCCCTCCCTATACCTCTCCCTCTCTCCCACCTCCCCCTCCACCCCCCCCTCTCTCTCTCTCTCTCTTCACTGCCCATCTCTCTACCTTTGTCCCTCTCACTTCCTCTCCTACTATCCTTACTTACCTTTCTTAATATGTCTTTCAAAAATTCCATCTCAAGCTCTCTCTCCTTCGCCTCCCTCTCCCCCTCCTCCCATACCTCTCCCTCTCTCCCCTCTCCCTCTCCCTCTCCCTCTCACCTTCCTCCTCCTCCTCCATCTCACTCACTGCCCCCTCCTCCTCCCCTTCCCTCTCCCCCTCTCTCTCTCTCTCTCTCTTTCTCCTCCTCCCTCTCTTTCTCCCTCTCTCTCTCCTCACTGCCCATCTCTCTACCTTTGTCCCTCTCACTTCCTCTCCTACTATCCTTACTTCCCTTGCTTAATATGTCTTTCAAAAATTCCATCTCAAGCTCTATCTCTCTGCCTCCCTACCCACATCTCTCTGCCCCTCACTCCCTCTTTTTCTCCATCTTCCCCTCTGTCTTTGAGATCTATTTATCACTCTACTAATCTCTCTTTCTACCTCTCTCTCCCACTAGAGCTATCCTTTTCTACATCTCTCACCCTATCACTCATCTCCTTCTCTCCCTCAATCTCTCACACATGTAGACCCTCTTTCTCACTCTCTCCTCTTGCCTCCCTCTTCCTATCTCTTCCCCACTTTCCCATTCTCACTATCTACCCACATTGCCCTCTTCACATTTATATTCTTTCATCTTATTATCACTATCTCCTTCTCTCCCTCTCTCTCACACACATGTACACCCACTAACTCACTCTCTCCTCTTGTCTTCCTCTTCCTATCTCTTCCCCACTTTCCCATCCTCACTATTTACCCACATTGTCATCTTCACATTTATCTTCTTTCATCTTCCTCTCTACCTCTTTGATCTAAAATACACTAAAATATTAAAAGCTTTACTTTATAAAATTCATATGAAAAAATACACCAAAATATTGAAAGCTAATATGTACAATATATAAGAAAGTACAAACAAATTTACATGAAAATAAAATCAAATTAAAATTGAAATTTTCAATCAAAATATACTATTTTTCATAATCATTTTCGGTCTACTAACTACTATTTATTTACTTTGATTAAACTTTAATTTTCTTTTTAAATCCGAAAATATAGTATATATCTCAAATATATTTCTAAAAATTAAAAACCCAAAAATACATCAACTTCACATTCAAAACAATTCAATGAAATTTCCTCAAAACATTGTTTCTCCCAAGTCTAATTAATACAAATGCACAAAATATCATTTAAATATATCTATAATAAATATTACTTACAATTTAATTTAATTTTGACTAAAAAAATAACAATACTTTATAATAAAAAATTATCCAAACTGATCGTGGATAAACATTTACTTTAAACAGAGTAATATCTCACCATAAAATATCATGTGCATAGTGATTATGTAAAGCCAAATTACAAAACAAAAAAAAATTGTTGAAACTATGCTGTTTCTTCCTCTAATAAAATAGCACTTTCTTAAGGTCACTTTCTTGATTGTTAAAAAAAAACAGAATACAATTTTATTATCCAGCCTCAAATAAATATAAAATATTTATGTATATCTAATTAATGACCTTTGAAATATAATTATATATGTATAATAACTATTGATATTTGGAGATTGAAATGGATCAACAAAATTCTGAATAAGCTGACAAAAACGTAAACGATGGAAAGAATCAGCATACAAGGTTATTGTCCCCGAACCAGAAGCCATGGAGCTTTTGTCCTTCTACTTAGGAAGGCGTTCGGCGTTGATTATGTGAATTGTTTTCTACAATAACAATTAACAACTTATAAAAATGATAGTGGTGCAGTCTTGGTTTTACTTTTTCCTAATTAGTTTCGAATTTTGAATGCTTGTTTCACCCATAAGTTGCCTCAATACGGGGACATGCACATCATCTCCAGGCTCTCCATGGAATATAAGGTTTTCATCAAAAAATTAAAATAAAGCCTGAACTTCTTAAGAGAGAATATCATGTCAAGTAGTCGCGAATGTGGAATACTGTTGGGAAAGGTGGTTTAAAATTTGGTTAGGAGAGAGGGAAGCTTACTTAGGATTTCGTTAAGAATCCAAGTAGAAAATAGTGAAAAAAAATTCAAGAGGGAGAATCCAAGAAAGAAAGATGGTTTTAATTTATTTTCGTAACTTGGTTTCCAGAATAGCTTACCTAATTTTTGATTGAAAATACAACATAAATTATTTAGAAACTAGAGTAGAGCTGAGTGTAAATTATATGAGAAATACCTCGAATAAGTATCCTTCAGAGTTGAGTATTAACATTGTGGTAGTCCAACGTTTCCACTGGAGCTCCTCAGAAATATTTTCTAAGCCTACACGGGCACAAAAAAATATACCCAAAATAAACAGTGCATGTGGGATGTGAAAAATAAACAGTTACACAATATGTGCTATGTACAATAACCATGGCTATAGGGAGTAAGAAGGCCAGCCACCCATCTCTCAGACATAAGCAAATCTAAACAATAAAAAAAAGGAAAATAAAAGAAAAGCCCAGGAATATACTACGAGAAAGAACTGAGAAATAACGATGGATATTGCTAAAGCATTCACAGACTAAGAAAAATGAAGAAGAAATAAAAAACGAAAAAGGACAAATCAACAAGGTGCACTGCATCAGCACAAAATCAACAACCCACCGCCCTCTATGTCATGCTCTGTAGCAGTCTGTTGTGCTCTGCTCAGCAACCCACCGCCCTCTATGCCGTTCTCTATAGCATTCTACTGTGCTCTGCTCAGCCCAACCGAACATAACAACCCACCATCCTCTATGCACTACTATGTAGCGGAATTCTACTCAATTTGAATGCAGAAGCGATTAGCAATATACAAAATTGATGAAGATAAATACATATCTATTTTCATGAGTAGAGATAATCCATATGTATATATACCATTAATGGAATCGGAGCTTGATGACATAAATCCTATGCCGAGCTCGATCACCTGGACGAAATGAACCACCATGCTCCCAATTTACAGAAATTTCCTTTGAATTGCTTCGACATGCATGGTGAGGATTGTGAGTATTCTATGTACTCCATTCACATTGGTGTCAGAAAGGCTTTGCATTCTCCTTCTTGATGCCAAGATATTAACCAACAGCTGTAACTCATATGTGCACCTATATATGGGCTTGCTTGCGTCTCTGGATGAATGGAAAACATCAATCCTTATCCATTTCTTCATGTCCTCAACAGCTATGCTTTTCTCAATTGACTTTCCCAAACAACATCATAATCGTTTTAATGCCCATTCATTTATTCATAATCGTTTTAATGCCCATAATCATTTTCTCAACATTTTAAATGGAAAAATATTATTCATTGTCTCAGGACTTCATTAGCTTCCTAAATTTTATTCCAACTATAAAATAATTGTGAAAATGTGAAGCTGTGTTACACTTTTTTCCCTTTTTTGAGAAAAAATTTCCATTTTTTTTCGGTTCTTCAAATTTCTGCAAACTATAACAATTTTTCTATGTAGAATTTCATTTTGCGATAAAAATAAAAGTTGTGATAAATTTTGTTAGCTTTCTATTACTTATTTTTTGAATTTTTTTTATGCAAATTTGATATGTCAACTTAGCGTTTCTTTGAGTGTGTGTTTCTTAACAATCAAAGGATTCATAAGAAGTCATGTTATGACGCAATGTTGTATTCATTGAAATTTTGTGTTTTTGAAAAAACAAAATGTGTTACAACAATCTAGACAGAGTCTACTTTGTTTTCGTCATATTTACACAGCCAATGGATGCATATCATAATTACTAGAATTTTTTGAACTAGTCCAATACGAAAAACTACATATTTTGGATATGTTTCGCGTCGCAAGAAATTTCTTAACATATAAGTTATAAACTAAAAATCTAAAAGCTACCTATTAGAGACGACAGACCAATGTAATGCCCCATAATTTTTTCAATTTTTTTTACAATGTATTTTGGGAGATACAAAATTTTAATTTCACTGAATCACAATGACCCTCAGAAATTGTTTGCACCCATTTTATTAGAAAAATAATTAAAATTAATAAACGTTTATGAAATTCCATAAAAGTTATATTTCCTGAAAGTAGATTCAATTATGAAAATGCTTGTCTTAGTTCTGACAGTTAATTAACAACCTTTCATGGAGTTTAATCAGTCCAAAGTTGCAGAACCGTTTTCAGAGTCTGGTTTTTGCGTAATTGGTGGCGCGTTAGTTCGGCCGAAATTTTAGTCCAAGTTCGGCCGAACTATGTTTTCTGCTTAAGGATCGTTAAATCTAACGTCTTAATAGTTCGGCCGAACTTTTGATCAAAAGTTCGGCCGAACTATTGTATAACTCTCCGTAGGCCGGAAATTTTTGTAGAGCCCCCTACTAAAACACATTTCGCATCAATATAAATTGCCGCGAAATGATTCAAAATTTTTGCACATTTCGCACACTTCATCTCATTTTACAAAGATCTTGCTTTGGGTTCAAAATTTTTTTTTCAAAGTTTGGGTTTAAGAGCATTTCTTGGAAGCAAATTGATTTTATAATTTTGGGTTTAAAGAATTTTTTTGGAAGACATTTCTTGGAGGCGGCGTGATTTTGGCAAAAATTGTATAAAAAATATTGGACGTACATTCAAAAGACATTTCTTGGAGGTATATATGTTTTTTGAGTTGAAGTAAATATTTTGAGCTTCGTTTCATTTTTATAAAACATTTTTCTCTTGAATTTTTTTAAGTGTGTGTTTTGGATTGGAGTATGTATTTTTTACAAAAAATTTACACTGAATTTTTTTAAATTAAATCTTTTGTGATATTTTTTGTAATTGAGTTATTGTCTAATTTTTTGAAGGAAATTTTTTGAACTTCATACCCTATTATCATGGGAAATCGAAGAACTTGTGCGAGAAAATATGATCGAAAAAGAGACCCCGAGGCATGTAGAGAAGAGACGAGACAATCTCGCAAAAGAAAGTTAGAAGCCCTCTCAAATATTGAGGAGGAAAATCAACCTCAAGCAGAAATTGAAGCAGGTATGTAAATGTAAATATTATGATCTATTGATATATATTTAAAATTTTCCTAATGTAAAATGTGAAGCTTAATTTTTATTCGATGAACTAGTTTGAAAAATATTTTGTTTAATGTAAACAGATAGAGATATTCCTCAAAATATTGAAGAAGAAAATCAACCTCAAGCAGAAATTGAAGCAGGTATGTAAATGTAAATATTATGATCTATTGATATATTTTTAAAATTTTCCCAATGTCAAATGTGAAGCTTAATTTTTATTTGATGAACTAGTTTGAAAAATATTTTGTTTAATGTAAATAGACAAAGATATTCCTCAAAATATTGAAGAAGAAAATCAAACTCAAGCAGAAATTGAAGCAGGTATGTAAATGTAAATATTATGATCTATTGATATATTTAAAATTTTCCTAATGTAAAATGTGAAACTTAATTTTTATTTGATGAACTAGTTTGAAAAATATTTTGTTTAATGTAAACAGACAGAGATACTCCTCAAAATATTGAAGAAGAAAATCAACCTCAAGCAGAAATTGAAGCGGGTATGTAAATGTAAATATTATGATATATTGATATATTTAAAATTTTCCTAATATTTATTGACATAATTATTAATTTAGTGATTTATTGAATATGTACTATTTTTTCGAATTTGTACAGATGAAATCACTATCGATAATGAGATGTTAGAGAATGTTGACACTCACACATATGGAGATAAAAAACCTGACCATGTTATACAATATCGTGTCAACCGCATTTTTGAAGAGTATTTCTTAAATGAGCAAGTGACAGTTCATGCTCAAATGTTGAAAGGTCTCCTATCATTAAGAAAATTAAAAGAAGTGACGACACTATTGGGTATTCGAAAATCAACCAAAGATAAAAAAATGAATGAAGAGGTGATAAAAAATATGAGTAGTGCGATAAAGTCAATTAAGAGATCTAGAGATAAAGATGTTTCAAATATACATAGAGGAATACAGATGGCAATAGTTTCACCAAGTACTCAAGAGAATCGTTTGATAACATCTATGGCACGAGCACTGGGAACCTCACGAAAAACTCTGCACAAACATCGAAAATTTCGACTACAAATAGATGTAAATGATGAAATCGCTTGTTGGAGAGCTATTTGTAGGCAACCATACAAAGATAGACTTGGAGAAAATGTTAAAAAAATAATATATGAATATTGGAAGAAAAATTCGCGTGTTTCACCAACTGCAAGACATGTGATACGAAGAAGAATAGCACGAAATCAGTACGAAGAACATGAAAAAAATCTCTTGGAAACCACTCAGATAGAGTTATTCAACAAGTTCAAAAAAGAGAATCGTCAAATTCATGTTTCACTCAGTGCTTTTGTTCAACAAAAACCATGGTATGTAAAACCTATCACCGTACGCGACACTTGTTGTTGCCATTATCATGTGGAATTTGAGTTATATTATGACACATTCCTTGATTTTGGTAGAACATTATGGAAGGATTCACCTCCTCCTTCCACTGTCCGTGAAATCATATCTCAAATTCTATGTGAAAGAGAAAGCGATGAACTATTTTACAAAAAAAAATGTGTTGG
Organism: Pinus albicaulis; assembly: GCA_034641835.2. NCBI lineage: Eukaryota > Viridiplantae > Streptophyta > Pinopsida > Pinales > Pinaceae > Pinus > Pinus albicaulis. The sequence goes on from JAXQQM020088879.1 coordinate 276,380, forward strand.
TGGTAAAAAATGCGATGATTGTGGAAATTTGACTAAATTTCAAAACAAATATCATATTGATATAAATGATCAATCATTTTCCAACATGAAAGTGAAATGGAAGAGATATGAATATATTGGTACATCGATTCAAGGTGAAAATAGTGTTAAAAGAATCGAATTACGAGAAGACGAAATTTTTCTGATAGACTTTTTGAGAAAGTTTGAGGCAGAAATTTACAAATACACCAAGCATTCCCATAGAGCTTGATGGAAAGACTTGCAATTCAAAAAATCTCGTGAATTTTTTCCACTAGGGACCATTTTGTCAGTGATTGATTTTGAAGAAAACTACACATTTGTTCCACAAAAAGAAATTCAGAGTGAATACTATCATTGTGATCAAGTCTCCATGCTCGTCCATATTCTATATAGACATGCTGAGAAAAATGTCGATCATATAGAAAGCACGAGTGAAAATCGACATATCATTAAAGAATATCACTTTTATATCAGTGACGATCGTACACATGATACATGTTTTGTACAACATTGTTTTGGAAGAATTTATGATTCATTGAAAGATCGTGGAATAACATTCAATGAACATTGGATATGGTCAGACGGATGCGCAGGTCAATTCAAATCTGCACGATCATTCTTTTGGTTGTTTTGTCTTCATAAGAAAACCTGCATTAAACATTGTTGGAATTTATTTGAGACTGGCCATGGAAAAGGAGAACATGACGGTGCAGGAGCATGCATAAAATGAGTACTTCAAAGATATCAAATGAACCACTCTGCACGCCGACTTGTGAACGCTGAAGAAGTTGTTCAATGGTGCATCACTGCTCTAAGCCATGAGAAAAACCCATCAGGAGAAGTGCGAAGGTACATTCAATTTAACTTATATTGGAAATCTAATTTTAAACATTGTACATTTATCATGCAATGATTATTTTTAATTGTATTTTGATATCACATTTACAAATTCTTTTTCTAATTTTCCATATAAAGGTTTTTCTGGCATATTGGAATCGAAGACGTAGATAGATCAATTGGAAACAACGTTGAAAAAATAAAAGGGACTCAAAAATTGCATTCAATTCAAACAAAGTTGTCCACAAATGTGTTTGCATTGGATAAAAGAAAATATTCTTGTTTTTGTGATGTTTGCATAAACAACACAAAATCCAATGACGTTTGTGAAAACAAAATGTATGTGAACGATTGGAAACATACAGAGCTAAATACAAAGGGGAAAATGTCTGTTGCAATGTTTGAAGAAATGCAATCAGAGGAAACTACAATATCATCCGATGGTGATCGAGTTTCTGATCTTGTTAGATAAGGTAACATTTGAATTACTTTCTAATGATTTAAATATCATCTAGAAATAAATTTAATTATGCATAATTAAATGTTAAATTTATTTTATTGTGCAGGAGATGTTTTTGCTGTAATTGCACCTATTGACAATGATGAAAATGTGAATTATTATTTGATGCGTTGCACTGAACGAAAAATGAAATTATTACAAGACTATAATGATCACGGATTTCAGTATGACAAAGGGTCTATTATACTGAAAGGTTATTTTTTCAGACAAACTCATCAAAGTGGAGACATTGTTTACTTTCAAGACTATGAACCTGATTCCATAAGTTGTCAACATAGTCACTTGGTGTGTGTAGCACACATAGATTTGATAGAAGTTCAATCAAAGAAAAAATCGAAAATTAGGAAATGGAAAATGTCAAAATCCGATCATGAACGAATTATTGAAGATGGAATTCCATTAGAATTTTTTTTGAGTGAAGTGTCCAACAATTTATTATCTTTGGATTAAATATGTTTTATAACTTCCAGTACTCAACTAAAAATTGAGCTGCTTATGTTATTTGTGGTTTTCACATGTTACAAATTGTTTTGGTACAAGCACGTGCTCTAGTATCAACTGAAAGTAGTTTTTCTATACATGTGCATTGATGAAAAATGTTATATGTATTGGATATATATATATATTCTAGAATGAAATTAATTGTTCTTGTATATGTTTTCCGACCATATGGTACAAATTATTTCACTTTATTTTGTAAGGTCGGATTCGGTCCCCATATGGCCTAGCCTCCAAGGGACAAGATAACAAGTGGTTGTCCCCACTTGCCCGAATCTCAGCTTTTAAGTACAATTTTACTATTTATGGCAGGCATCTTACATGATGTCCTAGCCAAGGATAGATTCTCTTTGTTTCAAGTTTCTGGTAAAAGTTGTCACCGAATGACCTACCAGGATATTATAAATACTAGCTTTGTAAGATCATTTGTCATTCGAAAAAATTCGAAAGTCTTAGACTGTCAATCAGTTTAAAGTATCATTAACCCTAGGGAGTGTAAAATATTCAATGTAGGTTGGTGACGATGCTCACTCCTAGCTTGAAGCAGCTCCAATGACCAATTCTTTAATGAATTCCAATGCACTAGACCAAAGTTGGTGACCTACTTGGTTTTTCACCCAAAAAATTCCAAGGTACTCTTCTTACCTTTGGCCCCCAAAGCTACAATGGAGTTATAGGAAGGTGAAGAAAAAAAATTTCACTGATAGGAATTTGGTCACATCCCTAATCTCACCTTATCAAAAAGTTCCTATCTACTAAATTATCCAGCATGTACTCAAGATCACTATTTTGTAATTAGAATATCACAATATCATAAGTTCTCACAAAAATACATGGAATTCCATTACAACACTCATCTAACAATGGGGAGCTCAAAACCTAGAAAGCTCCTCGTCCCCTTAATAATAATGTTTTTAATTTAGTCTTTTAGGTGAGGATTAGGTGTGAATCTTGTTTTCACATACAAAAATAATTAATTTTTTAATTCCATAAATTTGATTATTCACCAAAATACATGTCATATCCACTATTTGTCTCTCCTACAAATTCCCATGATTTTATTAAAATATGATTTTATCTCACCCAACTATCACATGTTCCTAAATTTACTCCTAATTGTTCCCTATGCCCTAAATCTACTCCTAATTGTTCCCTATGTTTTTTTTCCCTTACTTATTTTTAGAAAGTTATTTTCCTAGATCCATCATAACTATGGATCTATAAAGCGCCGAGAGGGATCAAATATCTACAGGTGCAAACCTCTTTTTTGAGTGCAAAACTTGAGGAAAGGTTTGCACCTCGAGAGATTTGATCCCTCTAGGTGCTTGATAGATCCGTAGTTAAGATGGATCTAGTTTGGTTTTAGTCGAGTGCAACCAAGGAAAAACTATCGATAATATGAGGAACATATGATTAATTTTATCAATAATATGTAAATACATCTAATATTAATATAACCATTTTAAATATGCTAAATATGTTTTATATTTATCAAGTCATTTTAATTTTAAATTTTCTTAGTTACCTCAATTTGTTGAGATGATAAATATTGTAGAATAACTTTAATAATGGAAAATGATCAAATAAAATCTTTGAATGCAAAGTGACAATTTAATAATATTGAATGATAGAATGTGAATAATTAGAATGTAATCAATTACAAATAGCATTTATTGTGATCAATGTTAAACTATTTTCTTCTTCTATTCTTATTGTCACCCTTATTAGTTTTGTCATCTTTCCGTATCGATTATATTAAAAAGAAAGTAAAAATCATAAATCATAAACCATTTAAATATTTAGCTAGAACTCTTGTAGTAAACACCATACCTCAAGTCTCTCTTGCTCTCCAATATTATTAGGTTTAATTATTATAACACAAAAATCGTTCTACATTGTCAATAATTTTTTGCGCTTACACTGAAATCAATGAAAACTATTAATCCAATGACTTTACAAGTAATGTACCATCATACATGCAATTATATCAAATCAGAAATCAACATATACAATGAAATCAATGGGGATTGTATTGTTACAAGTAACATTTCAATTTACCACATGTGCAAATGTAGGTTGAAACCATCCAAAACTTTAAGTTGTAGATTGAAACCATCCAAAACTTTAATTTTTAAAACCCTTTTGATTATATATTGTGCAACATTAAAACATTAAACATTTAAATTTCATTAAATATCACATGCAAAATGTAGATTGAAACCATCCAAAACTTGAGTTTTAAAAACTTCACATGCCATGTCAATTATAATTCAACTATCCAAAAAAAACATTTAACATTAAATATCACATGCCAAATGTAGTTCAGATGACAATATTACTTCACATTCACATGCCAAAAGTACTAAAACCATCCAAAAATTAAATAAAACAAATTATATAATAACAATGTAATAAAATATGTCCAAAAATTGTAAATCTCACAAGTATCAAACTGTATCAAGTTTAACAAATTTTAAAAGCATCTAAATTTTGAAATAAAATCACTGTAAATCATGTCCATCAAATGGAGGATCTAGCGTCTGGGTCTCAGTCCACACCCTATCCTGTGAATAGGAAACCTACATACACAATGCACATGTACTTGAACATTAAAATTTGAAGTTTTAAAAATGAATGAGAATATATATATCTAGAACTTCATGTAAAAAACAAAATATAACAAAAAAATCATGCAATACCTCATAAGGTTCCCTCTCCATTTGATGAACAGGTTCTCCCATAGGAACATTTGCAGTGGTAAACTGTACAATATACATGTACAGTTATATATATATATATATATATATTAAAAACTTTCAAATGAAAATGCACGTGTACATATATAAACTTATTTTCAATAATATTAAAAAAAGGAACTAAAGACAACTTGTTCAAATGTTGTGGATGTTCCTATCTCCATCGCTAGAGTCCGCGGATTAAAGAAATCTTCTATAGGAACCTAAATTCAAAAAAAATTAAATAACTCAAAATATAGATCTCTCTCTCTCTCTCTCTCTCTCTCTCTCTCTCTCTCTATATATATATATATATATCTCAATTTTTAATGGAACTTTTTGAGGTAGAATATATATATATATATATATAACTTTTAAACATAAATTTTAAACTTGTGAAAAATTGTCCATACTTGTGGCTCATCTCCCAATGAAGTAGAAGGTACATCTCCTACGGAAGAAGAAGGTACCGCCATCCCAAAAACATCAGATGGAATCGATACCTATTAAAACATTTTATCAAATTATATATATACATACATGTACATGTGTGGCAACAATTATTTATTTTAGAGTCACTTAAAAAACACTAACATGTGCCAACATATCATGATGGTCAGACCCATCTGCATCGTTTGAACCGGAGGTCCCGAACGTAATTTTAACATTTTCATCATGCATCATGCCTGAGAACTGCAAATGGTGTTTTAACATATATCATACATTTTTGTTAGATTAATGTACACATACAAATAAATGTATACATGTACATACACATGTATTTATTACAAATTTTACACATGTATATGTAAAAATAATTTCAAACCCTAAGGTCACTAACACATACCGTTCCGGTGCCCTCTTCCTCATGAAAAATTAGGTCTTGCAGACCATTGTGACAATTTATTGCATATGTTCGGAGATCTTCAACATTCATGTTGTAAATCTCCTCATCTGTACGATAAACAAAATTGGCACGTGCATTTTCACGTGCTCTTTGTCGATTTAAAAAAAGATTGACTCCACTCAATCTGCTATGAACATTGTCAATCATAACATCCCTTTCTTCTCGACTTATTTTAGAAGTCGCATCCATCTCTGATCGCAGAGTTTCGACTTGAAACGGTCGACTCACCAATGGCGGCTCAGGCCGAGGCAAATCCACATCTCGCTTAGCGCCCTTACAGTCATATAATCGACCTTTCCCCGGGCCAAAAAATTCTTAAAGAAGGTCATTGTAGTTGGGTATCATACCCAAAAAAAATTCTGCATAAAACATTTGTGCAAAACAAACAGGAATAAGGTCCAAATTTTTGATGAAAATGTGCTATGAAATTAAAGGGTTAAAGGCAACCATGTACAAGACATAGTTAATACAAGGCATAATTGAGCTAAATGTTGTTGAGGAAGGGCCTAATTATTTGGTTATTGGTTATGGAAAACATGGAGAATGCTCCAAAGCCAAGGAGGCACATGAAGCTGTTCCAAGAAGGAATTTTATTTCGTGTTCATTACCTCAAGCTTGTGAAGTTTGTGTTCATGATGAATGGAAAATTTTGACACCCACTTTGGAAGAAGATGTTAATAAACATGTAGCTAATGAGAATGTAAAAGAAGAGGATGTTGAAAGCTCTATCTAGTCATTGAATTCATTGCTAGTATTCAGAGGAGAGCCACTACCTCATCAAATTCACATCCTGAAGAAGGCGACAATGGTGAATGTTGAAGGTATAAATTTTCCTTTAATCAAATTGCTTTTGATTATGATAAACATGGTAAATATTCACATAAGATATATAAAAGAACTTGCACATGTTCCTTTTGTGGTTTGAATAATCATAATGTTTATAGATGTTGGAAGAAGATATCCATACACATTGAAACTTTCTAAATAAATGAGGCAATAAGTCAAAGGCCCATTGGACAAGGAAAATGATGTTGAAAATAAGATGCAATTGTTTATTACTCATTGCCATAAGAAAGGTCACCTTGTGGACAAGTGTTGGAATTTGTATCCAACAAGTCATCCACAACATTTGAAGAAGGTGGATAGAGATAACGACAAGAATGGAAAAGAGGATTCCATAATCGATGAGGGTCAAGATGATTCACATGATGAAGTGCAGCTAAAAGATGCGCCATTGAAATGGTTTGCTAACAGATGGTTATATTTCTTATCTAATTAAGGCCTTGCATGTATTTTTATGTTTCATGAATTTCTTTGCAAATTCAAAGTATGGTGCATGTTGCATGAAGCAAGATGTTGAAAGTAGAGTTACGTTGACACAATTAAATGCAACAAATATGGAAATTTGTACCTGACCTCTATTATTTGACTTGAGATTCAGTTGTTTGAAGAGGCATGTTTTGTCGATTTGTGTTTGGTTGATGGTTTCGTACACCAATATGTAAGAGTACATGGAGATATTCACATGATGTGAATTTTTTTTCTTTGAAGGAGAAAAATGATATGTCGGCGAGCTATGTTTCTTGCATGATGTGTTTTTAGTTTGATGGTTTTGTTTGTGACAAGAAGTCACAAGATTTTGGGAAGGTCCACTCTTGAGAGAGAGACTCATGATTACCACCTAATCATGAGAATCAAATGAGAGTGCATCCTTATTTTGAAAACAAATAGGATTCTGAGCTACCTAGGACTCAAACCATTATTTTTAAATTTGAAATATCACGGTGTGTTGTTTCAATGCCTGAATCCACAACCCTAACATAAATTGTTTTATTCCTTTTTTGCAGGATTTAGTTGGTTATATTAAAATTCAGTTGAATTTAAAATTCTTGGCTTAGTGGCATGAACCAAACATACTGTACATATTAAATGATGAATTTCTCTCTCCCAATCATTTCTAAATCACCCATATCACCAAGAAAACATGTTTTAAAAGAACATACTTTGGTATGGGAAAGACCTTAGGTTTCAAATATTATAAGAAGGTTTTTTATATGGTTGAGAGAATGTGGAAAATAGAATCCATAAACAAATTATTTTTCAAAACGTATTACTTTCAAAGTATCAACAAGGAACATGTACAAGGGTGTTCAATGAATTAACGCTATTTATTTAAATTCCATGATGTATATATTACTCATAATTTTAACAGATTATTAAATAATGATCTAGATTGGATAATTATATTACTTGTCATATATTTTGATGCTTATAGAGTGAAAAAACTGTAAGAATCAACTTGTAGGGTCATTTTAATGGTGGGTGGAGAATTTGGGTCTAAGACCTTTTGGAATTATTTTGAGTCATTAAATGACATTTCTAGGGGTCAAACGATTATCCCTCGTGCCAAAATCTTAACCATTATTCTACACTTAAAGAAATATCCAATGGTGCAAGAAAAACATCAAACGGAGTTCATTCAAAATTTATGCCTTTAGTAAGTTGACCTATCATGTTGACCACCATGGTACGAGATAGTGACATTTTAGCCCCATTACTCATGCATGGAAAGCTAGCTACTTGTGGAATTTTAAGAAGACTCTAAAAGGTCTACAATCACAAACCTCGTTAATGGTTGACAGAGTCAAATCTTACACCTAGTTGGCTATCACGCTATGTTAAATACTTGGCCACTAAGAGGAACAAGAGTTCCATTTTGTGTTATTGTATTTTGTTCCATAGTTGAAAATACAACTAGGAGTGTGAAGTTAGAGAGAAAAATGTACGAAGTTAAGTTTTTATATCAACCTTACACGCTAAAAGTCTTAGCTAACTCTAGAGAGATTACCTCTTTCTTTGTACTCACATATTTTCCATACCAGAAAAGAGAGAGTAGAGCATGTTTACATTTTAGTGTTGTTTTTCTCCCATAAGGATTTCCTAGGGAAAAAAGAGTCTAGAGCATCATTACTTTTTAGGGTTGCTTGTCTCCCATATAAGGATTTCCTAGGAAAATAATTGTGTTGATTGTCTAGAGATATTTATGTGTGTGTTTCATTATGTTCTCTATTTCTTACGGTGTGTTTCATTATGTTTTATATTTCTTACATTTCTTCCCTCCTATTTTTCTTTCCAATCAAGGTTTATAAAATAACATGAGAAGCAACATGAGACTTGGAACAATCATTTTCATTATCTATATGGAAGGCAAGAAGGATTATATCCGCTTAATCTTAAGCTTATGTAGTTTGTCAATTTTTATCATATATTTTTTGGTAAGGGTAAATTTTTTTTATCTATAGTACAAGTCATGAGTTCCCCAATTTTACCTTATGTAAAGCATGATTCTAGGATTACTACAAGTTTTACTTGGTTTTTTATTGTGATGATGCCCTGTCTCAATCACTTGGCCATGTCTCGATGGGTAGTTAAATCTTTATAACAATACTTCAAGTAAAATTTATCTATTTGTATTATGTGAAATTATGTAAAAAATGGTATACTATTTTCCATAAAATTGGGTTGAGTTTATCATATATTTCAATTAAATTTGATTAAATATGTTTTCTTTAAGAGGATCTAACAATTTTGTTAAGGTATGAATTTGAAATTTTGTGTGGCTCTCTATCAACCTTCACTTCCTCATTTCTAGAAAAAATCTACTTGCTCATTCGTATACCCACTTTCTATTCAAATGCATGAGTTTTTAACTCTTGGTAACTATGTTCTTCCACGCAGCAAAATTATGTCACATTTTATACTAACTCTAAATATTATTTTGAAGTTTGGATTACTGTTATTCTTTTATATAATTTAACATTAGTTATAATTTTAAATTGAAAGCTACTTAGATGAAATATAGCTTAGATATGGCATTTGAAAATTATTATCTATTTATTGAACTAAAGGACATAATTATTACACATGTTTAATTTACATTCAAATGCTTCTTTGATTTATCTCCTATAGCTTAATGCAATGCTAGATATATAATTTAAGTTGAAGGCCCATGAGATAAATATGACTAATATGTGACATTTGTATTGAATCATCTATTTGTTGTGTTATATGAACATAATTGGTACGCATATCTAATTTGCATTACTAATATGTCATGCTTCTTTAATTTATCTTTTATAAATGATCGGAGCATCCCTTTTTAATCTATCCCTTTTGACTTCAGATATGTGGGCAATACTCATCCGAATATTTTTCTATCATAAAGCAGTGAGTAAAATTGTATTCCATTTGTACCAATGTTAAGGTTAAGCACATGGATTAAAGTTTTATATAAGATACATTGCCACAGTGTACAATTATATCTAAAGAGTCCAAAACCTCATTCAAGACCATATGTTTTGTTGATGTAGTTTGATTGGTTATATTGCATTGCTTTTGCAGTTGTTGCTGTGGGCCTCACCATATAGTGATTTTAGGTAAAAAATTATTTACATGGAATTTTGAAGTATCCTAGAATGTTTATTATTTATCACTACTAGCCTTGGTGATTTAGTTGTTTGTTTTGATGCTGCTTGGTTACCCATATTTAATAGTTTTTCATGTTTAATTCATTGTTAAGGCTTTTTATTGGCCTGCCAGGATGTATTTTTCTCAAATCCATAATGGCTAAAAGAATGAAATTTATCTATGAAAAAGAGAGGTCATATGGAAAACAAATTGTTTGCAAGTGTTATTTTGAACCCATAGAACTTGCAACCCCAATATGGATACAATACTAAGTAATACATAGCCTCCTGATCTAACTTAACCAGGGATTCGCAATACTATATTTGAGTTGGCTAGCTCCATTTCAAGATATTATAATGTTAGATTATTATTTCTATAGAGTTTGATTATGGTAGTAAAATGTTACAAAAAATTGGAAACTACAAATAATATTATTCTAGATATATGTAAAAAGGACATGGTAGAGAAAATCAAACAATATTAAACTTTTCATAAATAGTTTAGATATAAATACATTTTCTAATTTTGATTGTAAATTCCAAGGCTTAAAGCAAGAATTTTTCTAATAATTTTTTTTTAATTAATAAATAAAAAAGAAGCATTTTCAATCAAAATCACATCCAACATATAATAAAAATAATAAAAACAATTTAAAACTTCATACACTATGACATTACTATGGCAAAGAGCATAAAAATATACAAGCAAAAAATCCTTTTATATAATAATGGAGAGCTTCAAATATACAAGAAAAAAAATCTTTTAGCCTTCTTGTATCCCAGAGAAAAGAGTTGCTCAAACAATAATATTTTAAACAATTTTAAAACTTGGAGAAAATCATCTGTTTTTGAATTTCAATTATATAAAAAATTAGTCAAATATTTCAAATCTATTTTTTGGCTAGTTGCAAAGTGTAGGTGTAGTTCTAGCTAGAGAGAGACTCCAAGAAGAGGTTTCAAGACAAAACAGGTTTCCAACATTCCAGTCAAGAAGGGAGGCAAATATTTCCAACAAAAGAGGCAAGAACTAGTTCCCTAGTGGTAGTGCTATGCAACCCAGTTAGTCAGTGCATGTTGCAGGCAAGAGTGCGAGTAGCTGGTAGTCTCGAAAGAGAGTTTCTAGAGGTAGAACGAGCTTCCAAAAAGCATTACTACACATTTTATTAGGTAGGACTGCATCTAGCATGGAGAAAATCATCTGTTTTTGAATTTCAATTATATAAAAAATTAGTCAAATATTTCAAATCTGTTTTTTGGCTAGTTGCAGAGTGTAGGTGCAGTTCTAGCTAGAGGGAGACTCCAAGAAAGGGTTTCAAGACAACAGGTTTCCAACATTCCAGTCAAGAAGGGAGGCAAATATTTCCAACAAAAGAGGCAAGAACAAGTTCCCTAGTGGTAGTTCTATGCAACCCAGTTAGTCAGTGCATGTTGCAAGTAAGAGTGAAAGTAGCTGGGAGTCTCCAAAGAGAGTTTCTAGAGGTAGAACAAGTTTCCCAAAAGCAGTAATACACATTTTATTAGGTAGGACTACATCTAGCATGGAGAAAATCATCTGTTTTTGAATTTCAATTATATAAAAAGTTAGTCAAATATTTTAAATATGTTTTTTGGCTAGTTGCAGAGTGTAGGTGCAGTTGTAAGACAGAGCAGGTTTCCAACATTCCAGTCAAGAAGGGAAGCCAATATTTCCTATAGATGTTTTTCCCTTATTACTGTGGTGCTTCTTAACCTCCTGCTACGGGCGCTACTAATGATCCTGTTGGTGGTTCTTAGTAAAAGTTAAAACTCATAACTGTGACGCTGTAATGTCTAGCATTTAAATTTTAAAATTTTAATACAAAACAATGACAAATTCAATGTAATTCACATATGAGATGATTTTTCCATGTCAAAATTGAAAATAAGGTCGGTTCCAAAGAAAATCACGCACAATGTCACACAGATTTAGTGCCTAATGAGAAACACAGCACGCACAATGTCACACAGATTTAGCGGCTAACGAGAAACCCACACAACGAAATTATAAACTGTCATATCAGAATTTTGAAATTTTCAAAAAACTTAAAAGTTAAAAGGGATAAAAATCGGTGTAAGTCCCAATTGAGCTCATTTCCCTTCCACAAGCTCCTGTAGAAAAAATTCACAACTACATACTTGGAATCATCAATGGTAGAGTTTAAAAATTTAAACTTTAATGCAGCAATGGAGAGGGATACCAGATAACTTGATAACTGAAAACCCATTCAATAAAAAAATTAGAAATATAGAGTGAGGAGCAGTTTCTGACGGTTGACACAGAGTGAGCAGATTTATTAGAATTTCAGAGTTCACAACCATAGAACAAGAAAAAATTTAAAATTAAAATTCGATGAAGTGCAGTGAAGTGCAGAAAAATTTTAAAATTAAAATTCGATCGAGCTTCTAAGAGGGGGATTCAGCAGGACGAGGGTAACTGGAGGATCAGAGAGCATCAGGATGGCGATACCACTGAATACTTTCATCCATCTTTATTTGACTGAGAGGCTACTGTTTTCCTAGTTTGGCTTGTCAAAAAATAGCCAACTGAACGCAGAATCATGGTGTGCATTTTTCTCAACAGTTTTATGTGATGATGGCTGTGAAATATCATTGTTTTGGTTTACAAGCTTGATGGGCTGTCTGCAGTAGACAGGAACTTATTAACAGGTTTTGACATCTAAATTTTTGGGCTAAGTACACTTTGGTGGGCGGTTCACAACATTTTTTGCGTTGGTGGCTACGCAGCCACAGTTTTTTGATGGTTTATTCTTTTCCAGAATGGGCTGCTACAGCGTGAGGTTCACACATTAAAGTGACACACATTGAATATGATGGTGCTAAATCATAGTTTTATGATGCGTTTTCTGCTTTGGTGCATCCCAAAGGATTTTAAGACTGTCTGGGCTTTGATTGACGCTGTGATGAACATTAGAATCTTTCTTCAGGGTAGTTTTTTTTTCCACTGAATGAACTCTTTCGGGACTGTTAACAGCAGACAACATTGTTTTTATTATTATGAACATCATGTCATCTAGCTTGAACAGGGTAAAATCCAGAATCTGGTTTTGCACAGGAGTGCCTTTCTCTGTGTATGTTTTGCATACAACTTTTGGGTCTGTCTTCTTTGATCACACTTCTTATGTGATTTTCAATGTAATTTTATAATCACCTACAGTAATAAAATTACGCTTTTTTCTCGAGAAAAAAAAGAACAAGAAAAATTTTAAAATTGAAATTCGATGGAGTGCAACTACACACATGATTATATTAAAATAGCTTGCTCGAAGCTTTATCTAGCTTCCAATCCTTTAAAAAAAATTCAGAAACTAAGAAAAGAGAAATCGATTCAACTTGCAATTATCGAATAATCATAAAGATTTAAATTTAAAACTAAAAGCAACGATGTAAATATAAATTTATAAGACGTATCACAATATCTTTCATACACAATTTTGAATTATATTTAAAAAAATTCGACACTCGGCATTTTAAAAAAATTGAAAGAGCCGAAAATTTTCGTAACATACACGAGAAGTTCCAACCGCGCGGAGAGTAACATAACCAGAGTCGACGAGCGCGGACAGCAGGAGCACCAACACGGCCGAGAGCAGCAGCAACACCAACAGAGCGAAAACAGACAACGTGCGAACAACGAAAACTGTAAACTATTACCCTTCATGGGTGATTTGGTTATAGAAAATAGTTCGACCGAACTATTTTAAAAGTAAAACTTCAGTCGAACTCACAGTTCAGCCGAATTTTTTTAATAGTTCGGCCGAATTTTCGTTGCTGGTTTTCCAATCTCCGGCAAAAATTTTGTTTGCCCGCGCCGTCAGTGTGCTGTTAATTCAAAAAGAATTACGAGTTCGGCTGAACTTTATAAAAAAGTTCGGCCAAACTATTACAAAGTTCGGCTGAAATTTGAAAAATGTTCGGCCGAACTATTGTTGAAAAAAAATTTCGGCCCCCGATTCTCACAAAAGTGTAACCCAACTTCACGTTTCCGCCCTATTTTATAAGGTGTATTTTTCATTCCCATACACTCTTGGGGTCATCTTCATGTTGATTGCATGTATGAAAATTAAATACCAACTAGATATCCAAATTTACACTAGATATAAGTAGTTTCCAAATATTTCACAACCCGCCCTTCCTCTTTATGATGACCTAATTTTCATCGAAATAATATTTGATGTAAGTTGAATCCAAAAGACACGTAGTTTTATTCCTTTCCCAACAGTTTCATCACATGAACATACGGAATGGGTTCACCTTGTAAAAATAGGATATGAAGAGGGAAAGATAATAAGTAATCAGAGAGCCTCCATCTTTCAAACATGTGTAAGCTTAATCCCATATATGTTCCACATGTTTCTCATGGATAATGCTTGTATGTAAGACATGACTCATAGATGGACATGTCTCACAACAATTGTAACCTCATGATCAAGGTTTGTGTTTTAATTTATTTGAAGAGAATTTCATGAGTGGAACTTTCCATCCCGACTGTGAAACAAAACATGCTCCTATTCATCCTAAATCTTTCTATGCTTCCAATAAAAAACACATACACACTTCTCTTCCATAATAATAACCCAATCAAACGTTTTCTATGCTCAAGGGAAACAGGGAAACTTGTCATTGGTTCTCATTGACTTCTATAAATTATTTGTCTGGTTAAAAATCTCGTCAAAATTCATTTTTGTTGCACAATGGATGAAATGAATGCATTATTGATCAATTTTAATGGATTATTGAGGAAACATATAAGCTACACTTATGGAATAAATTGAAAACGCCAAAGTGTGATGCAATAGTGTACATTCATTTTCAAATGGTAATGAGAAAATGTAAACAACATGAAACAAACCAATGATTTTAGATTTATGTAAATACGAGTAATATAATCACTTGGTGTATAATTGATAAATAGTGACTCAACTGTTTACTTTTTAGGTCTAGATTATTATTTTCTATTGATAATTGAATTTTTAAACATACACCACACAGCATATTCAATTATCAACAATTGTGTAGAAAGACAATAACTTCAACATTACAACGAAACATAAACGAACATTAGAAGAAAAGCATGCACAAAAGAGACATCAATATTTTTGTCAGAACCTCAGCAAAACCCTACAAAGGGGAAAACCCATCCAAATTATTCTTCTATTGGATATTCATTAATTTTTTATTTGAGACACAAAGCACATCCATAATGAGATGCATTTAACCTGTGTTGTAAGAAACAACCCCCTAGGTGGCGTGTTGACTCTTCGTACCCGAAACTCATCACAACACTGAAACGCCACTAAAACGCCACTGAAATGAAGCTGAAACATTTGGGTGGAGTTTCCTGATTTGGAAATTCCAATGAAACGTCGTTGATAGGTTTCTATGGAGTTTCATCCTAATTCTGCCCCATTTTCGACTAATTTTGACCCATTTCCATGACTTTTTTCCTTTTGCGGGCTCACTCAAGCACCGAAGAAGGTTGTGGGGCCCTTCTATGGCCAAAATAGATTCAATATAGAACTAAATTTTATGTGTAATAACTCCACACACTAATCTATCTCTAATCAATCCACGCTCTAGTTCTGCTTAAAAATTAACTTGTTCTAATTTTGTTAATGAAGATGACAATTAGGATTATAATATATGTAATTGTACTTGTCATTGCCATATGTTATGCTTCATTTTCAGCACATATAACCATGTATAAAAGATAATTTTATATGTAAAGCCTCATGTGTATAGATTAATATTATAATCTTGGATGTACAACCTCCTTTATAAATGATAATATTGGATTTCAAATGATTTAATGATTTATGAGAGTTAACATAGACCGGGTTTTACATGTCTCATTCTTTTTTTCTTGCAAGTTGTGTTTTAACTTATTTTTTAAAAAAATATATATTATATCTATATATATAACACTTCCATTTTTTGCGCGGTTAGGTTTCCAACATTTCCATTTTTGGGCAGTCACGTTTCCAACCATACCCATTTCATAAACTTCCAAAGGTTTCAGCACTTCGTGCAACTTAGCATTTAACATATCAGGTCTTTTAGGGCCCACCAAAGTTAGTTCACAATGACATTTGTAAATTGAACAATTTGATATCTAGAGAGTTGTTTCCATATCATTGTATATTGTCATCATCATTGTTATACAATTTGGTCATTGTCTCACTATAATATAGATCAACATTGTCATTAAGGTCACCAAATTTTTTTCCTATATATTTTCACCTTATCATTGTATTGTTTGAAGACTCATTGTCCTTACACCAAGGTTACTGTCATGAATAAGGTTATTATCACCTTCCTCCTCCTCCTCCTCCTCCCTCTCACTCACTGCCCCCTCCTCCTCCCCCTCCCCCCTTCTCTCTCTGCCTCCGTCTCTCCCCCTTCCCCTCCCACTCCAGCTCCTCCCCTACCTCTCCCTCTCTCCCACCTCCCTCTCCCTATCCCTCTCCCTCTAACCTTCCCCCTCCACCTCCTCTACTACCTCTCCCTCTCTCCCCACTCCCTCTCCATCTCCCTCTCACCTTCCTCCTCCTCCTCCTCCTACTCCTCCTCCTCCATCTCACTCGCCACCCCATCCTCCTCCCCTTCTCTCTCTCCCCTCTCCCCCACCCTCTCCCTCTCCCTCTCTCCCCCTCCCTCTCCATCTCCCTCTCCCTCTCACCTTCCTCCACCTCCTCCTCCCTCTCACTCGCTGCCCCCTCCTCCTCCCCTTCTCTCGCTCCTCCCCCCTCTCTCTCTCACTCCCCCCCTCTCTCTCTCTCTCACTCCCCCCCCCTCTCTCTCTCTCTTTCTCCTCCTCCCCATCTCTCTCTCCCCTCTCCCCCACTCTCTCCCTCTCACCCTCTCACTCGCTATCTCTTCTCCTCTCCCTCCCCTCCCACTCCTGCTCCCCCTCCCTCCTTCTCTCTCTGCCTCCCTCTCCTCCGCCTCCCTCTCTTCCGCTCCCCCTCCCCCTCCTCCCCTACCTCTCCCTCTCTCCCCCCTCCCTCTCCCTCCTCCTCCTCATCCTCCTCCTCCTCCTTCTTCTCACTTGCTATCAGCTTTCGATCCCTCACCTCACCCTCCTACTCCCCTTCCCTCCTCCTCTCTCCGCCTCCCTCTCTCCCCCTCCCCCTCCACCTCCTCCCCTACCTCTCCCTCTCTGCCCCCTCCCTCTCACCTTCCTCCTCCTCCTCCTCCCTCTCACTCGCCGCCCCCTCCTCCTCGCCTTCTCTCTCTCCCCTATCCCCCTCCCTCTCCCTCTCCCTCTCACCCCTTCCACCTCCCCCTCCCTCTCACCCCCGTCTACCTCCCCCTCCCTCTCATTCGCTACCCCCTCCTCCTCTCCTTCTCTCTCTCCCCTCTCCCCCTCCCTCTTCCTCTCTCCCTCCCCCCCTCTCTCTCTATCTCTCTTTCTCCTCCTCCCTCTCTCCCTCTCCCCCCCACCTCCCTCTCTCCCCCTCTCCCCCCCACCTCCCTCTCTCCCCCTCCCCCTCCACCTCCTCCCCTACTTCTCCCTCTCTCCCCCTCTCACCTTCCTCCTCCTCCTCCCTCTCACTCGCTTGCCCCTCCCCATCCCTCTCCCTCTCCCCCACCTCCCCCACCCTCTCCCTTTCCCTCTCTACCCCTCCACCTCCTCCTCCCCTTCTCTCCCCCCCCCCCCCCCCGCCCCCCCTCTCTCTCTCTCTTTCTCCTCCTCCCCCTCTCTCTCTCCCCTCTCCCCCACTCTCTCCCTCTCTCCCTCTCACTCGTTATCTCCACCCTCTCCCTCCCCTCCCCATCCTCCTCCCACTCCCTCCTTCTCTCTCTGCCTCCCTCTCCTCCGCCTCCCTCTCTCCCGCTCCCCTTCCCCCTCCCCCTCCTCCCCTACCTCTCCCTCTCTCCCCCCTCCCTCTCCCTCTCCCTCTCCCTCCTCCTCCTCCTTCATCTCACTCACTGTCGCCTCCCTCTCCCTCACCTCCCCCTCCTCCTCCCCCTCCCTCCTTCTCTCTCCGCCTCCCTCTCTTCCCCTCCCCCTCCCCCTCCACCTCCTCCCCTACCTCTCCCTCTCTCCCCTCTCCCTCTCCCTATCCCTCTCCCTCTCACCTTCCTCCTCCTCCTCCTCCCTCTCACTCACCGCCCCCTCCTCCTCCCCTTCTCTCTCTCCCCTCTCCCCCTCCCTCTCCCTCTCCCTCTCTCCACCCTCTGTCTCCCTCTCCCTCTCCTTCTCACCCCCGTCCACCTCCCCCTCCCTCTCATTCACTTCCCTCTCCTACTCCCCTTCTCTCTCTCCCTCTCCCTCCCTCTCCCTCTCTCCCTCCCCCCCTCTCTGTCTCTTTCTCCCCTCCCCCTCTCTCTCTCCTCCGCCTCGCTCTCTCTCCTCCTCCCCCTCCACCTCCCTCCCCTACTTCTCCCTCTCTCCCCCTCCCTCTCCCCCTCACCCTCCTCCGCCTCCTCCTCCCTCTCACTCGCTGCCCCCTCCTCCTCCCCTTCCCTCTCCCCCTCTCTCTCTCTCTTTCTCCTCCTCCCTCTCTCTCTCCCTCTCTCTCTCCTCAACGCCCATCTATCTACCTTTGTCCCTCTCACTTCCTCTCCTACTATCCTTACTTACCTTGCTTAATATGTCTTTCAAAAATTCCAACTCAAGCTTTATCTCTCTGCCTCCCTACCCACATCTCTCTTCCCCTTACTCCCTCTTTTTCTCCATCTTCCCCTCTGTCTTTGACATCTCTTTCTCACTCTACTAATCTCTCTTTTTACCTCTCTCTCCCACTAGAGCTATCCTTTTCTAGATCTCTCACCGTATCACTCATCTCCTTCTCTCCCTCAATCTCTCACACATATAGACCGACTTGCTCACTCTCTCCTCTTGTCTCCCTCTTCCTATCTCTTCCCCACTTTCCCATTCTCACTATCTACCCACATTTCCCTTTTCACATTTATCTTCTTTCATCTTAATATCACTATCTTCTTCTCTCCCTCTCTCTCACACACATGTACACCCACTAACTCACTCTCTCCTCTTGTCTTCCTCTTCCTATCTCTTCCCCACTTTCCCATCCTCACTATTTACCCACATTCCCATCTTCACATTTATCTTCTTTCATCTTCCTCTCTACCTCTTTGCTCTAAAATATACTAAAATATTAAAAGCTTTACTTTAATAAAATTCATATGAACAAATACACTAAAATATTGAAAGCTAATATGTATAATATATAAGAAAGTACAAACAAATTTACATAAAAATAAAATGAAATTAAAATTGAAATTTTCAATCAAAATATTATATTTTTCATAATCATTTTATGTCTACTAACTACTATTGAATAAACTTTAATTTTTTTTTTAAATCTGAAAATATAGTATATATCTCAAATATATTTCTAAAAAAGAAAAACCAAAAAATACATCTACTTCATATTCAAAACAATTCAATGAAATTTCCTCAAAATACTGTTTCTCCCCAATCTAATAAATACAAATGCACAAAATATCATTTAAATATATCAATAATAAATATTATTTACAATTTAATTTAATTGTGACTAAAAAAAATAACAATACTTTATAATAAAAATTATCCAAACTGATCGTGAATAAACATTTACTTTAAACAAAGTAAGATCTCACCAGAAAATCTCATTTTCATAGTGATTGTGAAAAGCCAAATTACAAAAAAAAACAAATATGTTGAAACCATGTTGTTTCTTCCTCTAATAAAATAGCACTTTCTTAAGGTCACTTTCTTGCTGGTTAAAAAAAATACAATGCAATTTTATCATCCAGCCTCCAATAAATATAAAATATTTATGTATATCTAATTACTGACCTTTGAAATATAACGATATATGTATAAATAACTATTGATATTTGCGTATTGAAATGGATCAACAAAATTCTCAATAAGCTGAAGAAAACGTAAACGAAGAAAAGAATCAGCATACAAGGTTATTGTCCCCGAACCAGAAGCCATGGAGCTTTTATCCTTTTACTTAGGAAGGCGTTCGGTGTTGATTATGTGAATTGTTTCTGCAATAACAATTAACAACTTGTAAAAATGATAGTGGTGCGGTCTTGGTTTTATTTTTTCTCAATCAGTTTCGACTTTTGAATGCTTGTTTCACCCATAAGTTGCCTCAATATGGGGACATGCTCATCATCTCTAGGCTTTCCATGGAATATAAGGTTTTCATCAAAAAATTAAAATAAAGCCTAAACTTCTTAAGAGAGAATATCATGTCAAGTAGTCGCGAATGAGGAATATTGTTGGGAAAGGTGATTTAAAATTTGGTTAGGAGAGAGGGTAGCTTACTTAGGATTTCGTTAAGAATCCAAGTAGAAAACAATGAAAAAACATTCAAGAGGGAGAATCGAACAAAGAAATTTGGTTTTGATTTATTTTCTAGAATAGCTTACCTAATTTCTGATTGAAAATACAACATAAATTATTTAGAAACTAGAGTAGAGTTCAGTGTAAAGTATATGAGAAATACCTCGAATAAGTATCTTTCAGAGTTGAGTATTAACATTATGGTAGTCCAACGTTTCCACTGGAGCTCCTCAGCAATATTTTCTAAGCCTGCACACTCACAGAAAAATATACCCAAAAGAAACAGTGCACGTGGGATGTGCAAAATAAACAGTTACACAATATGTGGTATGTACAATAACCCAGGCTATAGGGAGTAAGAAGGCCAACCACCCATATCCACAGTGTACATTTATATCTAAAGAGTCGAAAACCTCATTCAAGACCATATGTTTTGTTGATGTAATTTGATTGGTTATATTGCATTGCTTTTGCAGTTGTTACTGTGGACCTCACCATCTAGTGATTTTAGGTAAAAAATTATTTACATGGTATTTTGAAGTATCCTAGAATGTTTATTATTTATCACTACTAGCCTTGGTGATTTAGTTGTTTGCTTTGATGCTACTTGGTTACCTATATTTAATAGTTGTTCATGTTTAATTCATTGTTAAGGCTTTTTATTGGCGTATCAGGATGCATTTTTCTCAAATCCATAATGGCTAAAAGAATGAAATTTATTTATGAAAAAGAGAGGTCATATGGAAAACAAATTGTTTGCAAGTGTTCTTTTCAACCCATAGAAATTGCAACCCCAATATGGATACAATACCAAGTAATACATAGCCTCCTCATCTAACTTAGCCAGGGATTTGAAATACGATATTTGAGTTGGCTAGCTCCATTTCAAGATATTATAATGTTAGATTATTATTTCTATAAATTTTTATTATGGTAGTAAAATGTTACAAAAAAATGAAAACTACAAATAATATTATTCTAGATATATGTAAAAAGGACATGGTAGAAAAAATCAAACAATATTAAACTTTTCATAAATAGTTTAGATATTAATACATTTTCTAATTTTGATTGTAAATTCCAAGGCTTAAAGCAATAATTTTTCTAATAGTTTTTTTTAATTAATAAATAAAAAAGAAGCATTTTCAATCAAAATCACATCCAACATATAATAAAAATAATAAAAACAATTTAAAACTTCATACACTATGCCATTACTATGGCAAAGAGCATAAAAAAGATACAGAGAAAATCCTTTTATATACTAATGGAGAGCTTCAAATATACAAGAAAAAAAATCTTCAGCCTTCTTGTATCCCAGAGAAAAGAGTTGCTCAAACAATCATATTTTAAACAATTTTAAAACTTGGAGAAAATCATCTGTTTTTGAATTTCAATTATATAAAAAATTAGTCAAATATTTCAAATCTATTTTTTGGCTAGTTGCAAAGTGTAGGTGCAGTTCTAGCTAGAGAGAGACTCCAAGAAGAGGTTTCAAGACAGAACAGGTTTCCAACATTCCAGTCAAGAAGGGAGGCAAATATTTCCAACAAAAGAGGCAAGAACAAGTTCCCTAGTGGTAGTGCTATGCAACCTAGTTAGTCAGTGCATGTTGCAGGCAAGAGTGCGAGTAGCTGGTAGTCTCCAAAGAGAGTTTCTATAGGTAGAACGAGTTTCCCAAAAGTAGTACTACACATTTTATTAGGTTGGACTGCATCTAGCATGGAGAAAATCATATGTTTTTGAATTTCAATTATATAAAATATTAGTCAAATATTTCAAATCTATTTTTTGGCTAGTTGCAGAGTGTAGGTGCAGTTCTAGCTACAGAGGGACTCCAAGAAAGGGTTTCAAGACAACAGGTTTCCAACATTCCAGTCAAGAAGGGAGGAAAATATTTCTAACAAAAGAGGAAAGAACAAGTTCCCTAGTGGTAGTGCTATGCAACCTAGTTAGTCAGTGCATGTTGCAAGCAAGAGTGTGAGTAGCCGGGAGTCTCCAAAGAGAGTTTATAGAGGTAGAACGAGTTTCCCAAAAGCAGTACTACACATTTTATTAGGTAGGACTGCATCTATCATGGAGAAAATCATCTGTTTTTTAATTCAATTATATAAAAAGTTAGTCAAATATTTTAAATCTATTTTTTAGCTAGTTGCAGAGTGTAGGTGCAGTTGTAAGATAGAGCAGGTTTGAAGACAGAGCAGGTTTCCAACATTCCAGTCAAGAAGGGAAGCAAATATTTCCTATAGATGTTTCGCCCTTACTACTATGGTGCTTCTTAACCTCCTGCTACGGGTGCTGCTAATGATCTTGCTGGTGGTTCTTAATAAAAGTTAAAACTCAGAACTGTTATGCTGTAATGTCTAGCGTTTAAATTTTAAAATTTTAATACAAAACAGTGACAAATTCAATGTAATTCACATATAAGATGATTTTTCCATGTCAAAATTGAAAATAAGGTCAGTTCCAAAGAAAAGCATGCACAATGTCACAGAGATTTAGCGCCTAATGAGAAACCTAGCACGCACAATGTCACACAGATTTAGCGGCTAA
Source organism: Pinus albicaulis (assembly GCA_034641835.2). Lineage (NCBI taxonomy): Eukaryota > Viridiplantae > Streptophyta > Pinopsida > Pinales > Pinaceae > Pinus > Pinus albicaulis. The sequence goes on from JAXQQM020088879.1 coordinate 299,262, forward strand.
CGAGAAACCCGCACAACGAACTTACAAACTGTCATATCAGAATTTAGAAATTTTCAGAAAACTTAAAATTTAAAAGGGATACAAATCGGTGTAAGTCCCAATTGAGCTCATTTCCCTTCCACAAGCTCCCGTAGAAAAAATTCACAACTACATACTTGGAATCATCAGTGGTAGATTTTAAAAATTTAAACTTTAATGCAGCAATGGAGAGGGATACCAGATAACTTGATAACTGAAAACCCATTCAATAAAAAAATTAGAAATATAGAGTGAGGAGCAGTTTCTGACGGTTGACACAGAATGAGCAGATTGATTAGAATTTCAGAGTTCACAGCCATAGAACAAGAAAAAATTTAAAATTAAAATTCAATGGAGTGCAGTGAAGTGTAGAAAAATTTTAAAATTAAAATTCGATCGAGCTTCTAATAGGGGGATTCAGAAGGACGAGGGTAACTGGAGGATCAGAGAACATCAGGATGGCGATACCACTGAATACTTTCATCCATCTTTATTTGACTAAGAGGCTACTGTTTTCCTAGTTTGGTCTGTGAACAATAGGCAACTGAACGCAGAATCATGGTGTGTGTTTTTCTCAACAGTTTTATGTGATGAGGGCTGTGAATTATCACTGTTTTTGTTTACAAGCTCGATGGGCTCTCTGCAGTAGACAGGAACCTATTAACAGGTTTTGACATCTAAAGTTTTGGGCTAAGTACACTTTGGTGGGTGGTTCACAACATTTTTTGCATTGGTGGCTACGCATCCACAGTTTTTTGATGGTTTATTCTTTTCCAGAATGGGCTGCTACAGCGTGAGGTTCACACATTAAAGTGACACACATTGAATATAATGGTGCTACATCATATTTTTATGATGCATTTTCTGCTTTGGTGCATCCCAAAGGTTCTTAAGACTGTCTGGGCTTTGATTGGCGCTGTGATGAACATTAGAATCTTTCTTCAGGGCATTGTTTTTTTCCTCTGAATGAACTCTTTCGGGACTATTAACAGCATACATCATTGTTTTTATTATTATGAACATCATGTCTTCTAGCTTGAACAGGGTAAAAGCAAAAATCTGGTTCTGCACAGGAGTGCCTTTCTCTGTGTATGTTTTGCATACAACTTTTGGGTTTGTCTTCTTTGATCACACTTCTTATGTGATTTTAAATGTAATTTTATACTCACCTGCAGTAATAAAATTACGCTTTTTTCTCGAGGAAAAAAAGAACAAGAAAAATTTTAAAATTAAAATGCGATGGAGTGTAGCTACACACATGATTATATTAAAATAGCTTGCTCGAATCTTTATCTAACTTCCAAGCCTTTAAAAAAAATTCAGAAACTGAGAAATGAGAAATCGATTCAACTTGCAATTGTCAAATAATCATAAAAATTTAAATTTAAAACTAAAAGCTGCGATGTAAATATAAATTTATAAGATGTATCACAATATCTTTCATACACAATTTTAAATTATATTTAAAAAAATTCGACATTCGGCATTCTAAAAAAAATGAAAGAGCCGAGAATTTTCATAACATACACGAGAATTTCTAACCGCGCGGAGAGTAACATACCCGGAGTCAATGAGCATGGACAACAGGAGGACCAGCAGGGTCGGGAGCAGCAGCAGCAGCGCCAACAGAGAAAAAACAAACAACGCGCGAACAACGAAAACTGTAAACTATTACCCTTCACGAGCGATTTATTTATAGAAAATAGTTCGGCCGAACTATTTTAAAAGTAAAAGTTAAGTCGAACTCACAGTTCAGCCGAACTTTCGTTGCTGGTTTTCCAATATCCGACAAAAATTTTGTTTGCCCACATCGTCAGGGTGCCGTTAATTCAAACGGAATTATGAGTTCGGCCAAACTTTATAAAAAAGTTGGCCAAACTATTACAAAGTTCGGCCGAGCTATTGTTGAAAATAAATTTCGGCCCCCGATTCTCACAAATGTGTAACCCAACTTCACGTTTCCGCCCTATTTTATAAGGTGTATTTTTCATTCCCATACTCTCTTGGGGTCATCTTCATGTTGATTGCATATTTTATGCATTCAATAGACATGATGAAAATTAAATACCAACTAGATATCCAAATTTACACTAGATATAAGTAGTTTCCAAATATTTCACAACCCGCCCTTCCTCTTTATGATGACCTAATGTTCATCGAAATAATATTTGATGTAAATTGAATCCAAGAGACACGTAGTTTTATTCCTTTCCCAACAGTTTCATCACATGAACATACAGAATGGGTTCACCTTGTAAAAATAGGATATGAGGAGGGAAAGATAATAAGTAATCAGAGAGCCTCCATCTTTCAAACATGCGTAAGCTTAATCCCATATATGTTCCACATGTTTCTCATGGATAACACTTGTATGTAAGACATGACTCATAGATGGACATGTCTCACAACAATTGTAACCTCATGATCAAGGTTTGTGTTTTAATTTATTTGAAGAGAATTTCATGAGTGGAACTTTCCATCCCGACTCTGAAGCAAAAGATGCTCCTATTCATCCTAAATCTTTCTATGCTTCCAATAAAAAACACATACACACTTCTCTTCAATAAAACCAACCCAATCAAACTTTTTCTATGCTCGAGGGAAATAGGGAAACTTGTCATTGGTTCTCATAGACTTCTATAAATTATTTGTTTGGTTAAAAATATCGTCAAAATTATTTTTTTTTGCACAATGGATGAAATTAATCCATTATTGATCTATTTTAATGGATTATCGAGGAAACATATAAACTACACTTATGGAATAAATTGAAAACGCCAAAGTGTGATGCAATAATGTATATTCATTTTCAAATGGTAATGAGAAAATGGAAATAACATGAAACAAAACAATGATTTTAGATTTATGTAAATACGAGTAATATAATCACTTGGTGTATAATTTATAGATAGTGACTAATTGATTTTTTAGGTCTAGATTATTATTTTCTATTGATAATTGAATTTTTAAACATTCACCACACAACATATTCAATTATCAGCAATTGTGTAGAAAGAAAAATAACTTCAACATTACAACGAAACATAAACAAACATTAGAAGAAAAGCATGCACAAAAGAGACATCAATATTTTTGTCAAAACCTCAGCAAAACCATACAAAGGGGAAAACCCATCCAAATTATTCTTCTATTGGATATTCATTAATTTTTTATTTGAGACACAAAGCACATCCATAATGAGATGCATTTAACCTGTGTTGTAAGAAATAGCCCCCAAGGTGGCGTCTTGACTCTTCGTACCCGAAAATCATCGAAACACTGAAACGCCACCAAAACGCCGCTGAAATGAAGCTAAAACATTTGGGTGGAGTTTCCTGATTTGGAAATTCCAATGAAACATCGTTGATAGGTTTATATGGAGTTTAATCCCAATTCTGCCCCATTTTTTACTAATTTTGACCCATTTCCATGACTTTTTTTCTTTTGCGGGCTCACTCAAGCACCGAAGAAGGTTGTGGGGCCCTTCTATGGCAAAAATAGATTCAATATAGCACTAAATTTTATGTTTAATAACTCCACACAATAATCTATCTCTAATCAATCAATGCTCTAGTTCTGCTTAAAAATTAACTTCTTCTAATTTTGTTAATGAAGATGATGATTAGGATTATAATATATGTAATTGTACTTGTCATTATCATATGCTATGCTTCATTTTCAGCACATATAACCATGTATAAAAGATAATTTTAGATGTAAAGCCTCATGTGTATAGGTTAGTATTATAATCTTGGATGCACAACCTCCTTTATAAATGATAATATTGGATTTCAATTGATTTAATGATTTATGAGAGTTAACATAGACCGGGTTTTACATGTCTCATTCTTTTTTTCTTGCAAGTTGTGTTTTAACTTATTTTTAAGATAATTATATATATTATATATATATATATATATAAATTTTCCATTTTTGGGCGGTCACGTTTCCAACGATACCCATTTCATAAACTTCCAAAGGTTTCAGCACTTCGTGCAACTTAGCATTTAACATATCAGGTCTTTTAGGGCCCACCAAAGTTAGTTCACAATGACATTTGTAAATTGAACAATTTGATATCTAGAGAGTTATTTCCATATCATTGTATGTTTTCATCATCATTGTTATACAATTTGGTCATTGTCGCACTATAATATAGATCAACATTGTCATTAAGGTCACCAACTTTTTTTCCTATATATTTTCACCTTATCATTGTATTGTTTGGAGACTCATTGTACTTGCACCAAGGTTACTGTCATGAATAAGGTTATTATCACCTTCCTCCTTCTCCTCCTCCTCCCTCCTGCTCGCCGCCCCTTCCTCCTCCCCCTCCCTAATTCTCTCTCCCCCTCCCTCTCCCCCTACACCTCCTCCCCTGCCTCTCCCTATCTCCCACCTCCCTCTCCCTATCCCTCTCCCTCTAACCTTCCCCCTCCACCTCCTCCCCTACCTCTCCCTCTCTCCCCCCTCCCTCTCCATCTCCCTCTCACCTTCCTCCTCCTCCTCCTCCTCCTCCTCCTACCTCTCACTCGCCACCCCATCCTCCTCCCCTTCTCTCTCTCCCCTCTCCCCCACCCTCTCCCTCTCCCTCTCTCCCCCTCCCTCTCCCTCTCCCTCTCCCTCTCACCTTCCTCCACCTCCTCCTCCCCCTCACTCGCTTCCCCCTCCTCCTCCCCCTCTCTCTCTCGCTCCCCCCCACTCTCTCTCTCTCTCTTTCTCCTCCTCCCCCTCTCTCTCTCCCCTCTCCCCCACTCTCTCCCTCTCACCCTCTCACTCGTTGTCTACTCCCTCTCTCTCCCCCTTCCCCCTCCTCCTCCCCCTCCCTCCTTCTCTCTCTGCCTCCCTCTCCTCCGCCTCCCTCTCTCCCGCTACCCATCCCCCTCCCCCTCCTCCCCTACCTCTCCCTCTCTACCCCCTTCCTCTCCCTCTCCCTCTCCCTCCTCCTCCTCCTTCCTCTCACTCGCTATCGCCACCCTCTCCCTCACCTCACCCTCCTCCTCCCCCTCCCTCATTCTCTCTCCGCCTCCCTCTCTCCCCCTCACCCTCCACCTCCTCCCCTCCTCCCCCTCCCTCCTTCTCTCTCCTCCTCCCTCTCCCTCCTTCTCTCTCCTCCTCCCTCTCTCCCACTCCCCCTCCACCTCCTCCCCTACCTCTCCCTCTCTCCCCCCTCCCTCTCACCTTCCTCCTCCTCCTCCTCCCTCTCACTCGCCGGCCCCTCCTCCTCCCCTTCTCTCTCTCCCCTCTCCCCCTCCCTCTCCCTCTCCCTTTCTCCACCCTCCCTCTCCCTCTCCCTCTCCCTCTCACCCCCCTGCACCTCCCCCTCCCTCTCACCCCCGTCCACCTCCCCCTCCCTCTAATTTTCTGCCCCCTCCCCCTCCCCTTCTCTCTCTCCCCTCTCCCCCTCCCTCTCCCTCTCTCCCTCCCCCCTTCTCTCTCTATCTCTCTTTCTCCTCCTCCCCCCCTCTCTCTCTTTCTCTCTCCGCCCCTTGCTTCCCTCTCTCCGCCTCCCCCTCCACCTCCTCCCCTACTTCTCCCTCTCCCTCTCCCTCTAACCTTCCTCCTCCTCATCCTCCCTCTCACTCGATTCCCCCTCCCCGTCCCTCTCCCTCTCACTCTCCCTCTGTCCCTCCCCCTCTCTCTCTCTCTCTCTCTCTCTTTCTCCTTGTCCCCCCCTCTCTCTCTCTTCTTCCTCCCTCTCTCCACCTCCCCCTCCACCTCCTCCCTCTGACTCACTGCCCCCTCCCCGTCCCTCTCCCTCACCCTCACCTCCCCCACCCTCTCCCTCTCTCCCCCTCCACCTCCTCCTCCCCTTCTCTTCCTCCCCCCCCTCCCCCTCTCTCTATCTCTTTCTCTTCCTCCCCCTCTCTCTCTCCCCTCTCCCCCACTCTCCCCCTCTCTCCCTCTCACTCGTTGTCTCCTCCCCCTTCCTCCCCTCCCCTTCCTCCTCCCCCTCCCTCCTTCTCTCTCTGCCTCCCTCTCTCCCGCTCCCCTTCCCCCTCCCCCTCCCCCTCCTCCCCTACCTCTCCCTCTCTCCCCCCTCCCTCTTCCTCTCCCTCTCCATCCCCCTCCTTCCTCTCACTCGCTGTCGCCTCCCTCTCCCTCACCTCCCCATCCTCCTCCCCCTCCCTCCCTCTCTCTCTGCCTCCCTCTCTCCCCCTTCCCCTCCCCCTCCCCCTCCCTCTCCACCTCCTCCCCTACCTCTCCCTCTCTCCCCTCTCCTTCTCCTCCTCCCTCTCACCTTCCTCCTCCTCCTCCTCCCTCTCACTTGCCGCCCCCTCCCCCTCCACCTCCCCCTCCCCCTCACCCCCCTCCACCTCCCCCTCCCTCTCACCCCCGTCCACCTGCCCCTCCCTCTCATTCGCTGCCCCCTCCTACTCCCCTTCTCTCTCTCCCCCTCTCCCCCTCCCTCTCTCCCTCCATCCCTCTCTCTCTATCTCTCTTTCTCCTCCTCCCACTCTCTCTCTCCCCTCTGTCTCCCTCTCTCCTCCTCCCCCTCCCCCTCCTCCCCTACTTCTCCCTCTCTCCCGCCTCCCTCTCCCTCTCCCTCTCACCTTCCTCCTCCTCATCCTCCCTCTCACTCGCTGACCCCTCCCCGTCCATCTCTCTCTCTCTCCCTCTCTCCCTCCCCCCCTCTCTCTCTCTTTCTCCTCCTCACCCCCTCTCTCTCTCCTCCACCTCCCTCTCCCCCTCCACCTCATCCCCTACCTCTCCCTCTCCCTCTCTCCCCCCTCCCTCTCCCTCTCCCTCTCACCTTCCTCCTCCTCCTCCTCCCTCTCACTCGCTGCCCACTCCCCGTCCCTCTCCCTCTCTCCCACCTCCCCCTCGACGCCCCCCCCCCTCTCTCTCTCTCTCTCCTCACTGCCCATCTCTCTACCTTTTTCCCTCTCACTTCCTCTCAAACTATCCTTACTTACCTTGCTTAGTATGTCTTTGAAAAATCCCATCTCAAGCTCTCTCTCCTCCACCTACCCTTCTCCCCCCTCCCACTCCCTCTCCCTCTCCCCCCCCTCCCACTCCCTCTCCCTCTCCCTCTCCCTCTCACCTTCCTCCTCCTCCTCCTCCCTCTCACTCGTTGCCCCCTCCTCCTCCCCTTCCCTCTCCCCCTCTCTCTCTCTCTCTCTCTTTCTCCTCCTCCCTCTCTCTCTCCCTCTCTCTCTCCTCACTGCCCATCTCTCTACCTTTGTCGCTCTCACTTCCTATCCTACTATCCTTACTTACCTTTCTTAATATGTCTTTCAAAAATTCCATCTCAAGCTCTATCTCTCTGCCTCCCTACCCACATCTCTCTGCCCCTCACTCCCTCTTTTTCTCCATCTTCCCCTCTGTCTTTGACATCTCTTTCTCACTCTACTAATATCTCTTTTTACCTCTCTCTCCCACTAGAGCTATCCTTTTCTACATCTCTCACCCTATCACTCATCTCCTTCTCTCCCTCAATCTCTCACACATGTAGACCCACTTTCTCACTCTCTCTCCTCTTGTCTCCCTTTTCCTATCTCTTCCCCACTTTCCCATTCTCACTATCTACCCACATTTCCCTCTTCACATTTATCTTATTTCATCTTATTATCACTATCTCCTTCTCTCCCTCTCTCTCACACACATGTACACCCACTAACTCACTCTCTCCTCTTGTCTTCCTCTTCCTATCTCTTCCCCAATTTCCCATCCTCCCTATTTACCCACATTCTCATCTTCACATTTATCTTCTTTCATCTTCCTCTCTACCTCTTTGCTCTAAAATACACTAAAATACTAAAAGCTTTACTTTATAAAATTCATATGAAAAAATACACCAAAATATTGAAAGCTAATATGTACAATATATAAGAAAGTACAAACAAATTTACATGAAAATAAACTCAAATTAAAATTGAAATTTTCAATCAAAATATACTATTTTTCATAATCATTTTCGGTCTACTAACTACTATTTATTTACTTTGAATAAACTTTAATTTTCTTTTTAAATCTGAAAATATAGTATATATCTCAAATATATTTCTAAAAATTAAAAACCCAAAAATACATCAACTTCATATTCAAAACAATTCAATGAAATTTCCTCAAAATATTGTTTCTCCCCAATCTAATTAATACAATTGCACAAAATATCATTTAAATATATCAATAATAAATATTACTTACAATTTAATTTAATTGTGACTAAAAAAATAACAATATTTTATAATAAATTCAAGAGACAAACTCCTCCCCCCGGGATCTTAGATTGGCAAGGCTGATATCCAGAATCAGGACTTTGGGGAAATTGTTTAAAAAGTTGAGCTACTATCATGTGTTGAGAGAAAATAACAAAGAAGCAGACCTTGAAGCAAATAAAGCTGTCCTCATCTCTGCTGGAGCAATAATTCGAGACGAGGACGAAACATGGGATCCAATTCCATAATCTGCCAGCTTAAATGTTTTACTGCTTTCTATTGAATCAGTTTGTTTGTATTTTTAATCTAGGGGAAATCACAAAAATCGAGTCCATAATTGTAGCCAAAAAGAGCTGAAGCTGTCCACAAGTCTCATAGCACTTTTGGCTATAGATACTTCCTGGGCCCTCCCCCCTCTCATTGTAATCCGAAATCTGGCATTTTGATCCTGCAGTTAATATATCTGATAACTGTTTCTGTAAATAAAAAAAAAAAAAAAAAAAAAACAATATTTTATAATAAAAAATTACCCAAACTGATCGTGAATAAACATTTACTTTAAATAGAGTAAGATCTCACCATAAAATCTCATCTGCATAGTGATTGTGAAAAGCAGAATTACAAACAAAAACAAATATGTTGAAACTATGCTGTTTCTTCCTCTAATAAAAGAGCACTTTCTTAAGGTCACTTTCTTGACTGTTAAAAAAAACACAATTCAATTTTATCATCCAGCCTCAAATAAATATAAAATATTTATGTATATCTAATTACTGACCTTTGAAATATAACGATATATGTCTAATAACTATTGATATTTGGAGATTGAAATGGATCAACAAAATTCTCAATAAGCTGACGAAAACGTAAACGAAGGAAAGAATCAGCATACAAGGTTATTGTCCCCGAACCAGAAGCCATGGAGCTGTTATCCTTTTACTTAGGAAGGCATTCGGCGTTATTATGTGAATTGTTTCTACAATAACAATTAACAACTTATAAAAATGATAGTGGTGCTGTCTTGGTTTTATTTTTTCTTAATCAGTTTCGACTTTTGAATGCTTGTTTCACCCATAAGTTGCCTCCGGGGACATGCTCATCATCTCCAGGCTCTCCATGGAATATAAGGTTTTCATCAAAAAATTAAAATAAAGGCTGAACTTCTTAAGAGAGAATATCATGTCAAGTAGTTAAGAGAGAATATCATGTCAAGTAGTCGCGAATGTGGAATACTGTTGGGAAGGGTGATTTAAAATTTGGTTAGGAGAGAGGGAAGCTTACTTAGGACTTCGTTAAGAATCCATGTAGAAAAAAGTGAAAAAACATTCAAGAGGGAGAATCCAACAAAGAAAGATGGTTTTAATTTATTTTTGTAACTTGGTTTCCAGAATAGCTTACCTAATTTTTGATTGAAAATACAACATAAATTATATAGAAACTAGAGTAAGCTCAGTGTAAAGTATATGAGAAATACCTCGAATAAGTATCCTTCAAAGTTGAGTATTAACATTATGCTTGTCCAACGTTTCCACTGGAGCTCCTCAGCAATCTTTTCTAAGCCTGCACGCGCACAAAAAAAATATACCCAAAAGAAACAATGGATGTGGGATGTGCAAAATAAACAGTTACACAATATGTCTTATATACAATAACCATGGCTATAGGGAGTAAGAAGGCCAACCACTCATCTCCCAGACAGAAGCAAATCTAAACAATAAAGAAAAAAATAAAAAAAAATAAAAGCCCACGAATATACTACTAGCAAGAACTGAGAAATAACGATGGATATTGCTAAAGCATTCAGACTAAGAAAAAAGAAGAAGAAATAAAAAACGAAAAAGGAAAAATCAACAAGGTGCACTGCATCAGCACAAAATCAACAACCCACCGCCCTTTATGCCGTGCTCTGTAGCAGTCTGTTGTGCTCTGCTCAGCAACCCACCGCCCTCTATGCCCAACCGAACACAACAACTGTGTAGCGGAATTCTGCTCAGTTTGAATGCAGAAGCGATTACCAGTATACAAAATTGATGAAGATAAATACATATCTATTTTCATGAATAGAGATAATCCATATGTATATATACCATTAATGGAATCGAAGCTTGATGACATAACTCCTATGCCGAGCTCGATCACCTGGACGAAATGAACCACCATGCTCCCAATTTACAGAAATTTCCTTTGAATTGCTTCGACATGCATGGTGAGGATTCTATGTACTCCATTCGCATTGGTGTCACAAAGGCTTTGCATTCTCCTTCTTGATGCCAAGAGATTAACCATCAGCTGTAACTCAGATGTGCACCTGTATATGGGCTTTCTTGCGTCTCTGGATGAATGGAAAACATCAATCCTTATCCATTTCTTCATGTCCTCAACGGCTATGCTTTTCTCAATTGACTTTCCCAAACCACATCATAATCGTTTTAATGCACATTCATTTATTCATGCCCACAACGGCTATGGTTTTTTAAATTCTCTCTTTCCCTCCCAAACTACATCATAGCCGTTTTAATGCACCTTCCATCCCAGACTCCGCTGCTGCCCACACTGCTGACCTGGTCGATGGTCATTTTCAAGTTAGGAGTGGCGTTGCCACGTGACGTGGCACTGACTTCAAATTTGGTAAGGCACGTTAACCACCATTAATTTGATGTTAAAATTTAAATTATAAAATCTGCGATGATATACTTAGGTGTGTGGTAAAATTCATTAATTAAATAAGATATTTTGCGAATAAAATTTATTAACCATCAATTTAATGTTAAAATAGTAAAGTTTCTTAGCCATCCATTAGATATTAACTATTTTGCACGTGTTAATTATTGAAAATTAAGGATGTAAGTAGTGTTGTAACACTTTGATTTTAGTCTTTATATTAAATATATTAATCACTTGTGTCTATAATAAAGGTATTTTGTATTATTTAACATGGAATATAGAAGAATAAATATAATTATGTTTTTTTAAGATATAAAGATATTTAATATAATATAATAATGGCTAATAATTTTGATTTTTATAATTTAAGTGACTAAATTTTATATAGATCAAAAAATTGGATTTTTTTTAGTTTTTGAAAATTATTATTATTGAAATATACATATAAATTACATTAAAAAAATCACATAGTTTAATATACGTTATTCATATCATTATTGATTTCAAATATATTCATATATTTGTTTTTAAATAATTATTATTTATTAGTCATGAATGTATTAGAGTAGAGATGTTTATACACTAATGAAAAGTTGTATCTAATATAACTATTATTGTTATTATAAGTTTGGCAGTACCTTTTTTTTTTTCTTTTTTTTTTTCTTTTTAACTCTATCTTTATCAACATCTCCAAATACATCACCCCTAAGGGAATTGAACTTGTGATGAGTGCTATAACAACCCGCCTCATACATTCTCAATATTTTAAATGGAAAAATATTATTCATTGTCTCAGCACTTCATTAGCTTCCTAATTTTTATTCCAACTATAAAATCATTAATTTACTTTATAGTACGACCATGACAATGATTATGTAAAAATATATATGAAAGTAAATGATTATGTAAAGATATCCAGGAAAGTAAAGTTAATGTGAGCTATAAAACATGACTACGAGTTTCAAATATTGTCTAACTCTCATAAATAATCTAAATTGGTAATTGGAGCAACTAGTTAGAATCCAATCAAAATGATGTTCTAACATGCTATCATTTTTTAACCTTTTATTTTGATATTCTAACATGCTATCATTTTTTAACTTTTTATCTTTTTCAGGAATAAACTATCCAATCAAGAAATTTTTTTATCATATTCAGGAAGAAATGATCTAATTAAGAAATTAGAAACTAACACTTAGAGTAGATTTTCAAAAGCATATTGTTTAAAAAAATAAAAAATAATCTATATCTAACGACTTTTTTTGAAAAAAATTGATTTATAATAAACAATTTATCTATCAAAATTTCAAAGTGAAATCAATGTTAAAGTTAGTCATATATTTTTCTTATATTTTATTTCAAATTTTTTTAGGTATTCTATTTGATATTTTCCTCTATTATTTAAAAAATTCAACAACAAAACTATATATCAAGTTATTAATATTGTATTTGTATATTTTATAAATGTGTATTTTTCATTCCCATACTCTCTTGGGGTCATCTTCATGTTGATTGCATATTTTATGCATTCAATAGACATGATGAAAATTAAATACCAACTAGATATCCAAATTTACACTATATATAAGTAGTTTCCAAATATTTCACAATCCGCCCTTCCTCTTTATGATGACCTAATGTTCATCGAAATAATATTTGATGTAAATTAAATCCAAGAGACACGTAGTTTTATTCCTTTCCCAATAGTTTCATCACATGAACATACAGAATGGGTTCACCTTGTAAAAATAGGATATGAGGAGGGAAAGATAATAAGTAATCAGAGAGCCTCCATCTTTGCACATGTGGCTTCTGGCATCCCTTCCATAGTCCCACATTTCATGGTGTGCTTCTCTTTTATGTGAGAGTTGTGACTACCGTGGACATGTCACTAATAACGTTTTATTCATGACAAAAATTTTGTTTTTATTTATTTTGTGAAGGGAAAATTTCTTATGTGATTTCAAAAAAATAAGACATGAAAACAAAGATGCTCCTATTCATTAAATCCTTATGCTTCCAACAAAAATATACACACTCTCTTCCATAAACCAACCAATCAAACTTTTTCTATCTTTCGAGGGAAAGCAGGGGATTCTTGTCGTGGTTCTCATTGAATTCTCTAGCAACAAATCTTTGAGTGACCTTACAACTTTTAAAAAAGACATCACAAAAGTCAAAGATAATTTTGACACATGACGGATGATGGTGTCTATGCATGTGATCTATTTGAAAAATGGATTATTGAAACATGCTTACACTTATGGAATAAATTGAAAACGCCAAAGTGTGATGCAATAATGTACATTCATTTTCAAATGGTAATGAGAAAATGGAAACAACATGAAACAAAACACTGATTTTAGATTTATGTAAATACGAGTAATATAATCACTTGGTGTATAATTGATAAATAGTGACTCAACTGTTTATTTTTTAGGTCTAGATTATTATTTTCTATTGATAATTTAATTTTTAAACATTCACCCCACAACATATTCAATTATTAGCAATTTTGTAGAAAGAACAAAAACTTCAACATTACAACGAAACATAAACGAACATTAGAAGAAAAGCATGCACAAAAGAGACATCAATATTTTTGTCAAAACCTCAGCAAAACCCTACAAAGGGGAAAACCCATCCAAATTATTCTTCTATTGGATATTCATTAATTTTTTATTTGAGACACAAAGCACATCCATAATCAGATGCATTTAACCTGTGTTGTAAGAAATAGCCCCTGAGCTGGCGTCTTGACTCTTTGTACCCGAAACTCATCGAAACACTCAAACGCCACCAAAACCCCACTGAAACGAAGCTGAAACATTTGGGTGGAGTTTCCTGATTTGGAAATTCCAATGAAACATCATTGATAGGTTTCTATGGAGTTTCATCCCAATTCTGCCCCATTTTCGGCTAATTTTGACCCATTTCCATGACTTTTTTTGTTTTGCGGGCTCACTCAAGCACTGAATAAGGTTGTGGGGCCCTTCTATGGCAAAAATAGATTCAATATAGCACTAAATTTTATGTGTAATAACTCCACCCACTAATCTATCTCTAACCAATCCACGCTCTAGTTCTGCTTAAAAATTAACTTGTTCTAATTTTGTTAATGAAGATGATGATTAGGATTATAATATATGTAATTGTACTTGTCATTACCATATGTTATGCTTCATTTTCAGCACATATAACCATGTATAAAAGATAATTTTAGATGTAAAGCCTCATGTGTATAGGTTAATATTATAATCTTGGATGTACAACCTCCTTTATAAATGATAATATTGGATTTCAAATGATTTAATGATTTATGAGAGTTAACATAGACCGGGTTTTACATGTCTTATTCTTTTTTTCTTGCAAGTTGTGTTTTAACTTATTTTTAAAAAAATTATATATTATATCTATATATTATAACATTTCCATTTTTGGGCAGTCAGGTTTCCAACATTTCCATTTTTTTGCAATCACATTTCCAACCATACCCATTTCATAAAGTTCCAAAGGTTTCAGCACTTCATGCAACTTAGCATTTAACATATCAGGATTTTTAGGGCCCACCAAAGTTAGTTCACAATGACATTTGTAAATTGAACAATTTGATATCCAGAGAGTTATTTCCATATCATTGTATGTTGTCGTCATCATTGTTATACAATTTGGTCATTGTCTCACTGTAATATAGATCATCATTGTCATTAAGGTCACCAAATTTTTAGCCTATATATTTTCACCTTATCATTGTATTGTTTGGAGACTCATTGTTCTTGCACCAAGGTTACTGTCATGAATAAGGTTATTATCACCTTCCTCCTCCTCCTCCTCTTCCTCCCTCTCACTCTCCGCCCCCTCCTCCTCCCCTTCTCTCTCTCCCCTCTCCCCCTCCCTCTGCCTCTCCCTCTCTCCACTCTCCCTCTCCCTCTCTCCCCCCCCTCCTTCTCTCTCTGCCTCCCACTCTCCCCCTCCCCCTCCCCCTCCACCTCCTCCACTACCTCTCCCTCTCTCCCCCCTCCCTCTCCCTATCCCTCTCCCTCTAACCTTCCCCCTCCACATCCTCCCCTACCTCTCCCTCTCTCCCCCCTCCCTCTCCCTCTCCCTCTCACCTTCCTCCTCCTCCTCCCTCTCACTCGGTGCCCCCTCCTCCTCCCCCTCTCCCTCTCCCTCTCCGCCCCCCTCCCTCTCCCTCTCCCTCTCCCTCTGACCTTCCTCCACCTCCTCCTCCCTCTCACTCACTGCCCCCTCCTCCTCCCCTGCTCTCCATGCCCCCCCCCCTCTCTCTCTCTCCCTCCCCTCTCTCTCTCTCTTTCTCCTCCTCCCCCCCTCTCTTTCCCCTCTCCCCCTCCCCCTCCCCCTCCCCCTCCCTCCCCTCCCCCTCCCTCTCATTCACTGCCCCCTCCTCCTCCCCTTCTCTCTCTACCCTCTCCCCCTCCCTCTCCCTCTTTCACTCCGCCCCTCTCTCTCTATCTCTCTTTCTCCTCCCCTCTCCCTCACTCCCCCCTCCCTCTCACCTTCCTCCACCTTATCCTCCCTCTCACTCGCTGCCCCCTCCCCCCCCCTATCTCTCCCTCCCCCCTTATCTCTCTCTCTTTCTCCTCCTCCCCCCCTCTCTCTCCCCTCTGCCCCACTCTCTCCCTCTCTCCCTCTCACTCGTTGTCCCCTCCTTCTCCCTCCTCCTCCCCCTTCCTTATTCTCTTTCTTCATCCCTCTCCCACTCCCCGCCCCCCTCCCCGTCCTCCCCTACATCTCCATCTCTGCCCCCTCCCTCTCCCTCTCCCTGTTTCTCTCCCTCCTCCTCCTCCTCCCTCTCACTTGATGACCCCTCCCTCTCCCTCACCTACCCCTCCTCCTCCCCCTCCCTCCTTCTCTCTCTGCCTCCCGCTCTCCCCATCCCCCTTCCCCTCCACCTCCTCCCCTACCTCTCCCTCTCTCCTCGCTCCCTCTCCCTCTCACCTTCCTCCTCCTCCTCCTCCATCTCACTCGCCGCCCCCTCCTCCTGCCCTTCCCTCTCTCCCCTTTCCCCCTCCCTCTCCCTCTCCCTCTCTCCACCCTCCCACTCCCTCTCACCCCCCTCCACCTCCCCCTCCCTCTCACCCCCGTCCACCTCCCCCACCCTCTCATTCGCTTCCCTCTCCTCGTCCCCTTCTCTCTCTCCCCTCTCCCCCTTCCTCTCCCTCTCTCCCTCCCCCCCTCTCTGTCTATCTCTCTTTCTCCTCCCCCCCGCCCCCCCTCTCTCCCCCTCCCCCTCCACCTCCTCGCCTACTTCTCCCTCTCTCCCCCCTCCCTCTCCCTCTCCCTCTCCCTCTCCCTCTCTCCCACCTCCCCCTCCATCCAGCCCCCTCTCTCTCTCTCTCCTCACTGCCCATCTCTCTACCTTTGTCCATCTCAATTCCTCTCCTACTATCCTTACTTACCTTTCTTAATATGTCTTTCAAAAATTCCATCTCAAGCTCTCTCTCCTCCGCCTCCCTCTCCCCCTCCTCCCCTACCTCTCCCTCTCTCCCCTCTCCCTCTCCCTCTCCCTCTCACCTTCCTCCTCCTCCTCCCTCTCACTCACTGCCCCTCCTCCTCCCCTTCCCTCTCCCCCTCTCTCTCTCTCTCTTTCTCCTCCTCCCTCTCTCTCTCCTCACTGCCCATCTATCTACCTTTGTCCCTCTCACTTCCTCTCATACTATCCTTACTTACCTTGCTTAATATGTCTTTCAAAAATTCCATCTCAAGCTCTATCTCTCTGCCTCTCTACCCACATCTCTCTTCCCCTCACTCCCTCTTTTTCTCCATCTTCCCCTCTGTCTTTCACATCTATTTCTCAATCTACTAATCTCTCTTTCTACCTCTCTCTCCCACTAGAGCTATCCTTTTCTACATCTCTCACCCTATCACTCATCTCCTTCTCTCCCTCAATCTCTCACACATGTAGACCCACTTGCTCACTCTCTCCTCTTGTCTCCCTCTTCCTATATCTTCCCCACTTTCCCATTCTCACTATCTACCCACATTTCCCTCTTCACATTTATCTTCTTTCATCTTATTATCACTATCTCCTTCTCTCCCTCTCTTTCACAAACATGTACACCCACTAACTCACTCTCTCCTCTTGTCTTCCTCTTCCTATCTCTTCCCCACTTTCCCATCCTCACTATTTACCCACATTCCCATCTTCACATTTATCTTCTTTCATCTTCCTCTCTACCTCTTTGCTCTAAAATACACTAAAATATTAAAAGCTTTACTTTATAAAATTCATATGAAAAAATACACCAAAATATTGAAAGCTAATATGTACAATATATAATAAAGTACAAAAAAATTTACATGAAAATAAAATCAAATTAAAATTGAAATTTTCAATCAAAATATACTATTTTTCATAATCATTTTCGGTCTACTAACTACTATTTATTTACTTTGAATAAACTTTAATTTTCTTTTTAAATTCAAAAATATAGTATATATCTCAAATATATTTCTAAAAATTAAAAACCGAAAAATACATCTACTTCATATTCAAAACAATTCAATGAAATTTCCTCAAAATATTGTTTCTCCCCAGTCTAATTAATGAAAATGCATAAAATATCATTTAAATATATCAATAATAAATATTACTTACAATTTAATTTAATTTTGACTAAAAAAATAACAATACTTTATAATAAAAAATTATCCAAACTGATCGTGAATAAACATTTACTTTAAACAGAGTGAGATCTCACCATAAAATCTCATCTGCATAGTGAATGTGAAAAGCCAAATTACAAACAAAAACAAATATGTTGAAACTATGATGTTTCTTCCTCTAATAAAATAGCACTTTCTTAACGTCACTTTCTTGATTGTTAAAAATGTTGGAATATTGCAAATTCTAGAATTGATAATGGAAAAATTAATCTCCCTTTCTTCAACACAGAGAAATAAATTTCACTCTTAGAAAACAGAGTTCCAACTCAATAAAACAAATATTTATTCCATAAAAATATGTTACAAGTTCTTCCTCTCTGCAGAGGGATTACAATTGCTAGACTACTTCAAAGCATAGTTCCAAAACAAACAAAAAACTCTTCTCTGTCTCTTTAAAAAAAGTCTGATGTGAAATTTCATTCACTGTCTCTGTTAAAAAAAACAACTCACTGTTTTTAAACAAACATACAATGCTGTGTATATTTAATTCTGCTCTGTCCTAAAAAAAACCAATTGCACTGCTGTGCATAAAAATAGAACGTCTCTGTTCTATATGTCAACAACCTGAAAATTTACAATTTTGTTCTATATATAAACAAAATATCTTAAGTCAATTAATGTCATTCATTGACAAAAATCACCGCTTAAAAAAAAATTTATGGCATCCTAAATTATGCCTGCACCGCTTAAAAATTCATTTATGACAAATTTGAACACGGCGGACATGATGGCACGTTGGTGGCGCGTTGGTGGCATGTGGGCAGAGCCACCATCCCTGGTGGTTGCGGGGGCTGCCTTCTGCCAGCTCCGTACGGTCGGGGTAAGGCCCCGCACCAAATCACAATCGTTGATCATGAGTCAATGCCAGGTTGGCTGGTCAACAACGGGGGCTCTCCTCGTGTTAACAGTCGAGCGGTTTATACTCCCACTAGCCGTCGATCACACGTCAAGCAGTGATCTCTCATCAGACGTGCTCCCGCCTTGAACCTGTGCGCTGTTCATCATCTTGCTGCCTGTTAATTTCTTCCGGAAGTTGGAAATTATATTCCAAAATTCCCCCTTAATTTCAACTACTCGGCTTTCCTGCATACCCAGGCATTTCCTGAAATGTTCAAAGCTTTTCTGCACAAGTGGCTTTGTGAGGATATCTGCAAATTGATCCTCTGTTCTGCAATCATGCAAAACTATTTCACCATTGTTAACCAATTCACGTATGAAATGAAACTTGGTGTCAATGTGTTTAGTCCTCTTATGAAAAACAGAATTTTTAGACAATGCAATAGCTGAGCTATTGTCACAAAAGATCACTGTCCCTTTTACCTGTTCTTGGCATCAAATTCTCAACATTTTTCTCATCCAAACTGCTTGACACGCTGCTGCTGTAGCTGCCACATATTCTGCCTCTGTTGTAGACAATGCTACAATGGGCTGTTTCTTAGAAGCCCATGAGATGGCTCCTGAACCCATGTGAAAAACATAACTGGAAGTGCTCTTCCCATCATCAACACTTCCAGCCCAATCACTGTCTGTGTATCCAACCAAATCTGAACATTATGAAGTAGTATAAAAAATACCAAACCTTTTCGTACCTTTAACATACCTCAGAATTCTTTTTGCTGCTTGCCAATGTGCATCATTTGGCTTTTCCATGAATCTGGAAATCAAACTAACAGCATGCATTATGTCTGGCCTAGTTGCAGTCAAATACATAAGGCTGCCAACTATGCTCTTGTATAAACTAGGATCAAATTCCTTGCTGCTGTCCTCTCTGCTGAGTTTTAATCCCATCACTATGGGAGTGATTGCTGCTTTGCTCTCCTGCATGTTAAATATTTCAAGTACCTCATTAACATACCTTTCCTGTGAGATAAAAATTCCATTTTCATCTTGTTCTACTTCTATTTCTAAGAAGTATCTCAGCAAACCCATATCAGTCATCTCAAATTCTTTTTTCATGACTGTTTTAAAATGTTCAATAAGGCAATCATCATTACTTGTAAAAATAACATCATCAACATACAAGACTACAATCAAGAATTTACTATCCTTTTATTTGATGTAGAGGGTGGGTTCTCCCTCACACTTTTCAAATCCATTTTCCAGTAGATAGGAATCTATCCTACTGTACCACGCTCTTGGCGCTTGCTTCAGCCCATAAAGAGCTTTCTTGAACTTGGCCTTTCTTTGCCTTTGTGCTCTTGGCCTTTCTTTTCATAACCGAGAGGTTGTTCAATGTAAACCTCTTCCATTAACACTCCATTTAGAAATGATAACTTCACGTCCATTTGGTAAACTTTCCACTTTTTTTTTGCTACTATGGATAACATTGCTCTCACGGTTTCCATTCTAGCAACCGGTGCAAAAGTTTCCTCATAATATATCCCATGTTTCTGCTTATAGCCTTTGACAAAAAGTCTTGCCTTGTGTCTCTCTATTTTTCCTTCAACATTACTCTTGGTCTTGTAGACCCATTTAACACCAATGACATCTTTACCTTTTGGGAGTTCAACCAAATCCCAAGTCGTGTTTCTTTCTATGGCGTTTATTTCCTCATCCATAGCTTTTATCCATTTCTCATCCTTGATAGCTTCTTCAAAATGAACAGGATCATCAACATGAAAATATAAAGAAAACAAATAATTGATAACTTCATTAGCTATATCTTGTTCATAAATATCTTTCAAACTTCTAAATTTCTTACCTCTTTCAATAGGTGTAAAAATGCTTGAAGAAGCACTTGAATTTCCTTCTTGTGGTGTGCTTGGAGAAGCACTTTCATTTCTCCTCAAAGGTGTGCGTTCCTGCTCCCTTGTTGGTGTTGCTGTTTGGGGATGTATTTCAGCCAACTCATCATCATTCTCATCATGAGATAAACAGTGTTTAACATTCACTGTTTTCTCTATGCTTCCATCCCAAGCTTCCTCTTCAATGAACTGAACGTCCCTGCTCACAATAAACTTCTTGCTGGATGGGTTATATAACCTGTATGCCTTGGATTCCTCACTGTATCCAATGAAAATACATTTCTCCCCCTTGCTATCCAACTTCTTCCTTAGCTGATCTGGAATGTGTGCATAAGCTACACATCCAAAAACCTTCATGTGTGTGACACTTTGCTTTGTGCCACTCCATGCCTCTTCCAGCACTTTGTTCATAACTGCTTTTGTAGGGCACCTATTCAAAATGTATGCTGCACAATGTACAGCTTCTGCCCAATAATCATTAGGCAAATGCTTTGCCTTTAACATACTCCTTGCCATGTCCATTATGGTTCGGTTCTTCCTTTCGGCTACTCCATTTTGTGGCAAAGTATATCTAGTTGTAAACTGCTTTTGAATACCATTTTCTCTACAAAAACGTAGAAAATATTTATAGATATACTCACCTCCTCTATCATTCCTTAAGACTTTGATATGTAGCCCACTTTGTTTCTCAAAAAGTGCTTTGAAATTGCAAAATTTTTCAAACACTTCACTTTTGTTTTTCAAAAAGTAAACCCAAGTTTTTCTTGTAAAATCATCTATAAATGTTAAGATATAGTGGCTTTTAGCAAGTGATGGAGTTTGCATCAGTCCACACACATCTGAGTGGACAATCTCTAAGGGTTCTTTTGCCCTTATACTTTTCCCGGAAGGAAAACTTTCTCTGTGTTGTTTCCCCAAGATACAACCTTCACAAAGGCTGTCCGGTTTCTCGATCAATGGTAAACCACTTACCATTCCTTTTCTGTTTAACAAATTAAGACCTCCAAAGTTGAGATGTCCAAATCTCAAGTGCCATAACCAATTATCGTCTTTTGGTTCGCTTTGAAAAGTCTCTTGTGTAACTGTTGCTTTCTCTTCACCATTCTTCAAGTCTACTCTCATTCTGAGAGGGAACATCCTGTTCCTTGTCATCTTCACTTCAGCAAGACATTGATTGTTGGGTGGTTTTTCCATGATGGTACAAACATCATCCTCAAAGAAAACATTATATCCCTAATGGACAAGCTGTCCAATACTTAATAGGTTACACTTCATTCCTGGAACATAATAAACATCTGCTATGGATTTCTTTGCACCTAATCTTGTTAAAACATTCACATCTCCTTTTCCCATAACAGAAACTTTTCTATCAGTTCCTAGTGTGACTTGTGACTGCACACTTTCATCTAACATATAAAACATTGCTAAGTTTCCTGTCATATGGTTACTAAAACCGGAGTCTAGAAACCATAAGTCTTCATTCTTTTCTTCAGCCATATTACAAGCTAAAAACAAATTGTTTTGGTTGCTATTTTCTCTAGTGAAATTTTCACTAGTTCTACTTCTCATATCTTGCTTCTTCATTCTACATTCATTAGCATAATGACCATATTTCTTACAATTGTAACATTGGACATTAGATTTATCATACCTTTGTCCTTAGACATTCTGCTGACCACTCTGCTGGCTGTTGTCTTGGCCATGGCTGTGACTTTCACTGTTGCACCTTCCTTGTGAATGTGAAGGGTTGTTCCTTCCACCTCTGTTTTGGCTTCTGCCTCTTCCTCTTCCTCTGACTTTCCCTCTTCCTCTTCCGAAAGACATCTGGGTCCTAAAAGCATGTTCAAGAGACGAGGTTTCACTCCTACCCAATCTCTGTTCATGGGTCATCAGTGATGCATGTAGCTCATCCACTGAAAACTTTGTGATATCCTTAGTCTCCTCTATGTTGGTGACAATCACGTCGAATATTGAAGGTAAACTTCTCATGAGTTTTTCCACAATCCTCTTGTCTTCAAGAGTCTCTCCATGAGATCTTATTTGTGTGACCATTCCAATCACATGAGTGAAGAATGAGTCAATAGTGTCTGACTCTTTCATACAGAGAGTCTCAAAGTCTCTCCTCAGCAACTGAAGTTTTGCTGTCTTCACTTTCTCCATACCCTGATAAGTTGTCTTGAGATTTTCCCATGATTATTTGTATCTATTAGCTGCTGCTATCCTTGGAAACACACTCTCATGCACTGCTTGATACAAGAAGAAAAGAGCCTTGGCATCTTTCTTCTTATTGTTCTTCAACTGTTCTCTTCCTGCTTGTTTTAAAACAAAAAATTCTACTTCATTTGCTGGCTCTTCAAAGCCATCCTCAACAAATTCCTATAAGTCTTGGGTGACAAATAAAGCCCTCATAGTTATTGACCAGTAGTCATAATTTTTCCCATTAAATTGTGGAAGATGGATATTTCCCATACCCATACCAGTGCTGGCTCCAACCATTCTGCACTCTTAACTATGATTTCAAAAACACTTGACTGTGTGTTTAAATTTAATTAACTGTACTGCAACAGTAACACAAAACTGTATAGAGAAATACCTTTCGATTCTTCTTGTCTGAACCTTCACACTGCTGCAGAGGCTTCTGCAATAACGAACTCCTTTCCTTCAGCTTATTTGACCTTCAAATAGCCTGGACTGATCTGATACCATGTTGGAATATTGCAAATTCCAGAATTTATAATGGAGAAATTAATCTCCCTTTATTCAACACAGAGAAATAAATTTCACTCTCAGAAAACAAAGTTCCAACTCAATAAAATAAATATTTATTGCATATAAATCTGTTACAAGTTCTTCCTCTCTGTAGAGGGATTACAACTGCTGGACTGATTCAAAGCACAGTTCCAAAACAAAAAAAAAGCACTTCTCTGTCTCTTTAAAAAAAACTCTGCTTTGAATTTTCATTCACTGTCTCTGTTAAAAAAAACAACTCACTGTTTTTAAACAAACATACACTGTTGTGTATATTTAATTCTTCTCTGTCCTAAAAAAAACAATTGCACTGTTGTGCATAAAAATAGAATGTCTCTGTTCTATATGTCAACAACCTGAAAATTTACAATTCTGTTCTATATATAAACAAAATATCTTAATTCAATTAATGTCATTCATTGACAAAAATCACCGCTTAAAATTTTTTTTATGGCATCATAAATTATGCCTGCACCGCTTAAAAATTCATTTATGACAAATTTGAATTCAGCGGACGTGATGGCGCATTGGTGGTGAGTTGGTGGCACGTGGGCGGAGCCACCATCCCTGGTGGTTGCGGGGGTTGCCTTCCGTCGACTCAGTACGGTTGAAGTAAGGCCCCGCACCAAATCACAATCGTTGATCATGAGTAAACGCCAGGTTGGCCGGTCAACAGCGGGGGCTCTCCTTATGTTAACCGTCGAGCGGTTTATACTCCCGCTAGCCGTTGATCTCACGTCGAGAAGTGATCGCTCATCGGACGTGCTCCCGCCTTGAACCTGTGTGCTATTCATCATCTTGCTGCCTGTTAATTTCTTCCGACAGTTGGAAATTATATTCCAACAAAAAAAACACAATACAATTTTATCATCCAGCCTCAAATAAATATAAAATATTTATTTATATATAATTACTGACCTTTGAAATTCAACGATATATGTATAATAACTATTGATATTTGGAGATTGAAATGGATCAACAAAATTCTCAATAAGCTGACGAAAACGTAAACGAAGGAAAGAATCAGCATACAAGGTTATTGTCCCTGAACCAGAAGCCATGGAGCTTTTATCCTTTTAATTAGGAAGGCGTTCGGCATTGATTATGTGAATTGTTTCTACAATGACAATTAACAACTTATAAAAATGATAGTGGTGCAGTCTTGGTTTTATTTTTTCTTAATCAGTTTCGAATTTTGAATGCTTGTTTCACCCATAAGTTGCCTCAATACGGGGACATGCTCATCATCTCCAGGCTCTCCATGGAATATAAGGTTTTCATCAAAAAATTAAAATAAAGCCTGAACTTCTTAAGAGAGAATATCATGTCAAGTAGTCGCGAATGTGGAATATTGTTGGGAAAGGTGATTTAAAATTTGGTTAGGAGAGAGGGAAGATTACTTAGGATTTCATTAAGAATCCAAGTGGAAAACAGTGAAAAAACATTCAAGAGGGAGAATCCAACAAAGAAAGATGGTTTTAATTTATTTTCGTAACTTGGTTTCCAGAATAGCTTACCTAATTTTTTATTGAAAATACAACATAAATTATTTAGAAACTAGAGTAGAGCTCAATGTAAAGTATATCAGAAATACCTCGAATAAGTATCCTTTAGAGTTGAGTATTAACATTATGGTAGTCCAACGTTTCCACTGGAGCTCCTCAGCAATCTTTTCTAAGCCTGCACGGGCACAAAAAAATATACCCAAAAGAAACAGTGCATGTGGGATGTGAAAAATAAACAGTTACAAAATAAGTGCTATGTACCATAACCATGGCTATAGGGAGTAAGAAGGCCAGCCACCCACCCATCTCCCAGACAGAAGCAAATCTAAACAATGAAAAAAAAGAAAATAAAAGAAAAGCCCAAGAATATACTATGAGCAAGAACTGAGAAATAACGATGGATATTGCTAAAGCATTCACAGACTAAGAAAAAATAAGAAGAAGTAAAAAACGAAAAAGGACAAATAAACAAGGTGCACTGCATCAGCACAAATTCAACAACCTACCACCCTCTATGCCATGCTCTGTAGCAGAATGTTGTGCTCTTCTCAACAACCCACCGCCCTCTATGCCGTTCTCTATAGAATTCTACTGTGCTCTGCTCATCCCAACCGAACACAACCACCCACCATCCTCTATGCACTGCTGTGTAGCAGAATTCTGCTGAGTTTGAATGCAGAAGCGATTATAAGTATACAAAATTGATGAAGATAAATACATATCTATTTTCATGAATATAGATAATCCATATGTATATATACCATTAATGGAATCGAAGCTTGATGACATAACTCCTATGTTGAGCTTGATCACCTGGACGAAATGAACCACCATGCTCCCAATTTACAGAAATTTCCTTTGAATTTCTTCGACATGCATGGTGGGGATTGTGAGGATTCTATGTACTCCATTCGCATTGGTGTCACAAAGGCTTTGCATTCTCCTTCTTGATGCCAAGAGATTAACCATCAGTTGTAACTTAGATGTGCACATGTATATGGGCTTGCTTGCGTCTCTAGATGAATGGAAAACATCAATCCTTATCCATTTCTTCATGTCCTCAACGGTTATGTTTTTCTCAATTGACTTTCCCAAACCACATCACAATCGTTCTAATGCCCATTCATTTATTCATGCCCACAATGGCTATGGTTTTATAAATTTGCTCTTTCCCTCCCAAACTACATCATAGCCGTTTTAATGCACCTGCCATCCCAGACTCCGCTGGTGCCCACACTACTGACCTGGTCGATGGTCATTTTCAAGTTAGCAGTGGCATTGCCACATGACGTGGCATTGACTTCAAATTTGGTAAGGCATGTTAACCACCATTCATTTGATGTTAAAATTTAAATTATAAAATCTGCGATGATATTCTTAGGTCTGTGGTAAAATTCATTAATTAAATTAGATATTTTGTGAATAAAATTTATTAACCATCAATTTAATGTTAAAATAGTAAAATTTCTTCACCATCCATTGGATATTAACTATTTTTCACGTGTTAGTTATTGAAAATTAAGGATGTAACTAGTGTTATAACACTTTGATTTTAGTCTTTATATTAAATATATTAATCACTTGTGTCTATCATAAAGGTATTTTGTATTATTTAACATGGAATATAGAAGAATAAATATAATTATGTTTATTTAAGATATAAAGATATTTAATATAACATAATAATGGTTGATAATTTTGATTTTTATAATCTAAGTGACTAAATTTTATATAGATCAAAAAACTAGATTTTTTTTATTTTTTGAAAATTATTATTATTGAAATATACATATAAATTACGTTAAAAAAATCACATAGTTTAATATACGTTATTCATATCATTATTGATTTCAAATATATTCATATCTCTGTTTTTAAATAATTATTATTTATTAGTGATGAATGTATTAGAGTAGAGATGTTTATACACTAATGAAAAGTTGTATCTAATATAACTATTATTATTATTATAAGTTATATTATTATTATTATAAGTTTTGCAGTACCTTTCATTTTCTTTTCTTTTTTTCTTTTTAACTCTATCTTTATCAACATGTCCAGATACATCACCCCGAAGGGAATTGAACTTGTGATGAGTGCCATAACAACCCGCCTCATACATTCTCAATATTTTAAATGGAAAAATATTACTCATTGTCTCAGCGCTTCATTAGCTTCCTAACTTTGATTCCAACTATAAAATCATTAATTTACTTTACAATTTTTTATGACCATAACAATGATTATGTAAAACTATCTATGAAAGTAAATTATTATGTAAAGATATCCAGGAAAGTAAAGTTAATGTGAGCTATAAAACATGACTAGGAGTTTCAACTATTGTCTAACTCTCATAAATAATCTAAATTGGTAATTGGAGCAACTAGTTAGAATCCAATCAAAATGATATTCTAACATGCTATCAGTTTTTAACTTTTTATTTTGATATTTTAACATGCTATCATTTTTTAACTTTTTATCTTTTTCAGGAATAAATTATCCAATCAAGAAAACTTTTTATCCTTTTCAGGAAGAAATGATCTAATTAAGAAATTAGAAACTAACACTTAGAGTAGATTTTCAAAAGCATATTGTTTAAAAAAATAAAAAATAATCTATATCTAACGACTTTTTTTTGAAAAAAATTTATTTATAATAAACAATTTATTTATCAAAATTTCAAAGTGAAATCAATGTTAAATTTAGTCATATATTTTTATTATATTTTATTTCAATTTTTTTTAGGTATCCTATTTGATATTTTCCTCCTCTATTCTTTAAAAAATTCAACAACAAAACTATATATCAAGTTATTAATATTGTATTTGTATATTTGATAAGGTGTATTTTTCATTCCCATACTCGCTTGGGGTCATCTTCATGTTGATTGCATATTTTATGCATTCAATAGACATGATTAAAATTAAATACCAACTAGATATCCAAATTTACACTAGATATAAGTAGTTTCAAAATATTTCACAACCCGCCCTTCCTCTTTATGATGACCTAATGTTCATCGAAATAATATTTGATGTAAATTGAATCCAAGAGACACGTAGTTTTATTCCTTTCCCAATAGTTTCATCACATGAACATACGGAATGGGTTCACCTTGTAAAAATAGGATATGAAGAGGGAAAGATAATAAGTAATCAGAGAGCCTCCATCTTTCAAACATGTGTAAGCCTAATCCCATATATGTTCCAAATGTTTCTCATGGATAACACTTGTATGTAAGACATGACTCATAGATGGACATGTCTCACAACAATTGTAACCTCATGATCAAGGTTTGTGTTTTAATTTATTTGAAGAGAATTTCATGAGTGGAACTTTCCATCCTGACTATGAAGCAAAAGATGCTCCTATTCATCCTAAATCTTTCTATGCTTCAAATAAAAAACACATACACACTTCTCTTCCATAAAACTAACCCAATCAAACTTTTTCTATGCTCGAGGGAAACAGGGAAACTAAAACTAACCCAATCAAACTTTTTCTATGCTCGAGGGAAACAAGGAAACTTGTCATTGGTTCTCATTGACTTCTATAAATTATTTGTTTGGTTAAAAATCTCGTCAAAATTCATTTTTGTTGCACAATGGATGAAATGAATGCATTATTGATCTATTTTAATGGATTATTGAGGAAACATATAAGCTACACTTATGGAATAAATTGAAAACACCAAAGTGTGATGCAATAATGTACATTCGTTTTAAAATGGTAATGAGAAAATGGAAACAACATGAAACAAAACAATGATTTCAGATTGATGTAAATACGAGTAATATAATCACCTGGTGTATAATTGATAAAAAGTGACTCAACTGTTTATTTTTTAGGTCTAGATTATTATTTTCTATTGATAATTGAATTTTTAAACATTCGCCCCACAACATATTCAATTATTAGCAATTTTGTAGAAAGAAAAATAACTTCAACATTACAACGAAACATAAACGAACATTAGAAGAAAAGCATGCACAAAACAGACATCAATATTTTTGTCAGAACCTCAGCAAAACCCTACAAAGGGGAAAACCCATCCAAATTATTCTTCTATTGGATATTCATTAATTTTTTATTTGAGACACAAAGCACATCCATAATGAGATGCATTTAACCTATGTTGTAAGAAACAGCCCCCGAGGTGGCGTCTTGACTTTTCTTACCCGAAACTCATCGAAACACTGAAATGCCACCAAAACGCCACTGAAATGAAGCTGAAACATTTGGGTGGAGTTTCCTAATTTGGAAATTCCAATGAAACGTCGTTGATAGGTTTCTATGGAGTTTTATCCCAATTCTGCCCCATTTTCGACTAATTTTGACCCATTTCCATGACTTTTTTTCTTTTGCTGGCTCACTCAAGCATTGAAGAAGGTTGTGGGGCCCTTCTATGGAAAAAATAGATTCAATATAGCACTAAATTTTATGTGTAATAACTCCACACAATAATCTATCTCTAATCAATCCACACTCTAGTTCTGCTTAAAAATTAACTTGTTCTAATTTTGTTAATGAAGATGACGATTAGGATTATAATATATGTAATTGTACTTGTCATTACCATATGTTATGCTTCATTTTCAGCACATATAACCATGTATAAAAGATAATTTAAGATGTAAAGCCTCATGTGTATAGGTTAATATTATAATCTTGGATGTACAACCTCCTTTATAAATGATAATATTGGATTTCAAATCATTTAATGATTTATGAGAGTTAACATAGACCGGGTTTTACATGTCTCATTCTTTTTTTCTTGCAAGTTGTGTTTTAACTTATTTAAAAAAAAATTATATATATAGATACATACATACATACATACATACATACATACATACATACATACATACATACATATATATATATATATATATATATAACATTTCCATTTTTGGGCGGTCACGTTTCCAACCCTACCCATTTCATAAACTTCCAAAGGTTTCAACACTTCGTGCAACTTAGCATTTAACATATCAGGTCTTTTAGGGCCCACCAAAGTTAGTTCACAATGACATTTGTAAATTGAACAATTTGATATCTAGAGAGTTATTTCAATATCATTGTATGTTGTCATCATCATTGTTATACAATTTTGTCATTGTCTCACTGTAATATAGATCAACATTGTCATTAAGGTCACCAACATTTTTTCCTATATATTTTCACCTTATCATTGTATTGTTTGGAGACTCATTGTCCTTGCACCAAGGTTACTGTCATGAATAAGGTTATTATCACCTTCCTCCTCCTCCTCCTCCTCCCTCTCACTCGCTGCCCCCTCCTCCTCCACTTCTCTCTCTCCCCTCTCCCCCTCCCTCTCACTCTCCCTCTCCCTCTCTCTCCCTCCTTCTCTCTCTGCCTACCTCTCTCCCCCTCCCCCTCCCCTTCCACCTCCTCCCTTACCTCTCCCTCTCTCCCACCTCCCTCTCCCTATCCCTCTCCCTCTAACCTTCCCCCTCCACCTCCTCCCCTACCTCTCCCTCTCTCCCCCCTCCCTCTCCATCTCCCTCTCACCTTCCTCCTCCTCCTCCTCCTCCCTCTCACTCGCCACCCCATCCTCCTCCCCTTCTCTCTCTCCCCTCTCCCCCACCCTCTCCCTCTCCCTCTCTCCCCCTCCCTCTCCCTCTCCCCCTCTCTCTCTCTCTTTCCCCTCCTCCCCCTCTCTCTCTCCCCTCTCCCCCACTCTCTCCCTCTCTCCCTCTCACTTGTTGTCCCCTCCCTCTCCCTCCTCCTCCCCCTCCTCCTCCCCCTTCCTCTGCCTCCCTCTCTCCCCCCGCCACTCCCCCTCCACCTCCTCCCCTACCTCTCCCTCTCCCTCTCCCTCTCCCTCTCACCTTCCTCCTCCTCCTCCTCCCTCTCACTCGATGTCCCCTCCCTCTCCCTCCCCTCCCGTCCCCCCTCCCACCTTCTTTCTCTGCCACCCTGACTCCCCCTCCGCCTCCCCCTCCACCTCATCCCCTACCTCTCCCTCTCTCCCCACTCCCTCTCCCTCTCACCTTCCTCCTCCTCCTCCTCCCTCTCACTCGCTGCCCCCTCCTCCTCCCCTTCTCTCTCTCCCCTCTCCCCTTCCCTCTCCCACTCCCTCTCTCCACCCTCCCTCTCCCTCGCCCTCTCATCCCATAAGTTGCATCAATACGGGGACATGCTCATCATCTCCACGCTCTCCATGGAATATAAGGTTTTCATCAAAAAATTAAAATAAAGCCTCAACTTCTTAAGAGAGAATATCATGTCAAGTCGTCGCGAATGTGGAATACTGTTGGGAAAGGTGATTTAAAATTTGGTTAGGAGAGAGGGAAGATAACTTAGGATTTCGTTAAGAATCCAAGTAGAAAACAGTGAAAAAACATTCAAGAGGGAGAATCCAACCAAGAAAGATGGTTTTAATTTATTTTCGTAACTTGGTTTCCAGAATAGCTTACCTAATTTTTTATTGAAAATACAACATAAATTATTTAGAAACTAGAGTAGAGCTCAGTGTAAAGTATATGAGAAATAACTCGAATAAGTATCCTTCAGAGTTGAGTATTAACATTATGGTAGTCCAACGTTTCCACTGGAGCTCCTCGGCAATCTTTTCTAAGCCTGCACGCACACAAAAAAATATACCCAAAAGATATAGTGCATGTGGGATGTGCAAAATAAACAGTTACACAATATGTGCTATGTACAATAACCATGGCTATAGGGAGTTAGAAGGCCAACCACCCATCTCCCAGACAGAAGAAAATATAAACCCATGAATATACTACGAGCAAGAACTGAGAAATAACGATGGATATTGCTAAAGCATTCACAGACTAAGAAAAAAGAAGAAGAAATAAAAAACGAAAAAGGACAAATCAACAAGGTGCACTGCATCAGCCCAAAATCAACAACCCACTGCCCTCTATGTCGTGCTCTGTAGCAGTCTGTTGTGCTCTGCGCAGCAACCCACCACCCTCTATGCCGTTCTCTATAGCATTCTACTGTGCTCTGCTCAGCCCAACCGAACACAACAACCCACCATCCTCTATGCACTGCTGTGTAGCGGAATTCTGCTTAGTTTGAATGCAGAAGCGATTAGCAGTATACAAAATTGATGAAGATAAATACATATCTATTTTCATGAATAGAGATAATCCATATGTATATATACCATTAACCGAATCAGAGCTTGATGACATAACTCCTATGCCGAGCTCGATCACCTGGACGAAATGACATAACTCCTATGCCAAGCTCCAATTTACAAAAATTTCCGTTGAATTTCTTCGACATGCATGGTGATGATTGTGATGATTCTATGTAATCCATTCGCATTGGTGTCACAAAATCTTTGCATTATCCTTCTCGATGCCAAGAGATTAACCATCAGCTGTAACTCAGATGTGCACCTGTATATGGGCTTGCTTGCGTCTCTGGATGAATGGAAAACATCAATCCTTATCCATTTCTTCATGTCCTCAACGGCTATGCTTTTCTCAATTGACTTTCCCAAACCACATCATAATCGTATTAATGCCCATTAATTTATTCATGCCCACAACGGCTATGGTTTTTTAAATTCGCTCTTTCCCTCCCAAAGTACATCATAGTCGTTTTAATGCACCTGCCATCCCAGACTCTGCTGGTGCCCACACTGCTGACCTGGTTGATGGTCATTTTCAAGTTAGGAGTGGCGTTGCCACGTGACGTGGCACTGACTTCAAATTTGGTAAGGCACGTTAACCACCATTCATTTGATGTTAAAATTTAAATTATAAAATCTGCGATGATATACTTAGGTCTATGGTAAAATTCATTAATTCAATTATATATTTTGCGAATAAAATTTATTAACCATCAATTTGATGTTAAAATAGTAAAATTTCTTAACCATCCATTGGATATTAACTATTTTGCACGCATTAGTTATTGAAAATTAAGGATGTAACTAGGGTTGTAACACTTTGATGTTAGTCTTTATATTAAATATATTAATCACTTAGGTATTTTGTATTATCTAACATGAAATATAGAGGAATAAATATAATTATGTTTTATTAAGATATAAAGATATTTAATATAATATAATAACGGTTGATAATTTTTTATTATTCATATCATTGTTGATTTCAAATATATTCATATCTATATTTTTAAATAATTATTATTTATTAGTCATGAATGTATTAGAGTAGAGATGTTTATACATTAATGAAAAGTTGTATCTAATATAACTATTATTATTATTATAAGTTTGGCAGTACCTTTCATTTTCTCTTTTTTTTCTTTTTAACGCTATCTTTATCAACATGTCCAGATACATCACCCCGACCAGAATTGAATTTGTGATGAGTGCTATAACAACCCGCCTCATACATTCTCAATATTTTAAACGGAAAAATATTACTCATTGTCTCAGGGTTTCATTAGCTTCCTAACTTTGATTCCAACTATAAAATCATTAATTTACTTTACAATTTTTTACAACCATAACAATGATTATGTAAAAATATCTATGAATCTAAATGATTATGTAAAGATATCGAGGAAAGTAAAGTTAATGTGAGCTATAAAACATGACTAGGAGTTTCAGCTATTGTCTAACTCTCATAAATAATCTAAATTGGTAATTGGAGCAACTAGATAGAATCCAATCAAAATGATATTCTAACATGCTATCATTTTTTAACTTTTTATTTTGATATTCTAACCTGCTATCATTTTTTAACTTTTTATCTTTTTCAGGAATAAATTATCCAATCAAGAAAACTTTTTATCCTGTTTAGGAAGAAATGATCTAATTAAGAAATTAGAAACTAACACTTAGAGTAGATTTTCAAAAGCATATTGTTTAAAAAAATAAAAAATAATCTATATCTAACGACTTTTTTTTGAAAAAAGTTGATTTATAATAAACAATTTATTTATCAAAATTTCAAAGTGAAATCAATGTTAAAGTTAGTCATATATTTTTATTATATTTTATTTCAAATTTTTTTAGGTATCCTATTTGATATTTTCCTCCTTTATTCTTTAAAAAATTCAACAACAAAACTATATATCAAGTTATTAATATTGTATTTGTATATTTTATAAGGCATATTTTTCATTCCCATACTCTCTTGGGGTCATCTTCATGTTGATTGCATATTTTATGCATTCAATAGACATGATGAAAATTAAATACCAACTAGATATCCAAATTTACACTAGATATAAGTAGTTTCCAAATATTTCACAACCCGCCCTTCCTCTTTATGATGACCTAATGTTCATCGAAATAATATTTGATGTAAATTGAATCCAAGAGACACGCAGTTTTATTCCTTTCCCAATAGTTTCATCACATGAACATACGGAATGGGTTCACCTTGTAAAAATAGGATATGAAGAGGGAAAGATAATAAGTAATTAGAGAGCCTCCATCTTTCAAACATGTGTAAGCTTAATCCCATATATGTTCCACATGTTACTCATGGATATCACTCTCTCCCAAGTAAAAAGCTGATAGAACAGATAAGTGGATCTTATAGAAGACAAACCAGAAACAGAAAAATGTGATGGTGCGTTACGGCGGTCAACAGGATGCTTCAACCAGCAAAGTCTCCTTGGTCAGCCAACCCAGAATGTGTCACAACAGTCCTCCAATCAGTAACCGAGTCAACCCAAGTCAACTCCAAAAAATTCAACGCTGTCCAAAAAATTCAACGCAGGGCAGCAAGCTAAAAGTCAACACAGCAGCAGTTTGGTCAACCCTTTGACCTCAATTTCTGTGCCAAACCGTACGGCCTTCCAAAATCGAACTTCCCAACAATTTTCAGTCCTTTCAGACGATGCATTGACCAAAGTCAATGTTGGTCAAACTTCCAGCAAAACCCTAGCCGCAGCAATTCGTCCTTCAGCTCAGCCGTACAGAAATTTGTCCTTCTTCTTCACATGTGTGGGCTGGAAATGTCCTCCAAGGAGCTCGTACTCAATCAGATGAGAGAAGAAGATGTGTGTTGTGTTGTGGTGAAATGCTCTCCAAATTTGCCTATATTTATATCCATCATTGGGCTGTGTGACACATCTGCTGGGGGTGTGAAACCTTAAGGCTGACCTACACATATAATTTATTATGAATAATAAATTCAAAATAAATGTTCTGCTCATCGGATTAAGACATATTATATATGGATTTTACACCTCTCCGAAAGAGGAATCCAACAAAAAATATTAGCCTCTTAATCTGAGCATCATAACATGGAGTTTGGACCTAGTTGTCCAAATTTAACACTCCCTCTCAACTAGGGAGAACTCCATCCATCAGTGCAATCAAACATCGTGCGTCATCCCGCCGTAACTTGCTTTGCTGGCCTCTTTATTTCAGAACAGAAGTGGGTCAGTCACAAAGACATCATCCCCCGACTGACATAATCAGCCCAGAGGTTTGAAACCTCTATCAGACTCACAAAGAGTCGCCAACCAACCCGAAGTTGGTTCATCTGACCCGAAGTCAGGCAGAGGTCCCAGACCTCACTAAACTTGATCCCAGATCAAGTGGTTGGACCGTGCCATCCTAGATAGAGAGTACGGAAATCTCTGATGTGTCCATCAGTATTTGCTACTAGTCTCTAGCTTTTCCCACCTCATTGGCCAAATGAGAGGTACTTCCCATGAGCCCTGAACTCAATGGGTAGGATGCATATGGGGCACAGATAAATGAGAGGCGAACCAGCTCAATAATCACAAGGGTGGGGCAGAAGCATTGAGTTCTTATAGCTCTGAGAAGCTATCCCCAAAGCCCCCCAGAGCTCCCAGAGCTCATCGCCCAATAGGACCCACATCATAGGGTCGTTCCACGACACCAAGACTCTCACAGAAGGTTAGGAACTTGACCTTCCCCACGGGCTTAGTGAGAATATCCGCGACCTGCTCATCAGTTCCTATATGATCGAGCCTTGCGACGCCTCGCTATACCATATCCCAGATAAAGTAGTACCTGATATCAATATGCTTGGATCGGTCGTGGAACACAGGATTCTCAGTCATACAAATCTCACTCTGGTTATCACAGAGTATCACTGTGGTATCTAGCACATGTCCAAATAGCTCACTAAAGAGATTACGCAACCAAACTGCTTCACAACAGGCCATACTAGCAGCAATGTATTCGGCCTCCCCGGTGCTCAAAGCCACCGACTTCTGCTTCCTTCTCATCCATGAGATCGAAGCAGAACCAAGATTGAAGCAGCATCCCGATGTGCTCTTACGATCCACCACACTACCAGCCCAATCGACATCAGTATATCCATGGAGTGTCACACTCCTGGCAGTGTATCTTAGCCCATGGTTTATCGTGCCCTGAAGATATCTCAGAAGATTCTTGGCACCAACCTAGTGAAAATGATGAGGCTCAACCATCTGTTGACTCAAGGTGTTCACTGCAAAACATATATCTGGTCAGGTGTTCACTAAGAACATCAAAGCTCCTATGAGTTGATGATACTCAGTAGGATTGGCCAAGATAGGCCCAGCAGCGCTGCCACTCAACTTCTTAAAGTCGAGTTCCATCGGTGTCGACACGGACTTACAGTCCACCTTTCCAAATCTTTCCAGAAGCTTCACAATGTATTTTCCTTGAGAAAGGAAAATCTCTCCAGGTCTCTGCCAGACCTCCAAGCCTAGGAAGTAGTGCATCAGTCCTAGGTCCTTCATCTCGAACTCAGCAGCGAGCTCCCTCTTGCACTGATGAAAGAGAGGGTCAGCACCTGTCAGGAAGAGGTCATCCACATACAGCACTAGAATGAGAGGCTTCCCTTCCACAACCTTGAAGTAAAGGTTCGGATCAGCATTACTTCAAGTGAAGCCTATCTTCATCAAGTAACTATCCATCCTCTCGTACCAAGCTCTGGGTGCTTGCTTTAACCCATAGAGGGCTTTCTTCAACCTGCAGACATGAGTGTCTCGATCCTGAACTTCAAATCCCAGAGGTTTTTCTACATACACCTCTTCCTTTATTGCACCATGCAGAAAAGTGGTCTTGACATCCATCTGATGAAGAGTCCATCCTTGCGTAGCAGCAAGGGCTATGATTGATCGGATGGTGGTATATCGTGCCACAGGTGAAAATATGTCATCATAGTCTATTCCCTCCTTTTGAGAGAAGCCACGGGCAACAAATCTTGCCTTGAAC
The DNA here is from genome assembly GCA_034641835.2 of Pinus albicaulis. Classification (NCBI taxonomy): domain Eukaryota; kingdom Viridiplantae; phylum Streptophyta; class Pinopsida; order Pinales; family Pinaceae; genus Pinus; species Pinus albicaulis. Next base: position 335,950 of record JAXQQM020088879.1, read on the forward strand.
TTTTCAGCACTCCCATCAGATCCATGTTTGATCTTGTAGAGCCATTTCGTGGTGACAACAGATTTGTCCTTCGGTCTTGGGACCACATCCCAGACATCATTCTTCATTATGGACTCATATTCTTCGTGCATAGCATCCTTCCAGACTTGATTCTTTACGGCTTCCTCAAAAGATCCAGGTTCATATTGTACAATAGTACTCATGGCAGCTAGATACCCTTGGTATCTACACGGCTTCTTGCTTTCTCGGAATGTCCCCCTTGGGGCAGCATGACCCTCAGCATCTTCGAGGGTGTCCTTGAGCCATGATGGTCTCTTTCCCAGTGAAGGAGATGGATCAATAGGGTCCATTGGTCCTTCAATATCAGGCATTGTCTCATCCTGCGGTTCTTCCAGATTTCTAGGCCTTTCTTCATGATCTTCTCCAGATCTTGGAAGATCTACTACTTTCTTCAGGGAAGCATCTTCGTCAAAAGTGACATCATGGCTTATCTCTACTTCCCTTTGACCAGGTACATAGACTCTA